>QUSF01000030.1:1700330-1815033 GCA_003676055.1 Chloebia gouldiae
ATCCCAAATCCACATTCTCCCCCTCAATACCATCCCAAATCCACATTCTCCCCCTCAATACCATCCCAAATCCACATTCTCTCCCTCAATACCATCCCAAATCTGCACTCTGTCCCTCAATACACGTCTGGCTGACTTAGCTAAGATTTCTTATGTCAGAGGGTGAGATCCTAAATCCCTGAGTGCCAGGGCACAGATGGTGCCCTTCTTTAAGAACCAGGTCTTTTCTCCAGCAGCTGGAATTGCCACAGAATCCCTCACGTCACTTTTCTGTGTCTCCCCCCAGCCCATCAACAGCCACGTGTCCTGTAAAGCTCCCTGGGTTTATTCTGCTCAGGCTGCTCAGGAAGCAGGACCCAAACCCTTTGTCCAGGAAAACAGGACACTGAACTATCCATGCCAGCCAGAAAAGCAATTAAAATTGAAAAAGCTCATTAGCTCCTTCCCAAAAGTCCAAGACAGGGGTGTTCTTTGCACAGTAGTGCAGTTCCCAACTGTCCCAAATGACTTGGGATCCATCATCTCCCATTCCAAACCTCCAGCTAACACACCCCCAGCATCTTCCAAACCCTGAACATCCCTGATCCTGGAAATGCAGCAAGAACTCACCTATCTCCCCTTCCACTCCAGACAGGTCACACCAAACATGACCACGAGGGTGCAAAACCCCCAGTGAGCTCCACCCTGCTCCACCCCACCCAGGTCCCCCCTCCTTCCCACATGGGTGCGGCCTCCAGGGATGGATGGAAAGCTCATCCCCCCCTTGGGATGTGTGGAGAACCCCCAGAGTCCAGTGGGAGGTGCAGATTCCTGCAGTTTGTGTCCACATAAGGATGGTGTGAGGGAGCTTGTCCACTTGGACAACTTGTAACTGAACTCTGTCAGGTTTTCTCCACAATTCAGTCCCTCTGGAGCCTTCCAACATATTTCTCATTGCACTTGGATTACAGACTTATTTTGCCTCCAAGGAGGCAGCTCTGGGCCTTCACTGATGCTCACATTTCAGAAACATTCCCAATGTGCAGCCCTTGTACATTCTGGAGAAACATTCCTGCATCCTTCCAAAGCTCAGTTCCAGCCCAGTAGTGAGAGTTGCTAGCACAGAAGTTGTTGTTTTGTTTAATATTAAATATAGCCCGTTTTGTTAACATGTTTCAGCTTCCAAGACTGAAAGATCACAGGCAAGAGCTGTCCCAGGAAAAGCCTCTTGGGATGAATCCCCTCCCAAACATTTTAACGATGAACAGAAGCAAAGGAATTTATCTGACATGATCTATAATAAGATTTCAATATAACATTCAGCCTACAGCATTTCTAAATATGGCCAAAGATCCCTGGAGTTATTTGGCATTATTTCATCTTCCAAGGATTTTCTTTCACTTATTCTGCTGTGTTTGCATACACAGGATTCCACATCCGTCACGGAGCGAGCCTGGCTGGGCTATCACTGAGTTAAAACAGGTCTCAATCCAAGGCTGGAAAGTGCAGAATTTGGGAGATTATTATTATTTATTCATTAAAAAAGGATCTTTTGACACCTGCTCAAAACTTGGGACACAGGGAAAATTTCAAGTGATTTCTTTAAATCAAGGGTTGAAAGAATCTTGGAGCCTGCTGGGCTCATTCCCTTCCAATCCCAACAAACACTTCTACATCCATTGGGATATTTGAGGTAAGGAACCACCTGTCTTCTCAAAGCTCAACAGATCAGAACACCTCACCACAGACTGCCATTCTCATTCCTCTTCCCACACATCAAACAAGTGCCCAGGGGAAGGAAAAATTGAAAAAAAATCTTCCCTGTGAGAGTGGTGAGGCCCTGGCACAGATTGGCCATCCCTGGCAGTGTCCAAGGCCAGGCTGGACAGGGTTTGGACCAGCCTGGTCTATGGAAGGTGTCCCTGCCCATGGCAGGGGTTGGAATGGGATGAGCTTTAAGTCCCTTCCAACTCAAACCCTTCCACAATGACTCTGCCCTCACCTCACACCCTGGAACAGAAGGTTCCTGGAGACACCTCCAGTGTCCTTTGGAGCAGGGGTTCCAGCAGGGAGCACAGCCCACCCCTCAAGGAACACTCACCATGACAGTGCAGTCCTCGGAGCCGCTGGCGATGACCTGGTCATTGTGGGGACACCAGTCGATGTCCAGCACCGGCCCCGTGTGGCCACACACTGTGGGGTAGGACTTGTCAATCCTGCCTGTCTGGAGGGAAGAAGAAGAAGAAAGAGAGCTGTGATATCCTGAAGGAAGGTGCTTCCCAACCCTCCCTTTGCTTTTTCATATCCACAATTCCATGAGATTTGAACTCATGGATCAGCAGAGGAACAGACCAGCAGCTCTTCTCCAGCATCAACGAGCTGGAAACTCCCCACGGAGCAAAGGAAAGGGTTCAGAGATCCAGCACAGCAGGGTTGTGATCCCACATCTCAGCACCTGCTGCCACACCATCCCTTTTTCCACCACAACTGGTTTCATCTGTGCTTCCCAACAGAGACAGATGAAGACAACCAAGCTAAAAATGTCACTGGAGGAGGTTGCTGGTCACTGAATTTACCAGGTCTCCCTGGTTTCTTAAAACAGAAGGATTTTGCTTGGATGGGAAGATTTTAGGATGCAGTTGTGCAGAGGAAAATGAATAAATGTTGCCAGCATGGACTGTGACAGCCACACCTGCCTCTCCATGGCCAGAGGACTGGGGCCACCAATGCCAAGCTCCCTACAGGGATAACATTTCCAAGAAAATGAGCTAATTCACTTAAACCTGAA
Source organism: Chloebia gouldiae (assembly GCA_003676055.1). Classification (NCBI taxonomy): domain Eukaryota; kingdom Metazoa; phylum Chordata; class Aves; order Passeriformes; family Passeridae; genus Chloebia; species Chloebia gouldiae. The sequence goes on from QUSF01000030.1 coordinate 1,703,098, forward strand.
CTGGCACAAATCCAGTGATGCCAACCCAGCTGATGCTGAGACACCAATTCTACCCCTGGGTCTACATTTTGTTGAGGAGCCCCTGAAGATCCTGAAGCACCTGATCCCCTCCAACAGCTGATTCCACAAGAAGGAAAACCACATCATCCTTCTCTCTCCTAGCCAAGCCTTGCACACAAGGGAAGCAATATTTACAATAGTGAAGATGCACAGCAGTGGCAGCAGGGTGAGGAGGAGACTCCTCCACTTCCACAGCCACACCCCTGGTCCTGCTCCATGGGGTTTTGTTTCCAGGGAATGACCTTTTCATGGTGAGTGATGGGAGAAGAGACACAGCAGGGAGAGGTCTGGGATGGGGTCGTCTTCTTTTGTGTTTAAACATGCAGAAGAAATGGTTGGAATGTCACTTGTGCCATTGGATGGGAACATTCCCCAACCTTGGAGGTGACATTCCTTAATTTATGCCTCCCACCCTGCTTCATGTGGGAGGCTGCTCCTATTCAAGGCTGATAACCAGAATAATGCTGGACATTGTTTTTTGAGGATGACTGACCTGGAGCCTTCCACAAACAGCAAAACAAGATATTGATCCCAAAAGATCCCATTAGCTCCTAAAAGGCCAAATTTAGGCTCAAAAAAAAAAAAAAAGACTCAATGATTCAGCTGCTTTTGGAATTATTAAAAGGGGAAGAGTTGTAGATGAAAAGCCATAAACCTGCCATTCAAAAATTAAAGCCTGTGTAATCCCTCTTGGATGCCATAATGTGAAATAGGATTTAAAAAATTAATACACCCAACTGCCATGTAGGATTCATCCATTTTAATTTACCCAATTAAAAGGAGAGCCATGCAGAGCATACGAACTGCAGAAGGCACATGACAAGCCACAGACAAATACAGGCCTGAAACAAAAAGGAAAAATAGGAATAATAATGCAAAATGTCAGGGACTGCCTGTCCTGGCTCCCTGACAGGAATCAGTGGGATCCTCCAGGAGGAGCCCCTGGTAACTATTTCCAGGCTGCACAAACACTTGTCAGTTCAGTTTTGGGCCTTTACAGTCATTTATTACTGTGGGGAGGCCAAAACAAATTTAATTTGAGCAAATTAAACCCCAAACCTCACCTTTCAGTTTTGATCACGATGAACCTGCACAGCCTGTGACAGCAGTGACACTCAGGAGCTGCTTCCCACCACCTGTGACCTTAAACCAGGATCCTGCACTTCCATAAGGAGCAGAGCTTCCAGAATTATGGAATGGGTTGGGTTGGAAGGACCTTAAAGATCATTCAGTCCCACCCTTTGCCATGGGCAGGGACACCTTCCACCACCCCAGGTTGCTCCAAGACCATCCAACCTGGCCTTGGACACTTCCAGGGATCCAGGGGCAGCCACAGCTGCTCTGGGCAACCTGAGTCAGGGCCTCAGCACCTTCATAGTCAGGAATTTCTTCCCAGTATCCCACCTAAATCTAGCCTCTTTTATCTTAAACTCATTCTCCCATGTCCTGTCCCTCCATTCCTTGTCCAAAGTCCCTCTCCAGCTCCCCTGGAGCCCCTTTAGGCATTGGGAAGGGGCTCTGAGGTCTCCCTGGAGACTTTTCTTCTCCACGTGAACACTCCCAGCTCTCCCAGCCTGGCTCCTCGGAGCATCTCCGTGGCCTCCTCTGGACTCTCTCCAACAGTTCCACGTCCTTCCTGTGCTGGGACTCCAGAGCTGCTGCCGGTGGGGTCTCACCTGAGCAGGGCAGAGGGGCAGAATTCCCTGTGCATCACCTACAGACATCCCCTGTCCCCACCTGCATCTGGAGAGTGACACCAAACCCTGTTTCCAATGGGAACAGTCAGGCAGGACAGGGAAAGGAAATGTTATTTAGCAGCAGTGTGGGAGAGGCAACAACCTCAAGCTTGTTTATCCACAAAGAATTATCAAACCAAGGAAGAGAGGACGAAGCAGAGCAGGAGATGTCCCACACAGCAGCTACCTAGGATCTGGCAGAGGAAGACAATCCCAAGGAGATGAAGAACCCAGGAGCATCAACATCTTCACTTGGACATGAGAGGAGAGACTCTACTGCTCACCAGACTCCAGGAACAATCCCAGACTCATTCAGGTTGGAAAGACCCCCAAGATCATCCAACCTGTGACCAACCCCCACCTCACCACCCAGCCCAGAGCCCTGAACTCCACATCGGTCCTTCCTCGGCCGCCTCTGGGGATGTACAAAAACGAGCAGCAACCATCAAAACGAGACTAAATAAGGACATAAAGGTGCTGCTGCAGCCCCAACCCTTTGAGAGAAGCTTCTGCCTTGTGGTCAGAGGCACCAAACTGTCTCTTGCAGAGCAGAGGAAACCGCGGTGTTTTCCTGAGCGCGTTCCGAGAGCTGGGCGCCGCATCCGCCCCTCGCCACCAGCGCAGAGCTCCTGCCCTGGCACTGTGGGGACAGCACAGGACAGCCACCCACAGCACCACCCCAGGGCTGAGCCCTCAGCAGCAGCAGCAGCACTGGGCAGCTTTCAGCTCAGGGATGTATTTTACCACCTCTCCGCGCTGCTTTTGCAAATTCCACCCACCAGATTCCCCCTCCCGGCAGAACTCAGCCCCCTGGAGAAGGGAACCCCAATTCTCAGCATTGTGCTGTGCTCAGAAAAGCTGGAAAACAAAAAAAAAAAATCGGTATTTTAGGGGATTTGCCAAAAGGGAAAGCTGCAGTAGGGTTGTAAGAACCACCAAATCCCATGGTTTTCAACACAATTCCTTTGCAACACCAGCAGAACACCACGAGGTTTGGCAGAGTGGTTGGCAGCTGGGTGTGTTTCCATGCTACTCTAATGCTCCCAGGTTTGGGGATTTATTTATTTATTTGGAAAATGTAATCTTATAATTAGGAGAGGATTTAAAATAAATCTCAAGTGCTGATACACAGCTTAAAATTAACTTTAAGAAATTCAATCCTTCTCATAATCCACTGGAGATGTGGTTTGACACATCCCTGATAACTTTTGAAATCTGGAGTTGTGTTTTATAAAATGTTGGTCAAAAAGGTGAATTTGGGGATTTTTAATAAAGTTGGTGTTGACTGAACACACACTCAATATTCAGGTGCTTCAGTAAGGGGCAAATTTGCCTTATTAAATTAATTTTAATTATTAAAATCCAATTTTAATGTATCTAATGTATTCCAATTGGAAAAAAAATTTAAATAATCAGAAATATTAAATCCAGACCAGAAAACAAGTGACAGATGAGAAGAAAAAATATGATTAAATCCAAAAGGGATGGATAAGCAACACAAGAAAACTGTTCCTAAAAGTGGGAGTTTTATGAATTAATTTGAGTGTCTTGTGATCGTTTCTCTGCCAGAAAAGGGCATTTGGTGGCAGGAAACAGCTCATGGATTATGGTAAAAATATCAGGGAGAACAGCTGCTTCCCCAGCCCATGGCTGTGCTCCTTGAAATCTCCATTTAAATTAGGGAAGTGGCATCGAGTTGCACAAGCCAAAGCAGCTCCCCCCTCACTCTGCACAAGTTTGAGGAAGGAAATCAGGTCACAACTGCAAAGTTTGAAGCCCCAACCGACTGCACCTTTTCTCTGCTAGAGAAAATACTCCTCTTTTCTTTAAATTGTGGACTTTCCTTTAAAAAACTCCTAAGTTTCATCTGGGGAATTTCTGAGCACTGAGCCTCCATCTCTGGCTGCAGCAGCTGGGCCTGGAGGAGGCACCTGAGGGAAAACTGGGCTGAAATGGGAGCTCCTGCCCATGCCCAGCAGCCATCAGTCACCCCACAGCCCAGTCCAGGCATCCAGAACTAATCTGGAAGATCAGGAAGTGTTATTCCCAAAAGATCCACTGGAAAGTCAGGCAAGAAGAGGCCACTGTGCTCTCCAAGAATCTCCCAGCAGCGCTCCCGTTCTCGTTGTCACCCCGGATACTGGGAACATTTCTTCACTGGAAGGGTGGTGAAGCATGGAAGAGACTCCCCAGGGAAGTGGGGGAGTCACCATTCCTGGAAGTGTTAAAATACAAGCAGTTGGGGCATTTTGTGATGTGGTTCACTTGGTCAAAGGTTGGACTTGATGAGCTTGGAGGTCTTTTCCAACCTCGAGGTTTCCATGATTCTGGGATTCCATCCCAGGCTGCCACAGAATGGACACATGCTGGCTTTAAAAAGGAAAAAAAACCCAAAGCAACACAAACAGTCCTCACAGCCAACCCAACCTGCAAAATCCCATCACTAGGAGCTGGGAGTGCAGCACAGCTCCAGCATTTCAAGAATATCCGTCCCAGAAATAACATTACAATTAAAAGGTGCAGAGGTAGTGCTTTTTTCCCCCTCTCCAAACTATGATTTCCAAAGCAGTTCATCCCTCTGTTCCTTCCCAATTGCAGCAAAGCCAATGGGTATCCCAGAAGCTGAGGGCTCTGGAAAAAGTGGAAAAACTCTGCTGCTGTTCAGAGGAGGAGCATCCACCCAGAGAGCAGAGCTGCTGGGCAAGGAGACAGAGATCCATGGGGATCATCCCCACGAGCTGGGAACAGATGATCCAAGGCTCCACCAAGTACAACTTTCATTTTCATTGTTGGACAAAACCTTAAAATTGCAGAGATACTTGTATAAACCTCTGACTGTAAGACAGGGGATGGAATTTGCTGTTTTTTTCCCTGGAGGAATGAGATCCATTAGCCCCTCTGCTGCCCTCTCTTCCCTACTGCATTAGAACCTGATGATCCATTGGAATCAAACTGACAATGATAAATATAAACTTCTTTTTAGAGAGAAAAATCTAAGGTGAAATAAAAGGACAAAATCCATCACACTCCCTCTAAAATGGCAGGAAAGGCTCAATAAACCCATCACAGCAAAAACATCCTGATTTTATTCTACCACACAGTTCAGAAAAAGATTAATTTCTTTCCCCTAAATCCTTCCTGGTGGAATAAGAATTGGGAAGAGCTGCTTAACAACTCTCATATGCCATGGATGAACACCAAGGCCTGTCACTTGCAGAACAACATATTCCTTGGAGAAGATCATTCCCGAGGTGTGCACGCCCCCACCCACATGCTAATTGCCTCTCAGGGCACCATCTGATCCCAGATCCTGCAGGAATGCTGCTGGTGTGAAGGGGGTGCAGGAAGGGATGAGGAAAATGGAAAATTTAATAAAAGCTATATCCAAAAGGGACTGAATAAACCTCTGGTAAATGCCTTATGTAACACAACTCGTGGCTGAATAGATCTTTCTGCATGAAGTCAAACAAAAAGGAACATTTGCAGCAGGTTTTTCTGTGCAGATAAAAACTGAAAAGAGTTTTTGAGGACGGGAAAAAAGAAATTTTTCTCCAGTTCTGATGGAGCACAGATCCAGCACTACAACTACCCCCTCAATCGAGGTGTTTCCAAGTCATCCTTCCCAACATATCAGGAAACCCAGAGAATTTTTATCTGGTACCTCCCCTGTGTACCTAGAGCTTTCTCTGGGACAAGCCTTAGAGAAAACCAACTCTACAACCACAATCCAAAACAAGCAGGGAAGTTTCCAGCTTCTTCCCTGGTGAACAGAGTTAATGCTGATTACCCTGGCTCTTATCACCTACACAACCCTGACCGAGAGGAATTACAGCTTTTCCAAACTATGTGCCTCATTCCACCAGAGGCCAACCCCCCAGACCACGCAACCTGTGGGAATTAGACTGTCTGATGCTCAGCAGCTCCTGCCGGAGCATGGGAATGGCGAGTTCCTGGCAAAGCCCCTGCACATGTGCGTGCAGGAAAACAGGAAGTTCGGACAAAGCATTTCCACAGCCCGCAAAGCCGGCTCGGCTGCGATGGCTGCGGCTACTCCGGGAGCTGCGGGGATGGAAAGAGGATGCAGCCCCTGCGTCTCCCACGTGGAGTTAATTCATTCCTGCGCTCAGGGGTTAATGAATTCCCGCATGCACGGGTTAATGAAATCCCGCGCACACGGGTTAATGAATTCCCGCATGCACGGGTTAATTACTGAATTCCCGCACACGCGGGTTAAAGAAATCCCGCGCACATGGGTTAATTCCCGCGCACACGGGTTAATTAATAAGTTCCCGCACACACGGGTTAATTCATTCCCGCGCACACGGGTTAATTACTGAATTCCCGCGCACACGGGTGAAATCCCGCGCACACGGGTTAATTACTGAATTCCCGCGCGCATGGGTTAATTCCCGCGCGCACGGGTTAATTCCCGCGCACTTGCCGCGCCGCGCCCCCGCCCCCGCCAATCAGCGCGGCGGCCGCGAGCGCTGCCATGCCCATATATGGTAAAAAGCCGCGGCCGCCGCAGTGCTGCTGCGGCGGGCGCGGGTGCGCGCGCGCGGGTGGGCGGGGCTTGCGGCCAGGGGCGGGGCTTGTCCCTCCCTCCCGTGTCCGTCCTCCCCCTCCCGAGCGCATGGGGTGCGGGGAGTGGGGTTTCGGGGGGATCGTCCCGCCCCAAAAACACCCCCCAGACCTCCCGCCCAGCGCCGGGAGGGAGCTGGGAGCCACCAGCCCGGCAGCGACACACCCCGGGCACAACAAAACCCTGTGGTATCACTGAAAACTGGCAAGAAAAGCACATTAAAACGAGCGAAATCTCCCCTTTTCTGTGCTCGCCCCGCAGCAAGGGTCAACCACATCCCAGGTAATTCCCAGTGAGCAGCAGACCGCTGAGTTTCAGCAGCCACGATGTCGTTATGGGACATTTCCCCTGCAGAAATGCAGCAAGTGTATTTTTATGGCTCAATTTTAAAATCAGTCCAAACCCACGGCTGAAAATGGATTTTTTTTTTCCTTGACTATAACAACAAGGGTTTTGCTGCGGGGAGCTTACTAAGTATCTGTACTAAACAGTCTCAAAGAGAAATCCAAATGTTATTTAGGGTTGAAGGAACTAAAGGAACAAATTTCATCAGCCCAGGCTATAAAAATAATGCAGAACACAGGAACTGGTTAGAGCAGAGCCAGCAAAGCACTGCATTGCAAAAGAACGTGTCAGGCTGGGGGTGAGGGCCACAGCACCTCCAGCTTCCCATGGAACCTCCTCAGATGTGGATATTAAATGCCTGTGGAAGGCAGGAATGGAGCTGAGGGCACCAGAGCAGTGATAAATAAGAGAGTGGGAGGAAGAACAGAATGGATGTGAACATAACACCAAAGATGGCACTTAAAAATGCAAAAGGGCACTCAGAATTAGCAGGAATTTCTGCCAGGGACTGAGAAAACACAGAATCATAGAATCATTAACGTTGGAAAAGCCTTGTGAGACCACTGAGTCCAACTGTTTCCCCAGCACTGCCAAGGCCATCATGTCCCAAGTGCTACATCCACAAGGCTTTTAGATCTCTCCAGGGATGGGGACTCCATCACTGCTCAGGAAAACCTCTTCCAATGCCTGACAACCCTTCCCATGAAAAAATTTTCCACAATATCCAATCTAAACCTCCCTTTGCACAACTTGAGGCTGTTCCATCTGTGTCGGTCCCTGGGATCAGAGCCTGACCCCAACTGGCTGCCCCCTCCTGTCAGGGAGTTGTGGAGGAGGGTCCCCCCTGAGCCTCCTTCTCCTCAGGCTGAACCCCCCGTCTCCCTCATCTGATCTGTGCTCCAAACTTTGGGATTTAAGTGAGGAAAAGAGGGATGCACATCCCCAGCTGTCGGCATCTGCGCCGTGATGAAGCTGAACGAGGAATTCCTAATCCAGGGCTGTGCCACCACGCGTGGCCCAGGCAGGAGGAGGCCACGTGGCCTGAGGATGAGCCCTAAGCAGGGAAGGGCTGCTCATCAGAGCAGCAAACTGAGCTATTTTGGGAGGTTGGGGTTTGGCTTTGCTTAACACGATGGAGATGTCGCTGCCTCCGCTCTGCCCTGGCCGGGTGGGAAGTTGTGCTGAATCCTGGGCACTAATTCTGTATTCCACAGGGCAGATCTGGAAGTGGAGCTGGGAAAGCAGCTCAGGGCTGATGACAGACTGAGGACAACTTAACCACAGGCTTAAGAAAGGAGTTTGAGGGTCACGGAGAAAAGAATGTTGCAAAAAAAGTCTTTTGATCACAGGAATTTGCTGGTTAAGCATTACAGAAAAAGATGAGAAGAATCTCCTCCAGAAGATGGATGTGACTTTTCCATGCAGGACCAGGGGTAACAGGAATGCCCTTCTTGGAACTAGCTCATTCCTTTGCATCCCTCCAGTGTGGGGATGTAAGGAGCAATTGGGCTCAGGTGCATTCCTGAATTAAATCTGCAAGGAGCAGTTGGGCTCAGATGCATTCCTGAATGAACTCTGCAAGGAGCAACTGGATTCAGACAGTTCTGGTTTAACTCTCAAGGAGCAGTTGGGCTTAGGTTGTTCCTGGTTTAGTTCTGCAAAGAGCAGTTGGATTCAGGTGGTTAAAAAAAAAAGCCGAATCCCTGACAGTAGAAAAACCAGTCTTGATCATAAAGAGGCTTCCAAAATACGATTCTACGTGGAAAATTCTGCCAGAATCAACTCAGATGAGTCAAGCAAACAGCTTGTTTGTTGTGTTTAATGTACAGAAAACATCAGACTGATTACAGACATTAAACACATTCACACACGGCACCACTGAGCAGCCATTGTCAGCACACGCCGGGATGACAGCACAGCCGAGCAGGTAACTCCAGAAACATTCCAGCAGCACTTACCTTGTGCAGAGGCAGCACCAGGAAGGCTCCCCCACCGCTGGCATCCACGATGATGGCCACGAAGCGGGGGTTGACGGCGCAGAAGGAGCTGTCCCAGGTGACGCGGGACACGCGGATGTCGTCGTAGCACTGGTCGTTCTTCACCGCCTGGCCGAAGACGTGCCGGAATTTGCTCTGTCGTACCACCCGCCTCATGGTGTCTGCACAGGGATGCAAAAGGAGAGGGTCAGTTCCAGGAAAAGGATGTCTTGATTGTCCAGGTGATTCCTAGACAAGGATCAACACTGGATGTTTTCATCGGCTTCACGGCCGTGCTTTCAGCAATGCGGAAACACAACTTCGCTCGCTGTTTGTAGAGTCGTGGAATGGTTTGGGTTGGAAGAATCCCAAATTGGGTTGGGGTGGGAAGGGGTCTCTGGAGATCACCCAGTCCAGCCCCCTTCCACGGCAGGGTCACCCAGAGCAGGTGACACAGCAATGCATCCAGGTGGGTTTGGGATTTCTCCAGACAGGGAGACTCCACGCCCTCCCTGGGCAGTTCCAGTGCTTGGCCACCCTCCATGAGAAGAGGTTCCTCCTCATGCTGAGGTGAAATTCCACATGGTTTAGTTTATGGCCATTGCTCCTCATCCTGTTGTTGGGCACTGCTGGAAGGAGTCTGGCACCATCCTCTTGGCACCAAAGACCTTAAAATGTATCCCTTTCCACCCCCTGCCATGGGCAGGAACACCCTCCACTATTCCAGGTTGTTCCAAGCCCCATCCAAGCTGGCCTTGGACACTTCCACATCCACCTTAAGACCTGCCAAATTCTCAGCCAGCTTTGCCTTTTCCTTCTTGTACTTACTAAAATTTCAGGTTATTTTGCACCCAACCCAACGGCATTTCCAGGGGGCTTTTACAGAATTTGCCAGTAAAGCATTAATTTCCCCACTGTAAATGTGTTCCCTGACTGCAGTAAAGGAAGTTCCTAATCCCAAAAGCGGTTTCTAGACAAGTCTCCACATATTTTCAGGGATAAATCTAGTCTTGGATTGAACTTGTTTACTTTCAAGTCAGACAGGGTCCAGAAGATGTAAATAAAAATGCAAGCTCTCAAAATCCAGTGTTCCTGTGAAGTGGTTCCACATGTTCCCTAGCTTCCAGTTCTTTCTTCTAACTCCAAAATCACCCTGAAAAAATGAGTTTCCTAGGCAGAAAGGAGTAATGGAAACAAGTTAATGACTCCAATTAACTTGGTGTGTCTGTAGCATTTCTGGAGAAAAATTATTTTTAAGAATGCTGGAGTTAGAATAGAGGGAAAAGGAACTGGTGTGGAAAATTCCAGCACCTGGGAGAAGACACAACACCAACCCTGGATAAGGGATACAACCTATGGAGGGCCTCACATCTGGGAAGGGCTTCTCCCATCATCCCAGACTTTCTCCCTCAAAGAAGAGGGAGCAGAAGAGGAGCCTCCATACAGCATCTTGCTTTTACATATGGGAAAAATATTTCTGTCCTAGTCTCTAGGGATAGCAAAAAAAAAAAAAAAAAAAGGAGGGAAAAATTAAAAATAAGTAGAGTCCACCTCCTATCTCTCCTCCCAGAAGGTCCCCAAGCACATGGAGAGGCTGGGAAGAACAGCTCAGTCCCCGGAGCTCCTCGCTCCAGCGCGATGCTCCGGAGTGAGAGACTGGGAATGTGGCTCTATCCTGAATTCCTGCTCCCAGGCTGGCTGCTGCAAACGTGATGAAAGCTCAGAGAGCTGTCTGTGACTGCAAAGGCTTCGCAGGGAAGTTGAATGGCTGTTTTGTAGTCTGGGAGGTGAAATAAAAAATTAACCACGACAAAAAGCGGGATAACTGCAGGGAAGCGCTCATCAGAGCCGGGAAATGCCACGGAATGTGTTTGAAGAGGAGGAAAATGTTCCAATTAACGAAACAGACAGCTCTGCAGTGAAACTCTCCAGTTCTGCAGAGATAAGGGAGAAGGAGCAGAGGGTTTGTTTTCCACCAGAGCCCATTTGGGAGCTGGCTCTGGTCACTTCCAGAGCGGCTCAGCTGCTGGGACAGGGATGTACCAGTGCAGCTGGAGCCACCAGTGTGCCCAGTAAAGGCAGATTTGGGGTCATTTTGTGATGGGGACACCTGTCCCAGGTGTGAGGTGGAGGCCACCGACTACCTTCATGCTCCATGGTCATTCCCAGCCACAGGCAGCAGGTTGGGGTTCCCCACAGCACCTTTTCTATATTGATATTTTAAAGAGAATTAAGAATGTTTAAGAAAAAAATAGGTTTTAAGTGCAAAATTTTGGGAAAAACTGGGGTGTTTTAAGACAGCCACAGAAAAGAGCTATATGGAAATTGTTAATGATTTCTGTCCTATTGAAGCTCAACTTAGGCTCTCTCCCTACTTCCATCAGTTACTGGAATTGTGTAATGAACTTTCTGCCAACTCTTTCCTTCAGAGGACAAATCAGAAGCTGTTCCATGCTGGACACGCCCCGGAACACCGGAGTGTGATGGGAAGTCATAAACCAGGAACTGCTCTCCAGCTCCAGCCAGCAGGTGAGAGGAGTAAATAAAATCATGGCATGGTTTGGAAGGGACCTTAAAACTCATCCAGTTCCACCCCCTGCCATGGGCAGTGACACCTTGGACAACTCCTATCCACCCTGGCCTTGGACACTTCCAGCATGATCCCAACCTCACCAAATCATGCACAAAGAAAATGTGAATGTCAGCTCCAAGATGCCCAAATGACAAGAAATGCTGTAGTCTCAAGGTTCATAAAAAATGCAGTTCCACACCCAGTTACTGATTTGTGTCAACTCATTCCGAGCCCTGTCACACAATTCCATCCTGAGGGCTCCTCCCAGAGCTGGGAAGGCTCAGCTGAACCTCTAAGTCCATGGCCAGGTCTGGCAGGGAGCACCATGTAAGAACAGCATCACCCCCATCTTCCCACCATTCCAGGTGACCCCAGGCCACCCCCAGATACTGGGAATGTTCTCCCAAGCCCGGTGTAACACCATTGGAGCTCGTGCCCAGCTCAGCCCTTTCCCACCCCCTGCAGCAAACTCTTTTCATCATCTGCCTGCACAACTCATCCAGGAGCAGGGAAAAGGCTCCTGCTTTGTACACAGTGGATTTCCAGGAGTGTTCACCCCCTGGCAACATTCCCACCCTGCTGTGAATCCAGATTAAAATCAGATTGTTGGGAAGAAGGTAAAGTGAAGGTTTGAACTTGTCGTGCTGAGCCAGCACAGCAAATTGCCTGGAATCACATCCCACAGAGCCAGGGGGCTGGGAATGTGGCTGCTCCACTGCTGGCAGTTCAGGTGTGATGGTTACAAAAGATTATTTGTATCACTTGGATAATTGTATCACTTCTTCACTTGATCGATACCAGAACAGCAGGAAAAAAATGTTCATTTCTAATATCAGATATATGCTGGGGATCTGTCAGCCCTTCCACTTTCATAGAAGAGAAACTCCCTTTACCCCATGGTGAAATCCAACTACTTTATTTCCCTCATTTTCACTCTTTGATGCAAAGGGTAATCATTCCATTTTCTATAAATGACTTTTTAAAAATGCAGAGAGTTCAGATGCCTCCAAAAATATCCTTATTTGTTCCAAAGGGATCTGTTGGAACACACCTTCCCTGCCCTCTTCCCCACCTACAGCTCGTCATCCTTAGCAGGAACTCTCTGATCAACACATGGTGAGCAGCCTCCAAGTGCTCATTTCCATAGCAAAGGGAGTGATTCTTGGCGTTGGATCAGAGCCATTTTGATCTGGCAGCTCTCCAAGGAGAAGGAGGGGGGAATGTGCTGGTGGTGGTTGGAAGGAGCAGCGGCTGCGGCTCTTTCAGCTCACCAGGGAGAGCAGGTGAAAAACCCAACGGGGCGAGGGGGAGCCTGAGCACCCCAAAAAGAGTCCTAAGCCCTGCCACAGACTGTCCCTAAATGGGAGGAGTGTTTAGTCTCCTCTTTGCTTCTCGGTCCTGCCGTGCAAAGGATGCGCTCCCTCCTCCTCTTCCTCCTCACCCATCTCCAAGAAAATCCACAGCTCAGTTTGGTTGTTGAAGGTTTTCTCAGCAGAGTCACGGGCAGGAGCTCCAGGCTTGGCAAATTCATGGAATGGTTTGGAAGGAACCTGAAAGGTCATCCAATTTCCACCCCCCTTCATGGGCATGGACACCTCCCAGCCTGGCCTTGGACAATTCCAGAGGTCTAGGGGCAGTCACAGCTTCTCTGGGAAATCTGTGCAAGGGCCTCCCTACCCTCACAGACGGGAATTTCTTCCCAGTATCCCACCTACATCTACCCTTCTTTGTCTTAAAGCCATTCTTCCATGTCCTGTCATTCCATCCTTTACCCAAAGTCCCTCTCCAGCTCTCCTGGAGCCCCTTTAGGCACTGGAAGGGGCTCTGAGCTCTCCCTGGAGCCTTCTCTTCCCCAGGTGAACACGCCCAGCTCCCTCAGCCTGGCTCCAGAGCAGAGGGGCTCCAGCCCTCAGAACAACTCCACGGCCTCCTCTGGACCTGCTCTAACAGGTCCATGTCTTTTTTTGTGCCACTTTCAGGATTATCAGGTCAGACACCAACACCTGAGATGATTCACCCTAAGGAAAGGCTGATTCAGCCTCTATCACACTTGCAAAAGGATGACCTGGGAAGTTCAGGGAACTTTGGGAAGTGACTTTGGAAATACCCAAGTGGCTAAGGAAGGGTATCCATGGCTAACAGGGCTGTGCTGGGGATTTTCTCTAAGGAAGTAGACTTGGAACATGAGCATTAAAAAAAGAAGTTCATTAGATCATTATCTATGCTTTTATACCTTGGCTAAGGAACCATCTCCCTACCCACTTGCTAGACAGAATATATTTTTGGGGGCTAAAGTGCAAAATTAGAGGATTTAAAACCTCCTGACTGGGAGCTGAAAGGCCTTTAAATTTTGCCAGAGTTACAACCCTCAGCAAAATTAAACCAGAAGCGTTGGACACCCTGCAAAGGCCTCCACAATAGAAGTGCTGACAGATCTACGGCTGCTGAGCTCCTGGATCCCGCTCGGCCACACACGGCATCTTGGTGGGGACAGAGGAACGAGCCTTCAAACCTCTTATTCATTCCCTCCCTGAGTGACTGCCAGCTGAATTTTACCAAAACTTTGGGTTCATCTGCCAGTCTGTGCCCTGTGAACAGCCCAGCCCTTGTGGCAGCTTTTAGAGGACCCAGGGAAGGCTGGATGCCGCCGGCCGCGCTCGCACAGGGATACTTTTCATTCCGCTCCTTTCTGATCTCCCATCACGATGTGTCACAAGAGTTACCATGAGTTTGCCCATTTTCCTGTTTATAAAGGATTTATCTGTCTCAAGAATCCAACAGATGGATTTCTGTGGCTTCGGAGGGTTTGCAGCCTGCTTATGCAAGAGGAAATGCATCCTGCTAGGGAACACTTACAGGAAAACCCCCCACTAATGGCAAAATCCTGCTCAGCCCATGTGATTGTGATCCCTTCTGGAAAGGGAGGCATTGGAATAAAAGGCCAGTTGAAGTCAGACAGCCAGAGGCTACTGTTAAGGGGGGGTGAGGAGATACAGATCCAGTGGATATGGAGAACAGCATTTATAAAAGGTTTGTACTTAGGACTGGAAAGGCTCTTCCTTAAGTGGAAAAAGTCAAGTTGCAGCTGTTGATGGTGAATCCCCAAACTCCCAGTATGAACCTTGCTGAGGAGCTTTGGGAAAAAGGTCCAGTCTTAATTGTTAAAAAATGAGAAGCAGATTAAGAAAAATAAAAATTAAGAGGTCAGTAGTCGGACTTGATGATCTTAAAGGTCTTTTCCAACCTCAGTAATTCCATGGTTCTATAGGCAGTGCACCAGCAACAATTATGAATGGTTTTATGGGATGGCTGGGGTGCTGGGGTCAGCAGGGACAGGGGATAGTCCCACTGGTGAAACTGCAACATGGGAAAGCCCAGAGGATTCCCAAGTACCAACTGTGAGGCCTCAGCTGAGCCAATTGAGCCTCATCAGCAAAACCTCACCAGCAAATCATGTCTGTGCTCAGAGCTGGTTTTACAAAAAAAAAAAAGTAGGAAGTGTGATATAATCTTAAACCCAAACCAGGCCATGGATGTTCCAACCTGCCCCTGGCATGGAGAGAACACCCCCTGGGAGCAGGGCTGAGCCACGTCTGCAGAGCAGTTGGCCATCATGGAGATAAGCACCAGAGAAAAGCCACAAGGAATCTGCTAATTCCCTCCCTGGAGCACTTTGAACATGCTATGGAAGATAAGAGCTCCACTGGAAGGGAGGACAGGGGCATTCAGAGGGTTTGAGGCCATTAAAACACCTCCATCCCCTCGTTCTCTTCATGGCAAGGATGGCTCTGTCCCACTGCTGTGGATGCAAGGGAACAGAGACTGAGCCAAGAGCTGCACCCACTGAGAAAAGGCACAGAGACCTCCAGGATTTTTCCTAATCGCTCCCTTCTGGCATTTTATAACTCCAGAGCCTTGGCTGTGCAAGCTCTGGGGTTCTCAGTGACCCAGGGCCATGCCCAGCCACAGGGACAGGGACACACAATGCCCTGGGCTCGGTCCAGCTGCACACCCATTCCAGGGAAATCTTGCCACCAATGTCACCAGCAAGGCTGGAGGAGGAATCAGTATAATAAAATCCCAGAAAGGTTTGGTTTGGCTTGGAAGGGGCATTAAAGCTCACCCAGTTTCACCCCCTGCCATGGGCAGGGACACCTTCCACTAGCCCAGGTTGCTCCAAGCCCTATCAGATCTGGCCTTGGACATTTCCAGGGATGGGGCAGCCACAGCTTCTCTCAGCACTCTGGGCCTCACCATCCTCACAGGGAACAATTTCTCCTAATATCTCCTCTAAACCTACCTTTGTTCAGTTTGAACCCATTCCCTGTTGTCCTGTCACTCCATGCTGTTGGAGAACTTCATCTCCCTCTCCAAGTATCCACGAAACCAAAGAACTCAGTCTCATGATAGAAAGTCTTGCAAGACTTGGGCAAAGAAGGAAGTGGGGGGAAAGAAATGTCAAGTGGCCACAAAAAGTTCAGCTCACCCCACAGCTTCACATGAAAGCTCAGAAGAAAAAGGGAACAGCCACGAATGCCTTGATGCAGTTTCTGTGCTTTTAAAAACATTTCTATTCTCTCTGTGTATCCCTTTTCCAATCAATCCACATCCAGTCCATTGCTGACAGAACTGTTGTTTTCAGCTGTTCAGAGTTATTTAAAACAAAGGTGAACACTACTACAGATGGTTACAATTCCAAAACACATAATATTTGTGTGCAGATTATTTTCAGTCTTTGGTTACTTGAGCCTAGGTTGAGCAAGACCCTGCCATCTGATTTCACTTCATTTTAAAGACAAAAAGCTGGAATATGAACTTAATACTGAAATTTCCAGCTGTTCTACCACTGGCAAGATTCTATTTTGGGATGGGAACCTAAACCACAAACTACCAGGGAATTTGATTATATCTCAACTGGGGAGCCCAGCACATTCAAAAATGTAACACAACCCAAACACTGAATAAGCTGAAGTTTCTCTTCTGGACGAAGAGCAAGGTGTTGGCTTCAACCTGTGAAACACTTGATACAACTGTGGATTTCAGAGCTGTAACCTGAAATGATCGCATGAAAACCTTCAGAATATGAAGAACTCTTGAGTCACAAGTGCCTGTAGAGCTCAAATCTCCTAGGATCACCAAGAAGGGCTCTATTTCCTGAGGGTTTACCTGTGTGTGCTCATCTCACATCTCCCCCCCCACCCCGCCCAGGGCTATTTTCACTTCAAGATTTCCAGGGATATATAATTCATCTTCTTGGGGAATCACACGGTTGTGGAAGGTGTCCCTGCCTGTGGCAGGGAGGTGGGATGAGATGAGCTTGAAGCTTCCAATCCAAACCCTTCTGGGATGATCTTACCACTCCCACACGTTGTCACAGTATCTCCACATCCAGCATTACATCATTGACCATAATTTGCAGTGACAAAAGGACGCCGCAGTTAAAGTCATTACCCCGAACTGAGAGCGTTGTCTGGCTTCGTTTAATCTGTGTCATCCACCAGAAAGGCAGAGCAATGAATGCACACAGAAATCATTACATGAAATAATTCAGCAGGAGTGATAGGGAACCAGCAAAGGGAGAACCAGCAGGAATGGGAGTTCTGCTGCACTCTGTTTGGAGCAGCAGCCTCCAAACAACCTCTTTTTTTGGGTTTATATCTTTTAGAGCATCCTCTGTCAGCTGGCACTGAAGCTACCCACCCACATAGGTGGTGGGGGATGTTTTAGGGGATGTTACCACAGGCTGGACAAAAGAGGGTATTAAAATTATATGAAAAGAGCAAACTGGAGATAAAAATAAAGGATTAAAACTCAGGACAAAACCTCATAAAGGCAAGTAGCATATAAAATACAGGGCTAAGAGAGCAGTGATTAAACATTCCAGGTGCCTCAGTGCATTCAAATCCAGGCTGGAGCATGGAAGGTGTCCCTGCCCATGGCAGTGGGGGGGAAGAAGATGAGTTTTAAAGCCCCTTCCAACCCAAACCATTCTGGGATTCTGTGCATTTCAGCTTCTGCTTTTGCTGCCAGCAGAGACAGTTGCACAGTGGCTGGACACCACAGAAGCTTTTTACTGGACAAGGAAAGGGAAACCTCCCACACACTCCCACCTCCGACACTGCTGTTCCAGCAGCCGGCCACAAAAGGCCGTGGCCTTTCACATCATCCCCTCCAAAAATCCTTCCTTTTCTTTTCCACTGGAATAAACACCAGAGAAGCTTCTTTGCACACTGTATCCCATCCACTGCCAAGAGACAGAGCAATATCCTCAATAACAGCTCTGGGAGCTGCAGCCAGAGACATCACAGCAGCCCCAGGGATGCTCCTGACACCCATGGGGAGGAGGGAAGAACAGGGCTCCAGACCACACCACGATCCCAAGGGAAACACAGTCAGGAGCACATGGCTCTCCCAGGATTCCAGCAAAGGGAATCCAGTGATAAAATGCTTCTCCCCAGCACTGACCTAGTTCTCTTATCAGAGCTAACAGGGAAGTAGCAATCTGGTCAGAGCTGCTGCCCCAACCCACTGGATTCCTCTCTCACTCAAAGATTACATGCCAGCATTTTCCAGACCATATTCCTGAGATGCACTGGAAGAAGCTGCTTTTTTTTGTTATTATTGCTTTTTATTTTTGCAAAGGTTGGTGGTTATGAACAGAAGAAAAGCTGTTCCCCAGCACAGCTTCATGAAATTCTCACCAAATCACCACCAGATCCCAGCACTCCCAAGCAAGCAAGCAAGCACCTTTTTCTAACAGAAAAGGTGTTGTCCCTTGTCCAAAGTCCCTCTCCAGCTCTTCTGGAGCCCCTTTAGGCAAGTCCCTAAGTCCCTTGAAGGGGCTTTAAGGTCTCTCTGGAGCCTTCTCTTCCCTTCTCTTCTCCAGGTGAAGACCTCCAGATCTCCCAGTTGGCTCCATGGCAGAGGGGCTCCAGCTCAATCCCCAAAGGAATAGACAAGCTGTTTTTTATTCCTCAATTATAACATCCCTTGACATCCATAGGAAAAAAATTCTAAACATTAAAGGTGTTTTAAGAGATAAACACAGACAAAAGGTTGCAGGTCCCAGTTCTCCTAGAGCACTGCACCATCAGGGAACTAGGACCTGCAGAACCCTCTGCTCCAAACACCAAATTAACAGGGACACAAATTCCTCCCAACTCTGGAATAAGGCACAAACAACAGATCAGCACAACCAAGGCTCCCAAAGAGCCTGGCCAAGAGTGAGTCAGACTGACCAAGTGAGGAGCAGCGTTCTCCACATGACCCAGCCTGACCACAGCAGCTCTGAGCTCTGCTGGACCGAGCACAGCTCCCAGCCCTGCCTGGAGCCTGCAGAGAAGCAGGAGCTGCCCGGGGGAATGTGGCCTGGGAGCAGCAGGATGACCAAGGCAATGGCAGCACCTCATGGATAGCACCACATCTCCTGCTGTAACAGCAAACAGGATGGGCTGGAGTCCTGCAGAACATCTCAGGGAGACTGGAGGTACAGCACAGAGCAGCGTGGTTCATCACACTGGAGTTTCAAGTGGATACACTCGGCTCCAAAAAGTCACAATAAGCTTGTCTGGCACATCCTGAGTAACACCTTCTTCCACTTCTCAACAATACCCACCCAACAGGTGAGGCCCCCACACTGAACTGCTTTTAATGTTCTCAAAAAACCCCAACAACAGTGAATTGTCAAAGACAAGACAACATCCTCACCCCAGGATGTGGGAGGTTTGGGCCGGACAATGCCAACATCTCGGATTTTAATGCAGTACAAACAAGCTGCAAAATGAATCTCAGTGCTCCCAGTTGGAACTGGCCTGTGTTTCTCCACATTTCCATTTGCTGTCCTGCCAGCTCTTCTGGCCAAGCAGCCTATAATTCCAAGAGCACCATTGTCATTCCGTCCTGTTTCCGTAACGTGCAATTTGAAATCAGGGCTGGGGGAGGGAGGACAGGGCTGGAGGAGGCTGAAACTCAAATCCAGATAGTTCAATCTGCTAACTTGATTTTAAATCCCTGTCTCAATATGCCAATGACAGCCCCCCAAACATCTGTTTTAGCAGAGGCTTCCAAGTCCAAACACATTTCCTCTGTCCTACAGATTTGTCACTGACCTGTCATGGGATGACAATGAGGGAGCACTACCTGGTGTCAAACCATGAGGGTGACACAAAGCACCTTTCTCACTTCTCTGGGCAGGCAAGAAACCAAAAATTAACTTAAGAGAAGTGGATTTAGTCTATTAATGAGCTTTAATAAACATTCTAGGCTGTCAAGACTGATTTCAGATTGCTACCTGTGTCCTTGACACCTCCATGGTCCCACATCGACCTCTGAGATTCCCTGACAGGGAGAATCACACCCACCCCAGCACTGGGCAAAAGCTGATTGCTTGGGGAATTCTTGGACCTTCAGCTGGCTGTTCTCAGCTGGAGAACTGGTTTCCAGTGAAGAAATACAGCCTGTGCCTTGATGACCTTTAAGCTTTGCTTACCTGTTGGCCTGACAGTCACACTGCTGCACGTGCAGCCCACACTTCCAGTCCTCTGGGAATCCCTGTGGCATTTCCAGCAGCTCCAGAGGAGCCCAGCCAAAACAACAGAATTACACCCAGATAAGCTGGTTTTTATGGGAGCTTGCAGAGCACTTAAGAATACTCTGAGTAAAGCAGAAGATGGATGTGGCAAATCAGGGATACAAAGAACAAAAAGATAACCTTTACCCCCAAAGAAACATCAGGGAGCCAAGGGAAGAACTGAGAGATAACCTCAGGGTAGCCTGACCCTAACCAGGGGCACCCACCTTAAACAGCAGCACCTTAAAAAACCGCACAGAACAAATTGTTCCAGAAAGGAGCAATTTTCCTGGCAGTGGCCAAGAAAAAGATGCTGGAAGCACAGCAACACTGAGCTAGAAGAGTTTTGTGCCCACCCTTCAGGCTGTGCTAAAGCAGAATATATTGCAGAGGAATGTCTGGCAACTTGTGTTTGTCTAAGTTGGCTCCGGATTCTCTCCTGCCTTGCAAATTGATCTCAGCAGATCCAAAAATTCAAATAAACTTTAAAAAGTATCACTGAAAACTTAAAAAAAATGCAATACACCTCCTGTTCTGTATGAGATAGCTGTGGGCCTCTAGCCTCCAAGATATGGTATCATTATATAAGTACTGCAAAAAGGAAGTAAAAATTAAAAGTGTAACAATGGTCATTTATCCACATGTACACATCCCACCATGTGTGCTGGGGCAAGTACCTGAAGCATGTGTAAAACAACTCCACTTAGTAGTACATGCTACAAGTAGTATGTGCTAGAAGCATTCCCAGCCTGAGACCTGCCAGACCCTGAGTAAAATGTGTCACCTCACATTCCCAGCTTGGAAGGAAGGATACCAATCTGTTTCACACAGGTATGATGAAAAATGCCAAGGAAATGCCAAGCAGACACCTGAGTCAGCTGGAGGATCCAGATTCCAGCAGGAAGCAACAAACCACGAGGGCTTTTTAAGTATTTAAAGTGAAAAGGGGAGGGAAAAAAAAAAAGCTACTCCAGGAGGTAATTCCAGCCCTGAGCAGGTGCCTGAGCATTGAGGCTTTGCTGATGACAATCTTCCCTATCAAGCCATCATCTGCCCAGCATGGCCAGTTTGCCCAGTTCCCAAGGGACACGCTGCTTCCTACGGATTGAATTTGTTCCTGCCTGCTAATCCCTGGAGCTGCTAATTACACCCATTATCAGTTTGTCCAGCATCCAGACCTGGCACACTGTAAAATGTCAAACCATCAGGTTTACAGACTGGTTTGGATTAGCAGGGATCTTAAAGCCCATCCCATTCCACCTCCTGCCATGGGCAGGGACACCTTCCATGCTCCCAAGTTGCTCCAAGCCCTGTCCAACCTGACCTTGGACACTTCCAGGGTTGGGGCAGCCACAGCTGCTCTGGGCACCCCATGCCAGGGCCTTGCCACCCTCACAGGGAAGAATTTCTTCCTTAAATCTAAGTCAAATTTCCCCTCTTTCAGTTTGAATCCATTGCTCAGCTCCTGATGAAGGAATGCTTAGGAATGGGAGGATGCAAAATGTGCTGCTTTAATACTGCAGATTTTTATGTTTATTTGGGAGAAACAATGGATTTTCAAGGACTCCGGAACACGGTCTCTATGGCAACTATATGCAGAACCAGGGGGAGGGAGGGGAAGTTCCCATATTTCCAAATACTGAGAACTGAGAGATTTGAACTCCATTTTCCAGAGATTATTTAAACCAGAAACTGCAGGTGCAATGCACTACCCAGGTTCATACAGGGATGCAAACAAGGAGTAGTTTCAGACACATCATTCTCATGGAGTTTTAGGAAATCCTACTCAGACACATCTGCTAAAAATGCAGAAATGTGCCTTAATATTCATCTCAGAAGAATTATTACCTATGTGCTTGTTCCTACATAGATGGCAGCCAAAATCTGGAAAACCACAGGGAAACCCTGGTCCTTCCTAAGGGGAACATTTGGCCTCAAGCACAGCTCAGAAACACTCCAAGGAGAGCTGTGAGCTCATCTCAGCATCAGGCTGAGCCTTAATCACTTTAAGTCAGATCCCACCACTGGTTTATTTCCATTGCTCTTTCAAATTCAATTATTAAAAAAGGAAAACAAGACAAACTTAATTATGCTGGGCTGAGAGGCCCAGCTCAATGTCAGAGTCACTGCAACTTCTCCCACCAAGAGCCAGACCTCAAACGTCACCACAGGCTCAGCAAAAAGCAGATTAGAGATCACTTATTGTTATCACCAACAAAACATGGACTGAGACAAAGCCAGTGGTGTGGAAGAAGCAAAGTGGTCATGCTGAAGAAATTGTCCTTTCCCTAGTGCAGGTGATTCTGCCTTGATTCTCCCTCTAAATCATCAGCACAGAGGAGAAATGGTTCAAAAGGTGATGTTTTGTCACTTCCAGACCAGGGAGATCTCTTCCATCCACCATGGGCACATCAGAAGTCTTCAAAACCCACAGGATTTTCCCTTTGGAGGCAGCACCAGATGCCAATTTCAATATTTCTCTATCAATTTCCTGACCTACAGAGCAGGATTTTAAAGTTTTGAGGATGTTCCATCACAAAATCCTCTTCCATTTGAGGAGTATTTTGAGACTCCTTAGGAAGGTGTCTGCTCCAAGGGATCCCTCCTGTCTTACTGGCATCAGGAATTTCATGGGAGGGGAATAAAGTAAAATTATCCAGTTGCCCAACGGCCACCTTCTACTTTCCAGCTATATCATTATCTCCAGCCATTAATTCTGATTGGATTTATATTCCCTACACAACCCCATGAACACAACTAATGGCTGGTGATACAACTAATGGTTGGTATATTCCATTAGGATCCTCTCCAGACAATTTGTTCCTCCAAGGACAAGCCCTGCAAAGCTGCCAGTGGAACCTGGGAGCAGCTGAGCAGTTCTGTGTCATGTTGGTATTTCACATGCCTATGTGTGGTTTGAGATGAGAAAAGCCACAAAAAGTCATGCACTGAACAATTATAACCTCGAAAAGAAACAAATAATCCATTTTTTTTGCACGGTTACTCACAGGAGGAAAAGCAGAACAAAGCAATCCTATTAAGAGATAAAAAGAAAGGACCCAGTAAACAATTCCCAACCATACTGGCAGAGCCAACACATCCAGAAAAATGAACTTTCACTGCTGCTTTCCTGAGTCACTCAGCTAAGCCCAAAACCTTTTTGTCCTTTACTTTAACTTGGTGTTCACCACCACCTGCAACTGTGCAGAACACAAAAACTCAGCAGCTCCCATCTTGTCAGCCACAAGCCACCAGCAGCCTGACTCTTCACACATGGCTCCAGGAGCTGCCTAAACTGAAGCTCTAAGCGGTTTCTAATCATGCCAATTTCAGAGTTACCCACCAGCCCAAAAATATTAAGTGGTGGAGACTACAGGGAACAAGCTAGAGGAGAACACAGACATTTAATTCTTATTCCTATGCCCTGCAAAGGCTTAAACTGGGGCACTTCAAATCCTCAGTGAGTTTCTGTTCCAACACATCCTCTGAGAAAGGCTGAGATTATCACAAAAACCTCAGTAAAACAAACTCAAAACAAACAAACCCAGACTTTAAAAGTCAAGTGAAAATGTGCCTGTGAGCTTGCCCAAGAGGACATTCCTGGCCCTGGGAGTGGTGCACTGATGACCTCACCAAGCTGCAAACTCAGGCCAGGAAGTGTTTTGCTAGTGTCTTCAGAATAGGAAGCTGGCATCCCAGGGATATTCCTCGGAGCCGATCACCAAATGAAACCCAGGAGCATGAATTCCCTCCCCCTCACAACACAACGCTTTGGTTTAATGAGGCATTTTACGAAGCTGTCGTTAAAGTCAGATTTGGACGTGGCCACCACGATGTCACCGAGGGCAGAGCTCAGCACCCTGTGCTGCATCACCCAGGGAAAAGCTGATATTTCCCCCTTCTGCACATTCCTCCTCACTGCCATTAAACTGAATCCCTGCCTTTCGCTTGGAGTGAATCCCAGAAGTGACAGATGCAATAAGCATGAAGATTTCACTTGAAAAAATCCAATGATGTTTGAAAAGACAGCTCAGGAGAAGACAGAGCAATGCCAACAGAGAACACAAATGCTGATTAAAGCAATCTGGATAAAAGGCTATAAGTGACCATTGAAAAATTACTATTATGAAGTGCTGTCCTGAAACAAACACCAAGCAAATGCTCCCTGGTGTGCCCCTGAGTGTGTCAGGTCTTACTGGGGCTACCGAAAACACAGAAAAACACATATACCCAAAATAAACAGGCATTGCCACAAAAGTATTTGATCTTCTACCTTTGTGTACACAGTCCTTAGCAAATACCACTATTAGCTGCAATAAAACCTTTCTGCAAGCACACAGCCATCTGGATTTCCCCCCCCCCCCCTTGAGCAGAAAAGATGATTCAACACTCGTTATTCAAATGAAAATGGAATAAACCCTCTCCTGCCTCCCGCACACGACACCCGCTGCTTTCCCCACATCCAAACACGCTTCTCCCAGGACATGCTGTGCCAGTTCACACCATTTTCCCACACTCCAGAGCTTCCCTCACGCATGCCACGGAGGCACACAGAGGGACAGGATGGCACCAGGTAATTTGGGAACAGCCTGGCCTAAAATTAAAACAAGATTGGGAAATTCAGCAGCAAACTGAAAAATCACACCAGGCAGCCTGGTGTGTTCAGAACATCCCTCTCTGATTTTTGCCACCGTCCTTGGTTTTGCTCCAGTAATCCCCACGCACATCTGCACGAACAGACGTGCTCAGACCAACTCCAGCTGCTAAAAAAAACCCAACCCTAATGCATCTCACTTATCTTCAACAATAAAACTGCTTCCATTGGGTTCACTTTTGTTTCCTGGCACCTTTCACTGCCTTTTTTTATTTTCTGCTTTTTTCAGACCTGTGTCCTGTGCAGTCAGTCAGTTACGGCATCACAATGTCCTACAGTTGAACCTCTGTGTGGTGGTGTTGGACACCTGCCCATGTGTCCAAGATATTCCCTCGTGCTGTTAAAGGAATCAGTGGGAATTTCATAAAGCACAGCCTTTCAATGTCAGCCTTTGGCATATCACTCTTAAACAACGTGGCTTCCTGCATAGGAAAACAAAGCCCAGGGATATCAGCCCACGGCAAAGGGATAGAATGAGATGGTCCCTAAGGTCCTTTCCAACCCAAACCATTCTGGGATCCCCTGGAGATTCAATGACATGTCACACAGCCCAGGAGTCTAAACATCTGCACAGCTTCGAAAGAGCCCCTAATAACGGCGTGACAAGGACCTGTTCTAGAGGAGCCTGCGGAAAATAAACCCAAATTCAAACTAAACCCCCATCACGGCGCTCATCTTTTGTCCTCTGCCATGGTGCACGGCGGGGACGGGCGCTCTGGGGGCGGCACACGCCGGTGGCACCGAGCGGCTGCTGCATCGCCGGGCAGAAAAGAAGGAAGGGGAAAAAAAAAAAAAAAAAAAAGGAAAACGTGCCGAACAAAAGCCCCCCCCAGCGCTGTCCCCACCGCGGCATCAGGTGCGCGGCGGGAGCGCCCGGCGCCGCCGCCCCGCCCCGGGCTTGCCCTGCCCGGCGGCCCCGGCCGGATGCGGATGCGGCGGCGACCCCGCGCCGCTGCCTAATAAGGAGGGAGCGGGGAGCGGCCGGGGCCGAGGCGGTGCGGGGAGGGCGCTGCCGCCGCGGGCCCCGCGCTGACAGCGGCCGCCGCCTCACGGAGAGCTCGGCGGCCCCGCGCGGGAAGGGCCCGCCCGGCCGGACCCCCCGCCCTGCCCGCGGGCACCGCGCCGCCCGCCCAGCCGCAGCCTCGCTCGCCGGTGCTGCTACCCGGTTCTCCCCGGTCGCCCTCACCGCCCCCGAGCCGCACCGCGATCCCGAGCCGCCTCCCGCGTCCGCTCCTCAGCCCGGCGGAGCCGCCGCCTCCGCCTCCTCCTCCGCCCGCCGCCGCCGCCCGACTGAGCGCCGCGGGGCGGGGCGGGGCAGAGCGGATCGGGTCACGCCCATCGCTGGACACGCCCACAAAAGTCCACGCCCCCCTCCGGGCTGGCCCCGCCCGCTCCAGCCTCGCTCGGTGGGGCGGTGGAAGCCGTGAGTGACGGCTCCGCCAGCCAATGGCAGCGCGCTTCTCCCCACCACGAGCGGTCGCGCGCTCTCGGGCCCCGCCCCGCCGCCCCTCAGCGGCGAGTGGGGGCGGGAGGTCATGAGGGAGCTGAGGGGTCGATCGTGTCCGCCCTGGGGACTGGTCATGTCATCCCTGTACACCTGTCCGCTCCAAGGGACCGGTCATGTCATCCCTGTACACCTGTCCGCTCCAAGGGACCGGTCATGTCATCCCTGGGGATCAGTCATCTTATGCCTGAGGGATCGGCCGTGTCTGCCCTGAGGGATCGATCATATTATCCCTGAGGGACCAGTCATGTCTTCCCTGAGGGGCTGATTGTGTCCTCCCTGAGGGATCGATCATGTTATCCCTGAGGCACTGATCGTCTCACCCCTGAGAGACCAATCCCTAAGGGAACAGTCATGTCCTCCCTGAGGGACTGATCATGTCCTCCCTGAGGGACTGATCATGTCCTCCCTGAGGGATCGGCCGTGTCTGCCCTGAGGGATCGATCATGTTATCCCTGGGGCACTTGTAGTCTCATCCTTGAGAGACCGATCCCTGAGGGAACAGTCAGGTCCTCCCTGAGGGACTGATCGTGTCCTTGAGGGATCGGCCGTGTCTGCCCTAAGAGATCCATCATGTTATTCCTGAGGCACGGACCGTCTCATCCCTGAGAGACTGATCCCTGAGGGACCGGTCATGTCCTCCCTGAGAGACCGATAGTGTTCTCCCTGAGGGACCAGTCATGACATCCCTGCGGGATTGGTCATGTCCTCCCTGAGGGAACAGTCATGTCCTCCCTGAGGGACTGATCGTGTCCTCCCCGAGGGACTGATCGTGTCCTCCCTGAGGGATCAGCCGTGTCTGCCCTGAGGGGTGAGATGAGCCTGCTGTCCTCAGAGGCAATGCTGAGGAGAGCCCTTAGCTCCACAAGAAAACAACCACATCACCTCACACTGTCACACCAAGTCACAGTGGCTGTGGTGGGAAAAGGATGGTGACCAAAAGCCCCTGCTAAAGACTGCAGAGCTCAATTCCTGCTAAGAGCCACACTTCCACGAGACACGCAGGGCAGAGGTTTGAAACCAGAAGTTCTCCCCATCGCAGTGTGGGAAAGGCAATTTGGAGATGCTGAGCCTTGAGGGGTAAGGTTTGTAGTTGTGTGTAGCTGTAGTGCCGGGTCAGGCGAGCACTTTGCACACACACACCTGGCTGCACACAGGTGACACCGCCACACTCGGGGCCATTGTGGCCTCAGGGAGCCCGAGGGGCGGGTGAAAAACACCCGAGCAGAGCCCACAGCCCTCACTGTTACCATACATGGCCAAAACCAAAACTCCTCGAGCTTCCTCATCTGTTTGGGCCGACCTTTGCATGTTCATTTGCATGTGTGGTTTGGTGCTTTAAGGGGGGTGATGTTTCAGGGGAGCATCACCCTAATTTCTCTTCTCTTCTAATTCTTCAGAATTTGGAGGAATATGTGTCGTGATGAGCTGAGCTGAGAGCCCTCCTCTTCCCCCACAGAGCTGTGGCAGGACCGTGAATTGTGAGTGATAGCTGGTGTTAAAACCCACAGAAAACCTCGGGGAGGTACATTTGTCCTGGTCTGACTGTCACAGCTGATGGAAACATCAGTAGCTACAGATTAAACAAATGTTATCCTCTATTTATTAACCTTTGACACTAAATGTAACTGCTGATCCAACAAGCAGGAAAGCCTCTCTCACCTACTGAGCAACACCTTGATAAAAAAATTATACACACAGAGATTGCAGTGGCAAAGCTGCAACCTTGCCCATGACAACAATTACCCTGAAATTAATCAATAGCTTCTTTCTAAAAGCCAGCCCAGCACAATTACACCACCCTGCTCCCTCAAACAATCCCTTTAAAGCTAAAAGAGAAGAAAAGTAAAGAAGCCTTGGAGCAGAGCTGCAGGTAACACGGACTTTAGGGAATTTAGGTTGTGATTCACATTTTCCATGTATGTACATGATGTGCTGGAGGTCACAGAATGAGTCAGTGATAGAGCTGAAAGTCCTGTTTGCCCATCCTTAATTTACTAGAAGTCTCAAAACTGTATGTGTGGGGGATTAAATTTTATAAAACTGATATTTTATTCACGTACCAAGCAATGCTTTAGCCTGGACTGGAAAACAAGAACAAAGGCAGCAGCACCCAGCACTGCCCACCAGCTCAGAAGGGGAACCAAAGAAGATTTTTGGCCTCCAACTGAAAAGAAAGTGACAGACAGAGGACACAAAAGTGAAATTCGCCCTGAGAAATCTGATTGAAGCCTAATCCTCTCAAGAGCTGCCTTGGGAAGGGTGGATCCTGAAGAGATGGAAATTCCTTGACACAGTGCTGAAAGAGTAGCTAAAGATGGACTCAGGTGGAAATAATACCTATGGAATTTTTACCAGAGCTTCCTAGAACAGCTGGATGGAAGCACTCCAAAGAACACCCAGATCCTGTCTGGGATTAATGAGCTGTTTAGATCACAAAGTGATGAAGAAATTACAGGAATTTTAGGCTGAATTCTCCAACAAACAGAAGAAACAACTCAGGTTTTACGTGTGCTCTTTGGTTCTGCTGTAACCACTAATTTTCATCACTTCAGATGAGTAAAACCACCCTAACAAACAATTTAAATGTTATCCACAGTGCTGCAAGTGAAACAACTTGTCAAAATATGCCACAAATCCTAATTTTTCTATAGAAAAAACACCAAACCCTTACAGCTACAAGGAAAAACACACCAAAATTTGCCCCATTTTACCAGCACCTGTTTAGCACATATTGCACAAATTCAGGATTTATTTTTTTTAAAAAATCCACTTTTAGCCATCCCACACATTTTCCCCCTCGGCTACATCACTGCAGGATTGCTGCAAACTATCTCACATCCTTTATACGGAAACAGCACCGTGGCTACAGACTCCACCTCTGAAACTTATGTCAGCTGCTAAATTTAGCCTCCTGCAAATATGCATCAATCCCATCCCTGCAAGAAATCCCCCTGCTTTGCTCCAGGGATGAGCCTGATTTGATTCACAAGGACCACATCAGGTGTGTCCCACAGCTTTCCCCACCAAGGCCATGTTTGTAGTTGGAGGAGGCAAAGAAACACCTGAGGCAGCTTCTTTAAAGGAGAAATTTTGATTAATTTCTTCAGTTTGGTGTCTCTGAGCCGTCCCAAAGGGGTGACAAACCCCATTTTTGGAACCAATAAGGTCATTGGAGGGATGGATTTGCCTCAAACATTTCATTTTGCTGAAATCCTCATTGCTAAATATATTCTGAATGGAGAGAAATGGCTTAGGGAGGGTTTAGAGAGATCAGCAATTTACAGTCCTGTTATTTTGCAGCTTAACTTCTAAATCAAGCCAAAATATGCCAGACAGGACAGTCTTGAACCCTGGATTTGCACATATCCAAGTTATACAGCTTTTCAAGGACTTTTATGTTCTTATTTAGCTATTCATTTCCTGATGCCTTTTGATTTATTATTATTATTACTTTATAATAATATTTATTTACCAGGAGGTACTAGGTTCTCACACATGAAATTAGAATATATTTATATTTCTTCTTCTATGGCTTCCATAATTTATGGATTCCATCAAGGCCAGGCCCAGCAGCACTGGGAAGAGGTGCTCCTGCTGAAATCAGGAACGTGATCTTACCTGTCACTGAACATTATTGGATTTAGTGATTTTTAGTGCAGGGAAATGTTCCCTGCCCATAGCAGGGGGCTGGAATAAGATGGTCTTTAAAGTCCCTTCCAACCTAAACCATTCTGGGATTCTCTGAAATCTGAATTTCAGAGAATTCGCAGTGACAAACCCGCCCCACTCCACTTTCCCTGTGTGGAATTAGATTTACTCTCACCATTAACTGACTTTCTCTGCCTTCATTCCTCCACGTCCGTGGGCAGCTTTGTGAAACTATTCCCAATCCTGGTTTTTAAGAGACATTTCCATGCCCATCAACTGTTGAGCAGCTGCCAAGATGGAATTGTTCTCAGCACCACCACGAAAGGGCTCTGGATAATGGAAAATCGATTCTGTGTCTGGCTGGGAGGATGTGCTGTGCCCAGGGAAGTGTTCCCCAGCTCCTGCAAAGGGTTTGTCTGGAGAGGCAGGGAGAGCAAAATCCCTTTGGGCTGGCCTTATTCAATCCTTGGCCAGAAAGGGGAGCTGTAGAATTAGGGAATGAGGATAAGGAGAGCAAAATGTTCCATCGGATGCTTTGAAACAACAGCCAGGAAGGGAGAAGTGCCTGAGTGTGGCAGCAAGGAAGGAGGAAAACATGGATTAAAGGACAGGGTTGGGAGCAGCATCCCTGAGCTTTATTCCCAGCTCTGTGTGACATGGAACCATCTCTGTGCTACTTCCAGACCCCAGAATTGGGGTCATTCACAACTCCCCTCCCCAAAGGGCAATAAAATCCACTGTGGTGGGTGAGGGCCTGTGCTGACGTCGCTTCTGTGCCACTTGGAAAGGCTGGAGGATGCTGGAGATGGGTAAGGAATGAGTGAACATTAGGCCAGGATGTGCATTAATAATTGATGCTATTGTTATTAATGATTTACAATATATCTCATCCAGCACATCTATTACTGCATCTCCCCACTCTCTCACCTTTTATGCAGCAATATCAGTGTCAGACACATCCCTCCCAACTCAGCTGGAAGAAAGACATCAAAAAATGAGCTTTTACAGAAAAAAAACCCCTCTAATTTCAAGCTAATCTATTTCCTCATGTATTTTTCTCCATCATTAGACAGGATTGTGAAATATATTTTTATTTCTTTTCTATTTCTGCAGAGAAGGGGAGGTAGGTCCTAATACCTAATTAAAATGTTGGGCCTCCAAATAAACCCAAAGCAATTGCTTGCAACAGATGGGATTTCCTTTGTTGCTGTCTCCGAATGATTAACGAGGAGGAGAGAGACAAGAAAGCAGAACTGAAAAAAAAAAAAAGAAAAAAAAGCAAGCAAGCAAGCTGTATTTTATTTATGACATTAATATCCTGGGATTGACAATTCCTATCATCCTGAGCAGCAGGAAAAAAATCAGGCAGGCCGGGAAGAAGCTGGGGCTGGGTGTTGGGTTCCTGGGCACTGATCACAGAGTCTCACTATTCAACCACTTTGGAATTCTTTTGCCATCTCCTTCTGTTTCTCTCCCTGCTGTCTAGGATCAGGTTGGACCAAAGGTGCTGGAAAAATCAGAGATATAAGAAAGGAAAGATATAAGGGTAAATCCAGGTGAGGTGTCCGTGTTTGAGATTTGGGAAGATCAGTGTTTGACCCAGCTTTTAAAACCCCAACAGACTGTCATGGATAGAGCAAAATGAGAAGCTGCTCTTGCTCTTCTTCCTCCTTTAGTGGAAGATGCCCCTGCCCATGCAGGGGTTGGACAAGATGGGCTTTGAGGTCCCTCCCAGCATGAACAATTCCGTGAGTCTGTGATTTTTTTATTGCAACATTTCCACCCTTCAGCACTGAAATACTGTCTCAACACTCCCTCCCTGTTTCTTCTGGGGAAGGAGGAGGTAAAAATGTGTCAGGAGGGATTGGGCTGCAGCTGGTATTGCCTTGGGGAGGGAGCTGCTTCCTTGTATCCCTTCTCACCCCCTTCTTCTGCCAGACCTATTCCACCCACCTGCTCCTTCCATCCCGGCAAGGATGAGCCCATCAAACATCCCAGTGCCCGGTGTGGCTGAGGGGAACGCTCCAGCTCAGCTGTAGCAGTGACAGCAGACAGCCTCCCTCTCGAGGGCTGTGGAGATCCACACTCAGACACCACCACAGAGCTTGGCAGTGCTTGCAGTGACAAATACCTCCCACCACTACTTCTTTACATCGTGCAATGTGTCCTCAGCTGCTTCCTGAGAGCACAGGAGCTGTTTGTCATCCCTGCAGGGGTTTTGTCATGCCTGACACGCACAAACTGTGCCACGTTCATGCCCCGACTCTGTCGCGACAGTAACAGATCACACCTATTTTTTAAGCAAACTCAGTTCAAAGCCACCACAGATTTCCTGTGCCTTAAAACACTTATTTTCCCTTATAAGGAAATGCACAATTGCAGATTGTCACTGAACAGAAGATGGGAGTTAAGCAGTGTGGGTCGGGTGGCTCCTTGCAGGATCCAAACTATCACACAAAATCTCATTTCTATCCCTCCTATTTTTGCAGAACTGCTGTTTTACCAGGAAAATTTCAACAGAGTTCACTTCCCCACATTTTTTTTGGTGAAAGGGTTTCCAAGTTGATGTCATTCTCCTGAATGGCTTTTTCAGCGAAGTCACAGTGCAGGAGAAAAACTTAGAGAAAATAATGCTGCTTTTTTTTAATAGCTAAAATAAAATTATATTGGCTCACCCAGTGCCTGGAGAGATAGAGGCAAATAATCCCATATGGCAGTGGGAGGATGCATCCTATGGACACTGCTGCACATTAGCTGCTGTGAGAAGCAGCAAATTGTACTTATTCTTACACAGGGGTCTGACAAAACAAATCTTTCCCCAAAACAGTTTCACTGCACGAAGGGCTTTCAACCAACACCTGATTCCCATCCTGCCTCTTCAGACTCCGTGTGCCCTGAGCACATCCCGTCTGTCACCCGGCTGTTCCCGGCAGCTATTTCCCATCCACGGCAGTGTTCCCACCTGCCCTGGAACTGCGACCTCCAGGACCCCCCCAGCCCCACGGCAGAGCCGGGACCCCTCACTCCTCACCTTTTTTGGGCGCTGGTGCTGCTGCCGTCCCCTCCGACGCCTTGGGCTTTTCGAAGGTTTTCTTGGCATCGGCAACTTTAAGCACATTCTCATCCTCCTGACTCTGCCTCCCCTTCCGCTCCGGCTCCTCCGAGCCCCCTCCTCCCGCAGTCCTGCCTCCAGGGAGCAGCTCGGTGCCCGCCGCTGCCCACTGCTCCCTGCCAGCCTTGGCCTCATCGCCGAGGGGCTCCAGCAGCGCCTCCGTCAGCGCCACAGCCTTGCTCATACTCAGAGCCAGGCTCTCCTTGCTGTGGGTCCTGACAGGGGGGGCCGGGGGGGTTCTTTTCGGGATGTAGGAATCCAGTTCATCAGCTTCACCTCCGAGCTGCTCCCGGCTGTCTGGGAGCTGGCTGCTGCTCTGTCTTGAAAGCTTCCCGGTGTCTCTGGCCACCGAGGGATAATTTGTGACCGCAGGGACCGAGGGATAATTTGTGACCGCAGGGACCATTCTCTCGAGGCTTTTCACTACCGGCTGGTCTGGCTCGGGCTTCCTGGCCGGATCCTCCTCGCTGGCCTGGCCATTCTGGCACAGGTCAAGTGTTCCATCGGGCTGGGGGGTAAAGCTCCGTGCCTGCCTCAGGCTGTCCCTGCTGCTGTCCCTGGGGATGTAGGAGACAGGCGTGCCTGCCTCCTGCTTGCTTTGCAGGATATAATCCATGAGGATGGCGTTGCGCTCGAAGCTGTCGGACCTGATGGGCACAGTCGGTTTGTTCCCCTCCGAGGGGCCCTTGGGGCTCAGTTTGGTCACTTGCCTGCCCTCCACGCTGCTTTCCGAGTCCGAGCGGCTCATCTGCCTCCTCAGGACTCTTTCCAAGGAGTTCAGCCTGCTGAGGCTTGGGCTTGCCACCTTCCCATCCCCTGTATAGCCCTCCTGAATCAAGGGTAGCGTGTCCTCTGCCTCTTCCCATTCCTCCTCAGCTTCCGTTTCTGCCTCCTGGATGAGGCGCCGGTACTCGCTCTCCTCCAGCCTGTAGACCACCGGCCTCACCGTCCTGCCTGTGCCCACCCGCCTGGGCACCACCTCCAGCTCGTACACCTTTGGAGGGGCTTCTCCCTCCCACCCTCTCCTGCACCCTTTGGAGACGGGATGCTCTTCCCGGCACAGCTCCCCTGCCGGCCCCCACTGCCCTCTCTGCCCGCTGCTGCTCATCTCTGACCTCTTGGCAGGGCCTGCAGTGTCGCTGCGGAGGTCGGGGCGGTCCCCCCGCTCCCGGCTGTGTCCCAGGCCCTCCTGGCTGAGCTGCAGCAGCGGATAATCCTCACAGGTCCCTGCAGAGTCTCCCGGGGAAGCTGGGCAGTCTCTGCCCCTCGCCTTACTTGTGTCATCTCGTAAATATCCACGGTACTGCCAGGTGGAGGCTTCCATGGCCGGGAGCTCTGTCACTATAATTCTTGGTTCCAAATGCTTTGGGACTGGCCAGCCAAGATTTTTCCCACCTTGGGTCTCGGCGGGCTTTGAGCACCGCCTCCTCCTCGCTCTGCTCTGGGAGACGGCGGCACTTGGAAGCGTCGGAGCCTGGGTCATGTGAACCGGCGTTCCTTGGCCTCATGGCCAGCGGAGAGGAACATCCCATTGGCACGACAGAGCCCGTGCTCTGCCACTCCTGACACCACACCCAGCAGAGCTGATGCCATGCTGGTCCCTACCCAAACACATCCCACCTGGATAACTGGAAAAACGCCCTCCAGCTGCTAATTTGTTGGTCCATGGCACTTCACAGTCAGGACTTGCTTCCCATCTGCATCCTTCTCTAGGGATTCTCCTCTTTCCCCAACCTGCTCCAGCAACAGCTCCCCACAGTCCTGTGCAGCAATCCCGGCTTGCCTCCAACTTCGCTGCTTCCAGAGGGATTTACTGCCAGGCTGTCTGGGCAGAATCACCTCTGCCAGCTCCTTGTAGGTTCCAGGGAGAGCTGGAAATCCACATCTGTGCCCTTGGCACTGCTCCCTCCTCCCTGCCCCGCGCCCGTCGGACGCGGAGCGGCTCCCCCGGTGCTCCTTCCTTGGAAGCAGCACTCAGCCTTGGGCTGCGTCCCAGAGTTTGAGGGAGAGGTGCTGCCTGCACAGAGCGCGCGGGGCAGAGCCGGAGCGGCTGGAATGATCTGCGGGAATACGTTATGGAAAAGGGAATTGCTGTGACAGAGACCGGCTGCCCGAGATAAACACGGGAGCCCGACAGCAGCCTCAGACACAACTTTCCCTGTGGAAACTCCGAAACACAACTTATCAAAAATCCCTATTAGTGCATTGGGCACTTCCCTAAATAACCCTCGGAGCAGAACGTTGCTCCCTTTGGATAACGCTCCGGATGGCGGTGGAGCCCAAGAGCTGCAGGGCTCTAATCCGTTTGTACACAGCTGGGATGCCTGGCATTGCAGTGCGCCGCAGCTCCCAGCTCAGCTCCCAGCCCAGCACTGCCCCTGTGCTTTGCCTTTTATGGTTCCCCGAGCCGGGAAGCATCCCAGGGCGGGATGCAGGAAAACACCTAGATCATCCCAAAAGGTGCCTGCATAGGCACCTCTGTGGTGTTGAGGCTGAGTTACCCCAGTGTCACCTAAAGAACTGGCAAACACAGCCTGGCCCCAGCCCAAAGGCATCTCCTGATATTCCATGAGGCTGGAAAATCCCACAGGGCCTCATCCAGAGACCTCGAGGACCCACACAACCTCTGAGCACCATAGACACACAGCAACTGCGTGGGTGACACCTGGACCATGGTCATGATGCCACCACCACATCCTGTGTCCCATGACAGGAGTGAATCCTGGTCACTGCTGAGGGGAAGGACTGAGGGATGAGGGTAATTCCAGCCCTTATCGGCCTGGAGCCAGCCAGGCCCTTGCTGGGACTGTTCTTTATCAGTGCAGCTTTGCACAGACAAAACTCCGTTTGTTTCCACTGGAAGTCTTAAATCCCTGCCCAGGCTGCCCAGAGCAAACAACCAATTCCCAGTGGGATCAATGCTGGTGGCCGGGCTTCTGCTGCTCCTGCTGCTCCTGCCAACAGCAGCAGCAGGAGAACCAGGCAGCAGCAGTCCTGACAGGTAGAGAAATGCTGAGCAAGGTGTGCTGGCAGGTGCAGGAGTGAGGAATTTCACAGCCAAGTCACCTCTCCCCTGGGATGAACTCACTCAAAATTTGCACTGTGACTTGATCAATAATTCTGGGTGTTCCCCTCAAGCCCTCATGACAAAACCAAATTCCTCTGGGCTTCTCACAAACCCTCATGATTTGGGAATATTGTGGTGGTTTGGGCTTGTCCTGTGTGAGGACTGCAGAGCCCAGAGTTGGTGTGGAAGGGACACGACCAAGTCCTGGGAGCTGCCCTGGGTGTTGTATCCCATGTTCCAGGGAGCTGCTCGGAGCTCTGACATGGCACCAGTGGTTCTGCTCCTGAACCCTCTGCATAAAAGGAAATGGCAGCTGCTGCAGCATTGCTGCTGCCCCATCCTTCAAACAGAGGGAGGAAGAGACTTTTAGGGAATACGCACCGAGGCGGGAGCAAACCTGAGTGGCAGCACAGCTCGGCCTGTGCCCGCTGCAGGAACTGGCTCCTCTGGCCTTGGCAGCACTGACTCGCAGCTTCTGCTTAGAAAAATATTTACATTTCCACCTTTCCAGAGGCCAGAGCGGCTGCTCAGCCACGGCCCAGCAGGAATGGACACAGAGGCATCATCCTGGGGCTGCAGGCAGCTGGAGAACCACTGCCAGACAGCAGCTCCTCCTCTGCCAGTGTGGAAATGCAGCCACAGCCCCTGGAGTCCTTCCTGCAGCTTCTCTGTGGGCTACAATCAACCTCACCTGCCTGCTAAACCTCATCTTTTCACCCAAAACTGCCATTAGAGTACCTGCTCACGACCCCAGCTCCACGTGGAACTGGGAAATGCTGCCAGGGATCCTCACATCAGAGGGTCCTTGAGGAGATCAGCTTTGGAGCACCTGCAGCTCCTCCATGGGAGAGAGCCGGACCCTGCACCTTCCCACCACCCCAGTTCCCAGCCAGGAGGGCACCCAGTGCCCACAGCAGCTCCAGGCTCAGGCATCTCCTCTGGTCAGCGAGGCTATAAATAAACCCTCCCTGGTCGCTGGAGAGAATATGTGTTGCTCCAGATGTTGCCTGGTTTTGCCATGGCAACATCACAACAGGATGTAACACTGGGCTGTGAGGAACCGCTCCGAAAAGAACCAATTTCCAATCCTAACAAGAACAAAAAAAACCAGCCAGGGACTCTCGGGCAGCCTGGGCATGCTCCAGCCATTCCACAGTCCTATCTTGCAGTTCCCCATATCCAAATCACACCCAGGAACGGCTCCGTGGGGAGGCTCCATCTTTGGGAACCTGAGCCGAGCAGGGAGCGAAGTCTCTGTCGACTCAGCCCAGGGATGTGTGGGTTAAATGAGCAAACAGCAAACACTGACCCCAAAACGGTGTTGGCTGAGGGTCAGGCTGTGCTCCAGAGTCTCAAACAACAGCGGGAAGCTGCTCTTCCCAATCCAGAGCTCTGGGGCTCCCAGCTCAGTGTGAGCTCCCACCTCTGAGGAGTTCACCCCAGGGTTTACAAGCCACATACGGCCCCTGCTCCCTCCGTTTTCCCAAGGCCTTGTCCCTTTGCCAAGGGATCAGGGCAAGGACAGATCTGCTTCCAGCTCCCAGTGCCTCAGCTCCTGGGGCAGCACCTGGCTGTGCCAGAGCTGCTCCCACTCCTGGAGATCCATCCCTCCCTTGGGGATATCCTCAGCTGAAGGAGATCCAAATGCTCCAAACCCACCCCTGGCAGCCCAGGGCAGTGCCCTCAATTGTTTGCAGATGATTTCCCCAGCCAGGGAGCTGCTGTCCATGTGAATCCCTGTGGGAGCTGCTGGGCTTCCACGCCTGTCATGTGGTTCAGCACAGGCCTGTGGAATTCCACAGCCTGCGGCAGCATCAAGGCCCTCTCCCAGGTGGGATTTTCCAGGCTCAGCACGGTGCAGGTGTCACCTTTCCATGTGCCACTGCTCCACAGCTGGCATCCTTTCTGGAAGGTGAGTGGCTTCTCCTGAACCCAGTCTGGGGTCTCTGAAGGAACCAGGTGGAGAATGACTGATTTCCATCCTGTTCCTCTGGATCCAGCCTTCAGGAGCATCAGAAAACAGCCAAGACCCAAAAATGAGGGAAGCAGAGCCAGGATAGATGCCAAATGATAACACAGGGCAGGCAGTGGCTCCTGGGATAATATCCCATTCCCTCCTTTTCTTTCCACCCCTTCAGCACCTGTTCCTTCTCCACCTCCAAACAATGCTACAAAACTCATTTGTAAAAGGAAAAAAAAAAAGTTTATTTGTTTTTCCTCACAAGAAGAACATAAAATATCCAGGACATTTTTACAAACAAAAGTAAAAAAAAAAAAAAGTGCATGATGCATCCCTCCCGCGGGCATACAGTACAAAAATCCTGCAGATTTCCATATAAAATTGGGATAAGAAATACCATGGAATAAAGGAACGTTGTTATGGAGTACAGCAATGCACAGAACAGCTACACATCACTCATCCCCCTCCTCAGGGACTGACCGGGACTGTCCCCACCTCTCCGGGACAAACCCCGGCGGCACGGGAAGGACGCCCGGGCGGTCGGGCACTGCTG
This sequence comes from Chloebia gouldiae, assembly GCA_003676055.1. NCBI lineage: Eukaryota > Metazoa > Chordata > Aves > Passeriformes > Passeridae > Chloebia > Chloebia gouldiae. The sequence continues at coordinate 1,741,439 of QUSF01000030.1, forward strand.
CCACACGGAGCGACACCACCTGGACCGGGAATGAGGTGCCGGTTTGTGCATGTCAGGATCTCTGGCAGGACGGGACGGGGTTTGGGTCTGCCGAGCAAAGCGTGTCGGTGATGGGATGTGTCCCTGCACACCCCGCCCGCGTTCCGGCAGCGATGCATAGATACATGGGATAAATGGGATAAATAACTGGGGACACCGGGCAGCCACAGGCACCGCGGCTGTCACGGAGCCCTTTGGTTCTGCCATGCCCAGAGCAGAGGGAAGCGGTAGCAGGTGAGCAGCGCCGAGCTCGGCGGGGACACGAGGGCAGGACAGGAGGAGGGACGGCCTCACTGCCACCAGAAACACCAAAAGCACCAAAAACTCCCTAAAGAACAGCAAACAGCAGAGTCCAACAACTCAGCAGATACACAGTGTTTGTAAACTATGAGTAAGGCACTCCATCGTAAGGACACGTACGACACGTGGGGAGGGCAAGCACATCAACCTTGTCATGCAACAAACCCGACGGGACGGGGGAGTTTGGCTCCAACCTCCCGGGAATGGCACAGCGGAGCTTCCCGAGCCGCTCCCACCAGGCCGTGTCTGTATCCCGACCGCGCGGGGAGGGAGCCCCGAGCCCGGAGCGGGGCCTGGGGCTGATCCAGCCAGAGCCAGGCGGGGAAGGCGGAGGGTGCCGAGCTGAGCCCCGGAACGCGGCGGGTTGGACGCGGCAGAACTCGGCAGGCACTCGAGAAACAGGAAGGAAATCAGATGTTCGCTTGTATCACTTCACGGAATTCTCTAAACTCACTCAAAACCGTTCCCAGCACCTCTTCCCTCAGCCGGGCAGCACACGGAGAACAATAACCTGTGGCGGCCCTGGCGAGCCGAGGGTGAGGGTGGAATTGTCCTGGGCGGAGGCTTCCCAGGGGCTGCTCCGACCCTGCGGCACCCAACAGCCCCAGGGGCCTCCGTTTGCACCTTCCAAATCTGAATCTGGGCGCAGGAGGAGGATAAAGATGATCCAAACACAGGGAATGGATCTGGCCCTGGCTTGTGGGGTTTCATCCTGCCCTGAGCACGATCCAGCGCTGCCTCAGCCCAAACAAGCAGAGGCTCCTACAAAACTTCCCTCCTGGAGCAGCTTTTGCTCCACATCAGCTCTGCTGGTTGGAACAAGTGCAAATCAAATTCAGACTCTTTCAGGAGGGACAATTATTCACCGATTGCCTGTCCATAGAATTCCTCACACAAATGAAACATGCAGGATCTTATGCTGAAGGGGAAAAAGGGAACTCCAAGCATTTAGGGCAGGAAAATGCACAGCCCCCTTCCTTGAGACACCGGATTTTCAATCAATACAGTTCAGACCAGCTGCTGCAGCCTGGCTCTGCCCCACCTCAGAGGGAAGTTGCAAGAAAGCCTTTCCATGGAGATTTTAAAATGTGGGAATACTCCCACTCAGAGCCAGAGTGAGCAAATCCACCTCTTTGACCCCCCCAAATCTACTTCAAAGCATCACCCAAAGGCACAAGGCCTCAGATGGGATCAGGGGGCACCGAGGTTTGGAGCACATCCCCTGCTCACTTCCCAAGCTCTTCCCTCTGGACTCAGCGAGGGCTCACATGAAGCAGCTCTTGACCAGGCTGGTTGCCAAAAATATTCACAGAAAATGTGCATTCCCTATGGAATCCAAGCAGCAGGAGGGGGTAACACTGGACTGAGAGCACAGACAGTGCCTGGCTGCCCACCCTTCCTCCAACATCCCTCTCCTCAGAGCGCGTCCGTGGTTCTGTCCGGCTGCTCCCCCCAGCAGGGCTCACGTGGCTCTCACAGCCCTGCGAGCTCTGGGGCCCCCCAAACTCCTGATGCCCACCATAAACAACACCCAGGACTCCTCCAGCAGCTCCCCAGCACAAGGACCAGCCTACAAAACCGACAGCACAACCACAAACAACACTCTTGTCACCTACCAGGGCTCCAGGAGAGCCACCCCTCCTCGGCCACCTCACGTCACCCACAGCCCAGTGACAGAGGGTCCCCAGAGCACCCACAACACTGACACAGCTTCACGTCACGAGGGTCCACAGGCAACCACTGGCCAGGCTCTGTCACCACTGCGACAACACCAACCACGACGACAGCAAAACACCCCAAGAACACAACACCTGGGACAGCAACAGCCAGGGTGACATCAGGTCACAGCATCCCCACGGACACAGCTCAGCACTGTCACCTCCCAGCCACGGCCTGGGGAAGCCTCTGTGTCCACACTCCTCCAGGCCTTTACAGCTAAGGGAATTCCTTCAAACAACAGCAAGAATTCTGGGAAAAGCCTTTTGGATAAAAGCCCCAAACAACAAACCAGGACAAAAAGTCATCGAGAACAGAGGTAGTGTGCGTGTCACCATTTTAAGGATTTTCCACAAGTGCCCTGTTTAAATAGAGACTTGTGTTTGTTCTGTAAAAAAAAAGTCATGAATAATTATTTTGAGTCTTTGAAACAGAATATTTCAGCATTTTAGATATAGATAGAGATACAAATATCTATCCATAACCACACACAAATCCACATTATTACACTTGGCAAACAGTACTAGGAAGAGTATCCTGGAGGACAACAGGCAAGTCACACACCAAGTCCTCCTCTAAGCCATGCAACACATTTTATTTCCCTTGTGCCCTTCACTGTGACCCATCGTGGTTCTTTCCTCCTCTCTCGGAGCACAAAGAGGGGACGAGGAGGTGGCAGCAGATGAGCTGCTGCAAGTCAGATGATAAAACAGCACTGGTGCAATGAATAAATGCTGCAAACCCCCAGACTGCCCAAGCCCTCTCCTCCCCCTGCAAGGCATCAACTTTTGCCCATCCAAAGTGTGTTCTTCAAGTTCCCAGGCAGAGGCTTCAGCCCTGGTTTGGAGGTGCCGTCCGCGCTCCTCAGCGGGGGCTCGCAGAGCACGGAGCACTCGCTGGACACGGCCTCCTTGGAGTCCGTGATGGTGGCCACGTCCACGTCACTCGACAAGTCCTCGGAGGACAGGTCAAGACATCCCAGCTTGGCGAGGGAATTGGACCTTTTCAGGGGTGAGGACACGGTGAGGCCGGCCAGGCGCAGCCTGGTCTCGATCTCCTGCGTGCGCTGCTTCACCAGCCCGGGCTTGCCCCGCACGCTGTGGATGCTGTCGCTGCTGGAGCTCCGTGTCAGGTTGGAGCTGCGGGAGGAGGAGGGGGTGTAGCAGATGGTCTTCAGGAAGTCCTTGGTGAAGCTGCTCGTGTGCTCCAGGCGGCACCCGGCCGGCGTGGAGGTTTTCTGGGAGATCCCCTCCAGCACACGCTTCACCCCCAGCTTCTCCAGCTCGTTCTCAGCGTCTCCGGGCAGCAGTGGGGCCGGTGCCAGGAGAGGCACGAGGCTGGGATGGGACATCAAGTCCTCGCTTTCCTCCACGATGCTGGAGTCGACCCTGCCCAGGGGGCTGTCCCGGAGCAGCGCCGAGGTGTCCGAGGGCAGGCCCTTGAGGCGCTCCAGCTCTTTGGTGTGCTTCCTGACCAACCCCGCTTTCTGCAGCTGGAGCAGCGACTCCTGGTGCTGCATCAAGTAACTGTTGGCGCTCGGCTTTTCCAAGTCTTTGCTGAACAGCAGGTACTTCAGGTCCTTGGTAGGTCTGGGGTCCTTTCTGGCCAGAGACTCTTCCCTCACCACCTCTGTGTGAAGGAGGCTCCTGTCACAGTGGGAGTTTCTCCTGGGCAGCAGAGTCTTTTCGGGGGTTTTTGGCGCATCTTTCCCTCTCTCCAAAAGGCCGCAGTGCTGATCCAGTGACCTGCACGTGCCGACCTCCACAGCCCCGGCTCCTGGCGCCGGAGGGAGCGGAGCCTCGTTATGTTTAGTTCTGCCTGGCTCCTCGGGGGGTGCCCTGCTGGGCAGGTGCTCCATCAGGTGGGAGTGCAGGTGGGACAGGAGCGGGGGCTGGGTGCAGATGGTGCTGCTGCGCCGCGCGGCGCCGAGCCTCTCGCACTGCTCCCCGAAGGAGTCGGGGGCCAGTCCTGCTGAGGAATACATGCAGTCAGTGCAGGACTGGTAGGAAGGCTTCACCTTGCTGAGGATCCCAAACACGGCATCGTGCTGCAGGAGAGAAAACAGGGACGGATCAACGAGCACGGAACAGACACCAGCACAGCCCACAAGGTGCGGGACAGCCAAAGAGATCTGGAACAAAGCCCATTTCCACCTCAGGCCCTGCAGCAGGAGCTAAAGCCACGTGCTTTCACAGCGGACAGTGTCTCCAAGGAATACCTACCGTGCCAAGCGAGGGTCATGCAAGCGAGCTGCCCACAGCACTTTACAGGGCACTCACTGGGCACTCTCTGGCATCTACATCCACAGCTCGGGCAAGCAAAGCCCTGGTGAGAAGCGCCTCGAAAGGGGAGAAGCTCATCATGGAATGAAAGGCTTTATCCAAGTCAAATGAAACTGGGCTATGAGGATGAGAAGAGCAGTTTCACTTGCAGCAGAGTCAGCCATGCCAATCACCTCCATCTCACCTCCATACGCACCTCAAAATCCTCTGGGCAACTCCTTTTGCTGTTGTTGTTATTCAAGTTCTCCCTATTGAGCCTGCTCTCCTCCTTGTGCATGGACAAACGCCGCTTCCACTTTTCCATGGGATTTTCCTCCCTGACACCATCCTCCCTTGGCTCCCCAAGGACCATCCTTCCTTTCCTGGGGCTGAAGTCCAGTTTCTTCTTTGCCTCTTTCTCACAGAAGCTGCCCAGCTCTGCCAGTGGCTCCGCTCTCTCTGGGGCCTTTTCCATCTCCAGCAGCCTCCCCTGGGATGGTGCAGATGGAGGCTGTCCCACCAGGGCATCCCGCTCCAGCTGCTCCATGTGGAAGAAGCCCTCCCTGTCCCCAGGAATCTTGTTCTCCAGCAGCGTGTCCGAGAGGCGGCGGAAGCAGTACCCGAAGCCCACGGACCCGTCGGAGCTGGCACGGTTGTCCAGGTAGGCAGACTGGGAAGGCATGTCCAGGTCAGCCAGGCGGTTTTCCAGGTCGATGTCCAAGCTCTCCAGTAAGAAGTCTCCCGACCCCGTGGTGCCATCGGTGTTCTGGGGCAGGTTGCTCTCTGCCTGCTGCTTCCACAGTTTATTGTGGCGCTGCTTGCTGGGGAGAGGACAAGGACATGAGTGACTGCCCTGCAGGATGCCCAGTGCCAGGAGCTTCCTTCCATCTCCACAGACCAGAACCCAGGGGCTGGGCCCAGACCTGAGATCCCACTTGGACGAACCACCTTCAGCATTGGGATTTTTTCTCTCAGAGTAGTGCCCTGAGTACATCTGTGGTGGGATCAGAGCTTGGGAGACCCCTCAGGGCACAGAAGCCCTCTCAGAGCACAACACTCCAAACTGATCCTTCTGCACGTCCCGTGGCACAGTTGCTGCTGAACCAGGGGACAGAATTCTCTCCTCTGTCCTCAGAAGATAAATACTACAGCCCTCGCAGTGACAGAGCCCTGGGGTTGGCACAGAACCACAAACGCTTTACTTCCAGAATGGCCTGAACTCAGTTCTGCCTCATAAAACAAGAACAATGCTGTGCTGAGCAGCACTGGCTGCTGAGAAATCCAAACGTGCTTCCCAAGCACGGAGAAACCCTCACTGAGTTACACCAGAGCAGCTCTCCCAGCTAATTTCCATGCAGGGAGCCTGGCAGAGGGAAGGTTTAGGAAAAGCATGACTGACCCAGGATTCTGCACGTGCTCTTCAGGCGACACCCCTCACACCAACAGAGCCCCACAGAGATCCAGCAATCCTTTGGGATGTTATCCACAATCAGCTCCTTTCCCTCCCACTCATCCCGAGCCACACCTGGCATCCAAAATGCCCTCGTACTCCAGCAGCTGCCGCATGAAGCCGGCATTGGGCCGCGTGATGCTGCGCTTCTGCTTCACATAATTGTAGGCCTTTTCCAGGGACCAGCCGAACTCCTTCATGGCATAGGCGATGACGGTGGATGCCGAGCGGCTCACGCCCATCTTGCAGTGCACCAGGCACTTGGAGTGGTTCTTCCTGCAGGAGGACAAACAGGAGAATAAATCCCATGGCACTGGTTATGGATCTGTAAGGGCTTCACCAGTAGAGGGACAGAGCTCCCCGCTCTGCCCACCCTGCATCACGGCTCTGGAGGGGAGAACGCGTGGGATGATGAGGGCCTGCAGAAGAATCCCTCTCCAGAAGAGCTGGGAGTTAGACATGGGTAGCCTCATTCATTTCAGAGACCACCAAGAAGCCTCCTGCCTCCATCCAAGTCTTGGGAATACTGGGATCACTGGGAAAAGGCTGAGTGTAGAGGCCTGGCAGGGTTTGATGGGCTCTGTCTGCAGAGACAGCTGGGGCAGGTCCAACACAGACACGGCTGGAGCAGCTCCAGAATGTCTCCAGAAGAGGAAACATCCTCATTTCCTTCTGGAAGCAAAACAAAGTAGTAACAAAAATGCTGGGCTAGGAACAGGTTAATGCCAATCCGGGAAGGGACAGGGCACGAGGGAGCTCCAGGAACACGGAATGATGATGCCAAGGCCCTGCAGTTCGTGTGGCTTTGTGAGGGCTCAGGTGTGACACGGAGGGCTGGGATGTGCCCTCCCCCAGGGCCAGGTGTCCCAGCACTCACTTGGCCTTGTTGATGAAGTGATAAGCCTCGTTCCAGTGTGCCAGCAGGTCCGTGGTCTCCTCGTCGTACACCCGGATGTTGTGGTAGGCGAACAGGCCTGGGAAGAAGTTGTCGATTTCCCGGGTGACGTTCAGGATGTAGTCAATGCTGTGGGACAGGAGAGACACCCTGAGCTGCCACGGCCACCCAACAGGCACTGAGGGACACTGCGAATCCACGCGATCCAACCCAACACCAGCTGTAAGGTTTTACCTACAGCCCTAATCCTCAACTCAACAGCCGGTGACACAGGGCACACAGGAGGCCGTTCTGCCACCTCTCACTGCCAGCACATCCCAAATGTCAAAACACCCTGGGCACAGGAGGGAGAAGTTTATTTTATTCCATTTATTGTCTCTGAGTCTGTGTAACCCAACCAGGAACTCCTTGCTGTGCCACATAGCTCTGGGGATGCAGAAAGAAGTGAATCATCTGGGAACATAACCCAGGAATCACCACCTCCAGCTGCAGGTTTTAGCTGCAGGCCTTCTCCTTCTTTCTAACCAAAGCCATGAAAGTCACATGCTATCTCTTGATTCCTGCCAAATATCACAGCAGGGAAAACATTGTACCTATGAATGAATGTCCAGATTGATTTATGACCTCCTATCAGAGAGAAAAATTAAGGACATAGGATATTTGTCTCAGAATTTGTCCAGCTTTGCCTTTGGACACTGCATATCCCAATGCAAGACATAATCATTAACACTCTGCTTGATTTCCTTGTCTTATTATGTGCAGACATCTGCTCCCAAGGACTCCAAATGAAACATTTTCAGCTGTGCTGAAATTGTGAAGAATTTCAGTTCCTTACAGCAAGGTTGGTGCAGGCCTTGAGTGAGCAGCAAATATTTATAGGCAGAATTCTCCCTGATCCAAAAAGTGTGGCAGGGAATGGAGCCAAGCAGCACCATGGGGATGGGAGACAAACCTGGAGCTGCCTGTCCAGGCAGGTGAGGAGGAGTTTGCTCATCCACAGGCAGCTCTGCTCCATCTGAATGGAGATTTTTCCTTAGTGTTGCAACCTGTGCTCCTCTGCAGCCTGCAGGAATTCACACCTAGCACAGCACTGAGAACACTGGGGGATGAAGATCCTGATGGACCTCATGAATCACAAGTTTTGTTATTTTTGCTCTGTGCTGATGATTAAAGTGAGGTTGGAGGGATTTCTCCACAGAGCTGCTAGTGGGAAGTTACCCCACGGCTGAGAACGGGCCCCAAATAATCCCTAGAGCCTGCAAATGTCCTCTCCAGAGTCCTGGGGGAATTCCAGGCACACAGTGGAGGGTTTGGAGCCTGGGAGGAGCAGTACTCACCCTGAGCCCTGCAGCTCCTCCAGGTTGGAAGCGTTCCACTCGGAGCCCTGCAACAGCCACAAGCACACGTCTCCAAGGGGCCCCAAACCAGCCCTTTTCCATCAGGTTCTGCAGTCCCCCAGCCCCAGCCATCCTCCCGAGCTGACTGGAATGTTGGGAGCAGCCTCTGAGTCAGGAACAGGGCACTGATGTCCTGTCCTGAGCAGGCAGGGACCTGCTGAAGAAGGGAGCAGGGTACAACTCACCCACAGAGTTAGTTCTAAGCCAGGGTGTGACTGAGCTCATCCCAAATCACTGCCCCTGGCCACTCTGGACTTTTAAACACAAGGAAAAACAGTTCAGGGAAACAAACTGAATGCAACTGTGATCCCAGACATGCCACACATGAGAAGTGAGGTAAATCCTGAAACTCTGGGGGTGGTTACACCTTGGATTCCCCCCAAACCTTCACAAGAGAAATCTCTGAACTGTTAAGAAGCAGGTTTTGCCCTGAAACATGAGCAATTCCTCTGACTCTACCCAGAACAACAACAAAAAGACCCAATGGCACAAAGTGTTCATCTCTGGGAAGTCTTTGTTCCAGAGGCAGAGCCTGGTTTTGCCTGGAGTACCATCTAGTGGCAAAGGATTAGACACAGCACAGCAGAGCCCTCCTGGAGCTCCTGACACTCACCAGGTACAAATGATCAAAAATCAGGGATGGTTTGTCCATCTGACCCAGGATCAGCAGCATTTCATTGTCTATGAATTCCTTGAATTCCTTCAAGTTGCAGTTCATGTGTTTCTCCAGCTCATTTCGGATCTGCAGAGCAAACACAAAGGATGGCACTGGAATCTTGGTGTCCAACAGAAATATTAGTGGGCACTTCCCTGCACAACACTTTTCACTTTTTCATTAAAAATAGCAACAGGGACTCAGCCTTCTGGAGACCAGGAATTTCAGTATGTGGCATCTCTCCAATTATCCCAGAAGGGGTTGTGTGGGGAGGGAGCTTAAAGCTCATCTCATTCCACACCTTCCACTATCCCAGGCTGCTCCAAGCCCCATCCAGCTTGACCTTAGACACTTCCAGGGATTCCAGCTTCTCTGGCAATCCCATCCCAGCCCCTCACCAGGAAGGATTCCTTCCCAACATCCCATTTATCCTGCCCTCTAGCAGTTTAAAACCACTGTCCCTTGCCCTGGCATCCTGGTATCCTAAATCCCTAAACCAAGAATCTGTAAATAAAGCTTCACAAATCATCTAAGGGAAAAAAGTATTTTGGGGTACCTGCTCCTTAAAATTAGTAATTTGAGAGAGAAAAAAACAAGAGCTTGTCTGCGGGAGGAGTGAGGAATATATCCACAGATAGACGTTCTCAGCTTCTTCCTACCACTTGCATGTTAATAACCTCCCTTAAAAACCAAAAACCCACCCCAAAAAGAACCATTCCCACTCTGATCACGTCTGCACTGTGGGTGGATGGATTACACCAGCCTGGGGGATGGATCCAGAAGAGCTCTAGCCTTGATTTGTGATTTTCCATCCATAAACTCACCAGCAAAATGCTGTCTGCAAGGTCCTCTGACATTTGTCCAGGAAAAGAAAAAAAGGAAATAAAACCTTAAAATCTAATTTGAAAGTCACACAGCAGTTACTGAGGTCCTGAAAGACAGCTGTGATGCTGGGATTATCCTGATCTCTCAGGAGGGAGGTGCAGCAAAGCCAGAGCAGAGCCTTTGCAGAACGGTTGAAATGCACATTCCAAAGCCAGGGACACCCGGGCATATGGTGCCTGCTCACCACTCTCTAGAGAGGGAGTCTAGCAGGAAGAATAAGAGTGAAATTTTTTATATTTACCTCCTTGGAAGTCACATTTTCCAGGTCTTTGCTGGTCATGATGCTCCGGAGCTTGGCTTTAATGAGTCGCTCCGTTCGTTCCCTTTCCGTCGGCCTGGGAAGGAACAGGAAGAGGAGAGGATGATTCCAGGCTGGCAGCACGAGCACAGCACTGAGGAGTGAGGGGAAAAGCTTGTGTTAAAGGGAGTTTTTATGGGAATAATAAAAAAAAAACCAAGCAGCTTGTTGGTGCTCATACACTGTATCACAAGCTAAAGTTTTGGATCTGACTATTTCGCACAAATTCTCTTTTGTTGCTTTTGCAACCCCAGAAAAGAACCAGGACAGGAAGAACAGGAAGAAGAGGAAATTTCCTTCATGAGCCAAGCAAACTTTTCCAAATAAAATGCTGCACTGACTTGTCAACAAAGAGGGCTGGGGAGTCGGGGCGGGTGGACTCCAGGTCCTGCATGGCGTTCCACTCATTGATGCAGCTCTGGTCCGAGCTGATGCAGCTCTCGTAGTAGGTGGCCCACACCAAGGCCACCCCCCCTGGGAAGTAGTTGTACCTCCTGGCAACTTCACAGGCTTTGTGGAGGATCTGTAAAGCAGACCTGCAGGGTGGGAGAAGAGATATGGGCAGCTGTGAGCAGACAGAGCAGGAGCTGAGAGAGTTTCACAGAAGAAAAGTGAATTTCAGTATTAGTTGTTGCAGTTTGCTCTTTGAAAGCAGGAAATTAATGGTGTCAGAGCTCAAAGAGGCACAAACTGCACCTTGGGGGCTTCTCACAGCAGGGCTGAGGCAGGGGCTGAAATCTTCTCCTAATTAACAGGGAAGAAGGAGGCACAAGTTGCTCTGGGATCTAATCATTAACCAACTTGTACAGCCAAAGGAAGATAAAGAACAGGGACAATTTTCCAACCACCTCCAGCAAAGAGCCTGGTGCAGATTTACCAGCATTCCTGGCCCCTGACAGGCTCCAGGGACAAGGCCCAGATTGGGTCATTTGTTTTTGCAAATCCTAACATTACTTTTTCTTTCCTTCCCTCCTCAATTTCTCCTTCCTTTAAGGCTCTACTCCAAAGTTGTTGCACTGAACACATCAACCACATCCAAGGCTGGCAAGAGGAGGGGCCAAATTCAAAACTGACAGGAACAGGAGTTTTACTTGTTTCTGTACCAAACCATCCCTAGCACAACATCCTTCCCCACAGCTGTATCTCTTCTTTAGGAGATGCTGCAGGGACTGGGATCTCTCCAGGCTCCAAGGGGAAACAGCATTGCCCAGGAGATGCAGTTCCATGTGGAGCAGCCTCTTCAGGGAGGAATTTGCTGGCTCAGCCACCTCAGGGGTTTGGAATCCCTGCACAGGGGAGGGGTGGCAGGAGCTGGAAGGTGAATGGGCACCTGGGGCTGCAGGAACCCCAGGAATGGGGCAGGACACAGGGAATGCCACAGGCTGGAAACGGGCCCTGAACCTCCTCTGTCAGCCACTGAGGGAAACATGCAGAGAGAGGAAATTCTTGGTTTGCAGCTCCAGGAATTCAAGCTCATCTTTCATATTTATTCATCTCCCAGGTGCCACTTCCCCCATGCTGAAGGACACAGAGCTGCTCTGAACTGAAGCAGCAGATCCTGCTTTGGGGTCAGGAGTCCCACAGCCCCTCTGCTGACACAGGGAAGCAGATCTCTGCTGCAGTTCACTAAATACCCATTGTGGAGAAGGCTAAAATGCAGCTGATCATTTTTTTAAATTTTCTGACAGAGAGAAGAGTGTCTCCCTGAGGCCAGCCCCTCACGTACCACATGGCTTGCACCGACACAGGTTTGAAGATGTGCATCCTCCCTGCAGTGCTCACGCTGAAGCCACTGATGGAGAGAGGGAAAATCGAGTCAAAACTTGCTTTTCTCTGCACCCCAACCTGCTCTCTACAAACAGCCACTGCACTGGGGTACCCACAGGCCAAAAGAATCAGGAAGAGAATGTCTATATCACTGATTTTCCAACCTCCCAAGTAAGAAAGGAAAGAGGCTGCCAGGAATGGGAGCTCCAGTCCTCAGTGGGGTTTCAGAGCATTCCCTGGTACCACAGGAGCAGTGTGAGGGCAGCAAGACAAGACCTCACTGTCTGAATAAAAGGACTCTGCAGCCATGAATCCAAAATGGGCACTTCATTTGCAAGGTGATGGAGAATCTCTCCTAGAGCAGCCCCCAGGCAGAGAAGGACATTCACATTTATCCTTTCATTGTGGTTTCTTACCCATCCCCATCCAGATGGATTTTGGTATCACTCCACAGGCGAAGAACCATTCCTATAGTGCAGCTTTTACTGGAAGAGAGATGGTGAGACAGGAAGTTAAATATAGGCCACGATGTGGTCATGCCAATAGCCTAAATTATTAATACTGTTTAATTTTTAAAATCCTCAAGCCTTGCTCTAGTAATCTCTCGTAATATTTTAGGCCATCAAATAAACCTGGAAGCTGAAGTCTGGTCTGACAAGGTGATAACTCCTGGTGATTGCTCCATGGGATCACTCTAACAGGTGGAACAGATGAAAATGGATTTTAGTGGTTTATCTGACCCAAAAGAACACTTTCAGTTCAGACAATCTGGCAAGAAAACCCTGCTCTAATGAAGGCCAGGAACTTCCAGCTGTAAATAATTAAGCTACTGAGATATTCAGGTTTTAAAGGAAATTGTGATGCAGACAGCAACAGAAATCCATCCTTCCTCTTGCCTCACATCAATAATCACCAGGAGCAAATTAATGCAAGCTTGTTTTAGAGTGGAGGTGACATGGCAAACTTCCCCTGGTGTGGCACACCAAGGGAATGCCACATGGGCAGTTCAGAGCAGAACAGAGGCAGCATCAAAGCCAATGACAATAATCTGACAAGGAAGGCTCAAGGCACAGCTGGGAGCTTCCCTACAGATCCCTCTGCTGTGCAAAGCTTCCCCTTCTCACCTTCCAGGGTAAACCACCACTAAGGTTTTCCAGAATTAAACAAAACTCAAAGAGGCTGCACCACAAGGACAGGGCAGCTTGTTAAATCCTGGGAGAACACACACAACAGCCTGATAGCTCCAGCCTTTGACTCCAGCTCTGCCAAACCAGCCCCTTTTCCTTGAGCCAAGAGCATTTCTGCCTTGGCTTACTCACCAGAACTGGAATAATCTGAGAGGGGCTGCAATAACAAAATATTTCACTTGCTTTTCCAAATACTGTGTGCTCTTATCAGTCAGACAAAAGGAACAGCTCGTTGCTGACACAGTTGTTTGTTGGTTTTGGAGCCACTTCTGCAGTATTGTTTTTTGACGTTATTTGGCAACAAAGCTACTACAAAAGCAGCTCCATTGCATCATTCCATCAACACACTGGAGTCTGGGGGAGAGAACGAGTTCCAGTTTTGCAAATGTGTCTGCAAGAGCATTTTGCAGGGAGCAGACTCCCACTGGTGGAGTGGATGCCACGGCCTTTGATTCCAGAGACTGAAAACTTCCTTGAATACAAAGGTCAGAAAACTCATCCCCGTGTCCTTTCTCTTGCTGGAATCTGCAGATGCAGGTGACCCAACTGCTTGGGGACAGTTTGGTGCTGCCAGAGAGCCCATCCTGCCTGGCTGCCAGCTCAGACCTACCTCTCCTTGCTGGAGAAGTCCACTCCCAGCAGGATGTTCTCCTCGGTGTCCTGCCGCCCGCTGCTGTACACCACCACCATGTAGCGCACGCGGTCGCTCCACACGCTCTCCAAACGCACGGCCTGCAAACCACCTCTGCCTCATTAGTGCTGCCACTGCTGCACAAAGCTTTGGAGGTTCTCATCACCCCCAAAAGCTTCATTTACTGCACTATGGGAGGTACAGCAAGGCTTGCTGCTGTTTTGGTGAGGGGAAGATGAGCTGAGATTATCTGCTCGAGGTTGGGTTTTTACGTTACAAAATGTAACCCAAAGGTTTGTTCTGAAGTTTCAAATAGGAAGTGTCAAAACATTGGTCACGCACTGAACTGAAAACAGGCAGGCTCAGAGGATTCTCCCACTCCCAAAGCTTCACTGAAATAACTCAGTCCTGCAGGAAGCACAACTGGCATCAGCTTCTCTGCAGAGAAGTGATTTTTATAGCAGATTTTTATCTGCAGATTTCTTCAAAAGAAAGCCCAGCCCAGCTGATGCAATTTCAAGGCTGACTTAAAAGTGTCCAAGAGAACCAGCAAGGTCCTGTCTCTCCTCCTGTATTACTGTTTGTCAGCTGGATGGAAAACTAAATCTAACAAAACAACCCATTTCAGGCAGAGCAGTTTCCTGACCCAACTCACACCTGGACACAAGGACCAGGGCAAAAGGAGTGGTCAGGAGAATGGGGTAGAGCTGGAAACCAGCACAGTTAAGGCAGCTCTGAAATCTAGGATTTGCCTATGCTTTTCCTGCTCTCTACAGGTTTGTTGCAAACACTTCCAACAGAAATGAGAGCAGGAAAATGCACCTGTCCTTACCAGTTTGATCCTGTCCTCGCAGCGCAGGAGGTTGATCATCACCTGGAGGTGCTGGGGCAAGTCACCTGCACAGAAAGCAGAGCAATCATCACGAAGGGGCTCTTGCTGCACTAGGAATCAGCAGAGTCTCAACCTTTGAAGAAACTGGATGTTTTTAAGTAAAAAAAATACTAATTAAGGGAGGTAAATTAATTTTGCTGTCCCAGAGAGCACAAAGAGCAATGAGATTCTTGCATGGGCATTCCCTGGATGGGTGAGAACCCAACCTGACAGTATTTGGAAGCCACCAAATCAATTGCAACCACCCATGCCTGGCATAAGTGAGGATTCTCCTCCTGTCACAACACCCTAGAGACGACAAAGGTTTGGCCATAAGAACCAGGGAGGAAGAAGAGGAGGAAAAACTCTGATTAAAAAAACAGGAACAAAGGAGAAATGAACAACTTTGAGCTGTGAATCAGCCCCAGCGTGGTGGGATCAGCCCCACCAGCCCTGCAGAGGGTGTGACTGAGCACGAGTGACCTCCAGAGGGAAGGGCTGCAGCAATGGCCTGGTTTGGGTGATGGAGACCTTCTGTCTCCAAGTTCTGCTCATGCACTAGGTCCCTTCAGCTCTAGGCCTGTGGGTACATTTCTGTTTAGGGAGGGCAGACGAAAGGAACACGGAATCTACAGGAAAACAAACCAAGTTCCCATCTAATAACTCAGTAATGCACTCATAACTTTCCATGTGAGATAAAATTCCTTCCGTAGGCTGTTTGCTGGGTACATGGAATTGCTGACAGTTTAAGAAACCCAAAGCCAAGCTTGGCATTCAAACACCCACTTTGTGCTGGAGTGTTTGCTAAGCAGCACCACACAGTGCCTTTCCCACAGGCTCCTGCTCTCAAAATGCCCCAAAATCCCAGTTCTCCTTGCCCAGTACCCACCTATTCCCAAACTGCCAAAGGCAGAGGGTATAAACACTGGGGAAGCAGCATCAGCTTCCCTGGATGCCCTTATCTGCATCCAAATCTGTATGTACACTCACCACACCACTCCCTGCCATTTCTTCCCACCAGTTGGCAACTGGAAGGGACTGGGGGAAGCAGGACAGTCTGTTCTTAAACCATGATAAACTCCAACAGCCTGTGGTGAGCTGATGGGAAAGGGGGTTTTCCTGAAACCAGGATATGAGGAGCTAACAAATGTACATCTGTCCAGACACCCAAATCCTGATCTAACATCCCTTACTCTGACCAGCAACATCCAAACAAAACCAGCAACAGGATGTTTCAAAGCAAAAAGTCCCAAGCTTCAGATTACTGGAGACTGGGAGAACCCCTGGAGAAATGTCCAGGACATCCACAAGTGCCCAAGGAGTGCTGAGCTCTGTGACTCAGCCCTGCCACAAACCAAAGGGGAGGCAAAGATTAACTCACTGAAGCACAAGTGACATTTCCTCCTCTGTGGCTGGGGAAAACAGGGAGAGAGATTCCACACAGCCCTTCTGGCTGCTCAGGCTTCCCTGCCTAAAGAAAGCCATGCAAAATGCCATGATTTTCACAGGGACTAAGCTTCTATTCCAGTCACAGTTGCAAGAGAATGATAAAAGTTTAAACCAAAACTCAATGATCCCAATAAAAAACTCAGTAATTTGAATGTGGACTGAAAGCCTGGGTTTGTTCAGCAGGTTGTACAAGGCTCACCAGGACAACCTGGGGTGTCACCCACTGTGCCATCAGCCTGTCCCTTTAGATGGGAGGGAAAAAGGATCTCCAGAGGGGATTGAATCCATTACCTGCATGTTTGTGGGGATGCTGGAGGCTTCGCTGGCCCTGGGAGCTGTTTCCTTGCTGTAAGAAAAGGGCTGCACCTTTCACCATGAAAAAGCTCTCGCTGAGGCTGGGAAAAAAAAAAACACACAGGAGTCAGCTGAAAGGAAAGAGCAGCAAAATGTGCACATCTGAGAAAGGAAGTGCTTTCCTCAGTAAAATAGTAGGATTTTGCCACTGCGACTTGCACAGCATGCCTCTGGGATTATTCATGGATTATTCATCTGTCATTTTCCACCACTGTTTTATTACTTGGCCCTTGCAGGAGATACTTGCCTGAGCTGTCATGGGCTGGAAATGACTTTATCACTTGATTGTGGAATCCTGCAACTTAAAAGAAGCAAAGGGTTGGACTTTTTACAGGCTGAGACCTGCAATGGACTGGAGAGCAGGTTCTGAGCCCATCACTTCCTGCTGATTGCAGTTCTTGACATTTCTTTGGAATGCACAAACAAGAACCTGCAACTGTGTAGATTTAAAGAGGAAGGGAGATGGAACCTGCACATGCCAAGGGGAAGGACACAATTCTGGATCCTCAGGGAAAAACAATCAGCACAAGGCTTGGCTCTGGATAGAGTCTGGGCAAACACAGTGACATTTCCAGAGGGAAATGACACCCAGGGCTGGAGCATAAGGGAGGAGAAGGCAGAACAGCACCGGCACAGCCGGATTTCACCACTCCCGGACACACACGAGAATCTCGGAAATCCTTCAGAAGCAGCCTTGGCCAGAAGCAGTGAAATTGCATTTCCCACATGGCTGGAAATCCCTGTCTCCTGAGGCACCTTTCAGCTGCACAGGAATTGCCTGGAATGTGTTTGCCCTGCTCCCCAAACAGCACAAGAGCCATTTGTTGCTCCAAAGCCCAAATTTCCACTGCCCCACGCATGCAGCCATAGAACACCATTAATTACTGTCTGCATCTACTAAACAGAAATGCTCCATTATTAGACTGTGCTACACAGGAGTTCCTTATGCTCCAGCAAATGATCCCACTGGAGTTACTACTCCCAGCACTCATCTATTCTGTATTTTATCCATGGTCTTTGCCTTGGGGCAGGAATGAGCAGTAATGCTCCCAATGCTCTGTTCTACCTCAGCGTTTTTGTGAGGAGACATGAAATTCACATCATTTCAGATTTTCTAATCTCTTAAGAACACAGCCCAAGTTCCCAGGCAAAGCTTCCTCCCGATTCAATTAAATTTCAAGAATTCCCCAGAAAAATCTGGATCAGGTTTAAATTTGAGATTTCAGTTGCTTTTAAAAAGTGAACTAAGATTTCTGTCTGAATTTCAGGCTCCACAAGATCAATAAAACACAGCAGGAGAAGTGCACTCTAATTCCAACAATTCTCCACTTCCATTCCCACAGGATTCCAGCACTCCCCTCTCACCTCACTGGCTGGGTCTGAGCAGGATCCAAGCTCAGCCTGGCTCGGGATAACGGCACCCACGGCTGCAAATGGGAACGTGGCTCCCTCCAGGAGGCAGCCAGGAAAAGCCTTGTTTCCTTCTCACCCCAGACCTCACAGGAAAGCGTTAAAAAAGGCCAGAAGTGACACAAAGGCAGCGACCCCCACACAAGTATGGGATATTCAGCACTCACCAGAGGCAGGGAATGCTTAGATCATGCACTACGAGATAATTCACAGCATTCCCACCCTGAGAATCTGGGGAAAAATTTCTTTGGGAAAGCAAAAAAATATCCTGAAATAGGATATTTTACTCCAGCGTTTTACCCCAAAGGATCACTGATCTCAAAGTACTGACTAGGATTTCTACTGCAGGAAAAACCTTGGAAAAAACAGAGCTCCTTCCCAAAGTTATCAGGCTCTCCTGCTCTGGTGATACATCTTGACAGATGTTCTCCTCTCCTGCAGTCAGGAGATCTGTGACAACAAAGCAAAATATTCCCAGTTGCAGGCAAAAGGGAAAGCTGTGCTGCTGGAGCAGCGAGTGATCCAGGAAAAGGACAACTCACAGAGCAAAATTTTTGTTCTCGTGTATCCATGTGTGTGGAAATGAACCGGAAAGCAAAGCCAGGAGCCTGCTGAGAGCAAGGTTTCCATTTCTACTGAAATCCCCGTTCCTACTCTGCACAAACCCTCCCGTACCTCCAGCATTCCCCATCTCCACACCAGCACCCGTTTCCATGTGCCCAGCACGGTGCTGGACACAGGGAACACACCCAAACGCCTCTCTGCTCATAGTTTACACGGCAGTGTAACAACAACGTTACCCAAGCCCAGCCCTTATCTCCGCTCTGGGAACTGTCTGCGCTCTGCCACTTCACACAACTGCTCTGGACACAGCTCAGTGCGAAAGGCGAGGCACAGCTCCCTTTTAAATCCTGCAATCCCAGTAAACAACAAAAACTCAGGGCTTTTTTTTTTTTTTAATTAAAAACCCCTCCTAAAGAACACCCAAATCCTGGCATTAGAGAACATCCCCAACCTCTGCCCCTCGGCAGGGGTGACAGATGCCCCAAAGCACAACCCCGTGGCTCATACATACTAATTCGGGCTGGTTTTCTTTGCACAGCGGCAGCATCGTGGTGGCCCCAGCGTCAGACAGAAGTCAGGCAAATTGAAAAGATTCATAACCAGCTGGAAAACTCACATCCTTTTGCTTCTAAACCCATAAAAAAACCACCAGAAGGCAAAGAAAAGGTCAAGCGTATTTTCTGTGCGGAGAAGAGGAATCGCGGCTGCTGATGCTCCCCGGGAACTGGATGGCTTTTAGGGAACACTGTGTCTTCCACTGATATCCTGGCTTGAAAAAGCACTTGTCCCAACACATCCTGATGAAAGAGAGCCATTCAAGAGGGGAAACAACCAGCTGAGGCTCGGCTAATCGTTTCCCTCCTCCAGACTTGTTTGTTTGTTTGCTTCCCAGAGGCTCCTATCAGCACCCACACAGCCCCTGGCTGCGGGAAGTCCACATTCCCTGCGAGGGACAGGACTAGAGGAAAAGCATCCTATGGACCGGTGCCTGTTCATTCCTTTACAGTTAAAGCAATGCTTTAATACAGATACAGGAAATTTAAATGGACCTTCCCTCAGTGTACAGCTCCCTCGCTGGATTTTCAGAGCCATTCCCGAGTTCCTGAGCTCCCACTGGACATGGAGTCTCTCAGGTGCTTCGTGTTTGTGTGTTAGGGGCTGGCTGGCACTGAATTCCCCGAAGATTTGTTCCTTACAAACCCCAATTCTTCCTGCAGGCACACACCATAAGGCCACTCTGGTCCCACCAGCCTGACCAAGGGAATGAGGAGCTCTCTGTGCATTCTCAGCCAGTTTTCACCCAGTTTGACTGGCACACACCACAGAAACCACCCAATCCCTGGATGCCCTTCCAGGAATCCTGACCAGCACAACTTCTCTACAAGGAGTCACTTCAGGCCCTCGAATAAACACAGAGCCCACTCACAGCCCCAGGACCCTGATGCTCCAATACAGCTGCAGACCAGCTCTCCTCCCACTCCCTGACCTCAGCTTACTAAACACAGGAAATAATCACCCTAACAGAGGGAACACTTCCAACACCTCCAGCAGGAGGGTACAGACAGTGACAGTCCCTCCTGCCCCAGAGGCTTGCAAGGACAGGGTGCTCATGGCCACAGCCCTGCTGAGAGCTGGCACCAGAGGCTGTTGCTCCATCCACTGGCTCCGTGATGCTCAACTTGAAAAGGAAATATTTCTTTCCCTTTGGGAAAGCTCCAGAGGAGCGTGGCTACAGCACACATCAAGCCCATTTCGAGTCGCTGAAGAACACAATAGGCAGCGCCTTCTCGGCGGTACAAACTGCCACCCCCCGGGGCCGGGAATGCCACTAAGCAATCCTTCAAAAACACTGGACTTGGGGAAAAGAGACAGAGCTGCTCATGCTCCTGGGCAGCCAGATGCCAATCCCACAGCAGTTTTCCCCAGGCACTTTGCTTTGCCGTTGTGGCTCCAGCTGTGAGGAATCCCAGGAGGAATCCTCGCACGCCTCATGTGCTTGAGTTCCGTGTTTTAATGGGGAATCTCACACAAGACATAATCATCTTGCAGGACACAAGAAAAGAGTCTATTAACACATCTTATAGCTACAGAACTAATCTCAAAATAAAGATCCACAGAGTCTGGAGAAAGAAAACCACTTTTCTTGGGAAGCGCAAGACTGACGTAAGTGAGCAGCCTCCTGCAACCAGGTCTGTGTTTAAGGAAGGAAAAAAAAACCCCAAATCCCCACAAGAAAAAGAGTATTTGCTTCTCTCAAAATTGGTCATGATTTTACAAAGGCAAACATGGCAATGCCTCCCAGTTCCTTGGGTTTCATGGCATCTTCTACTCAAAACATTTCCAAACTGATAAGGTGAGGGAAAACCAGGCCTCTCAAGCACCACAGAATGGAACACACTTCCCTCTTCTATAGCCCTGCTGATAAGGAGGAAGAGAACTGATTTTTTTCCCCCCCTTTTTCTTCCCCCCTTTGCTGCTTGGTCTGGAACAAGCTTGGCCACCTCAAGGCAACTGAGAAAAAAGACAAAACAGCCCTGGAGAGGGACCAAGTCAGCCCTGCTGGATGTTCCCATAGCCCAGCCAGACCCCCCCATATTCCAGAGGGTGGATTTTAGGCAGGACACTGCAGCGAGCAGAGGGGACTGGCACTGTCCCACAGCCACACCACAACAGCAACACAACCCAGGCTGGGAAGGAGCACATCAAACAGAAAGGAGAGAAACAGGAAGAGTTGAGAGCAGCTGCGTGGCTCCTGCTCCCCAAAAAAGCTGACGGTTAAGGCGGAGGCACTGCTTGCTCTGGCCTGATAGAGGCACATCTGATAACACTTCCTGAGCATGAGAGGGGCCTTTGGAAGGGCCTGGGCAACACAAAATAGCAGAGGGGGAAAAGGGACCTCAAAGCTGCTCCTTCCCAAGGCACTGCACAGCCCCAGGGACTCCAGCAGCAGCAGCAGCAGCAGCAGCAGCACGCCCCTTCTCCTGCTCTTAATGAAGTGTGTCCAAGTGGCCTTTGCTCCGTGTCACACAAAGATTAAACAGAATCACCTGGACAAACACAGGTGGGAATATCACCACAGCCATCCCAGCTCAGCCCCACATGGAGCAGGGCTGCCACAGGAGCAGTGTGCTCCTCACAGAGCAGCACCTGGAAAAGCCCAGCTCCAGCACGTGCAAAGATGGTTTAGAACAGAGAGAACAAAGTGCTATTGCACATGATTTGGGATATGCTGACAAACTGACCTGTGGTCAGGAGGGCAGGAGCCCAAAAACCTTGCAAGGTCAGAGAGATCTGCTCAGGACCACTTGGAGGTGTATCTACCACCAGAAATGCAAGGCAGGAAAGCTCTTTCCATACCCATGACTTCCACACCCAAAGTCAATATTCCCAGACCTCCTGAGCTAAAGACAAGTCACCCTCAGAAGAAAAGCAAAACGTGGGCTGCAGGTTCACAAGCAGAACATCTCCCCTTCCTCAGACACAGCCAGGGCATCTTTGTGCCAGGAAGGGGCCAGGCAGCAGCTCCAGCTGGGGGGTGTTAGTGTTGCTTGTAAAGGAAACATCTCTCCCATCTTTTTTGAAGGAAGTGAGGTGTTGGGGAGACCAAAAAATAGGCTTTGCTGTTCTCAGCAGAGCAGGGACCAAGGGGAGTGTGAGTGTGCATTGCTGAGCTCAGAGGCGTGGGGATCGTGGGCCACATCCCAGCAGGAATGCTGACAGGGCTGCAGACACTGCAGGCCATTCACACACAAACGCTCCTCTGGCACAAAGGGCAAAAAAAAAAAGAAAAATGAAATCAATCATGAAGCCCACAAAAGCCAATTTCCCAACAGAAATAGACTGCTGATGATGTCCCTCCAGCCACTCCTGGGATGCATCAGGTTGGAGCAGCAATCAGCACAAATCCTGAGTGGAACCAGCTCAGCTCTGAGTACCCCACCCTGGGGGCAACCCCAGGATCCAGGCTGTGCCTGCAGACAACCCAGGAGCAGCTGGGATAAACCCTCCAAAAGAAAGGGCAGGAAGAGGGAAACAAACAAATGAGCAGGATCATTCCCCATTCCAGCAGACTTGCGCAAAGTAAATTGACAGAACTGCTCCCAAACAGCCAGGAATGAGAAAATTCTAGGAATTCCTAGTACTTGGATGGTGAAAAGCCAAATAAAATAAGAGACTGTTTCACAAGGAAAAAGAAATCCTTTCTGCTCATCCCATTAATCGCAGAGTTCAAAAAGGCACGAGGCTGATCCCGGCATCACCCAGCTACGCCACGGCATCGGAACTCAGTCTGGATCCCAAGGAGCATTTCTGAGATTCCCACTGAAACACGATGTCACTTTGGTGACAGTCGCTGTCTCAGGAGGCCAGGCCAGATCCTCTGCAAACCTCAGCCTGCACGAGCTGCTAGGAAAAGGAGTATTAACCCTACAGAGCCCCTCAACACTGGTGACCCCAGTGCATGCCCTGGACTGTCCCCAACCCCAGGGCCACCCACGCTGCTGTGGGGGCTGGGCAGAGCGGCTCCACGCAGCAGCTCACCTCACCTGGACTCATGGACTTGGAGGACAAGGTTTGGGAAAGCAGCAGCTGGCACAGGGGAACACAGAGATCCCAGCATCAGCAAAACATGGATTTCCCTGGTGGTCTGAGGGAAGCTGGCTATTCCCAAAACACTGGCTCCCTGTGTTTTCCTACAAGCCACTGTTCTGGGTGTTGCCACGTTCCTGCCGTTGCTGTTCCATGACCACAGGTAAGGGGAGAGCCAGGCCACAAGCCCTGGAGTTGTGCCAGAGCAGTGTCCAAGCTGAAGGAGAGGTGGGAGGATGCCCACCATGGAGGGCACACCAGAGGCAGAGCCTCCGCCCGCACTCCCGGCAGGAGCTGATCCTGCTCCTGTCCTCCTCCCTGGCCGAGCTGTCAGCACATGGGCCCATCCTCCTGCATTCCTCCTGTCAGCCCATTGTTTTAATCCCTGGAACTCTTTTATTAAGTCACCCCACTTCACCCACTCAGCAGTGTCTCCCAGAGAAACAAGTGGAAACTCTCCAACGGCGCCACTGGAAAAGAAAAGGAAGGTGAATAACAGCTTGAAGGATTAGGGGAGCAGCTTCCAAGCGGAGCGAGCGAAGGTCAGCCAGGACACAGACAATGGCATCGGAAGCACGGCTGGGAATCTTGGTGGCACAGCAACCCAAAAACCAGCTGAGATGCCAGGTTTCAGAACGGCTCCAAAAAAGGCAGCAGAGACCAGGGAGTACTTGACACATTGGTAATGTGGAAAAACAAAATGAAACAAATCCAGGCAGATCACATGCGGTAAGAGCAGAGAGAGAAAAGTTCTGGCTCAGCCCTGACACCTCGAGTGTTTGACTCGAGCCTCCCTTCCCAGCCCCCTGAGGGTACACAGCCAGAATTCCCAAAATCAGGCAGCAGAGTGCCAAGCTCACTCACAATGGAAAAGTGGTGGTAAAAAGCCCAGGATCATCCATTTCCCCCCCCCTCCACTCCAAAGCCATCTTTTCCAAGAAGGATGTGTTGCAGAGGGAAGCTGGAGTTCAGGATGTTTTGCAGGGCAGGGAGGGAGATGCCAAGCCATGGGCAGCAGTCTCCACTGGGATGCAAGTGTTGGACAAGGTTGGATGTGACCATTTGGATGGCAGACAGAACAAACAAGGAACCTGGCAGCTTTTTGGGAAGTCTGCATGGGACATTTTGTCCCATTCCCCACATTTCTGGCTGACTTGGTCCCTGATATGAACGTTTCCTTCACCAGATGTTCTTGCAGCAAGGATTTCTTCAAGAAACTAAAATTTTCAGAGAGGGAAGACAAGCCTTGCAGAGGAGAGTCCTGATCCCAGATAAGCCTAAACAACTGATGGATGTGGTGTGCACCCTATTCTGTTTGAATCTGGAGTTATTTTCAGCTTAATTTTGTACAGTGGTAAAGTGATTCTGCATCAGGGATTTAAATGCTGCAAAGGGATCTGTAAATGTTTGGGAAAAAATCACTGTTCTCAGGAAATAATCTCAATCTTCATTAGAACTAAAACCAGGCCTAGGAAGGTGTTCTGTCCATTCTCCATTCCAAAAACATCTTAGGAGCACTTGCCAGGCAGAGCAGAGCTCTGATTTGTATGAGAAATGCCTGACTCACAGATCTTGGCAGACAATTATCAAAGATTAAGATATTTAAAATCTAGAGGCATTTGAAACCAAAATATTGTTCTGACCCAGCTCTAACACCTAAATAAACAGTGACCATGCTGGCCTTTTACAGGAACAAGTGCTCAGTGCACAGCCAACACCTCTGATAATAGGGCCTCATGGTTTAGGTTCTGCCAAACTGCTGAGGTTTCATGGAAAAAAAAAATCCAAAAAGATTTAGATACAATTCCAAAAGAGTCTAATCATCACATCTTTAAATTGACAGATCTCCCGCTGTTACTCTACCTACATCCAAGTAAACTCCTCATATTGCTCAACTTCAAATCAGCAATGGTTTCCTGGAAAGGCCAGATCTTATTTATAAGTGTCAAATAAGTGAACGTTTCCCTAGCTCTGTGGCCTTTGAACATCCACACACAGCCCACCACAAAATATAAAGGTCTAATTACACCTTCCTGAGCTTCCAGGGCCACGCCTCCGGGCTGAGAGCTCCCGAGGGCCGGGGGCAGGACCGGTGCCTCCCCATTGTACGGAGCACGCTAAGGCAGGATGCTGCCGCCGGCCAGGATGTGATTCAGCGTCCTGTTTTGAACACTTCGTGAAGTCAGCAACTTCTGCCCCGAGATCTCCCACCAGCTCCCCGGGACACAATCAATCTGCAGCCAGCAGGACTTGTCAAGGCTGTAATGAGCTGCTGTCCCCACAAATAAATCCTCAAGGCAGCTGCCCCCGTGTTCTCCCTGCCCTAAGTCTGGCACCATGGACACGGCTGTGGGTACAAGGAGTTCACTCAGTGATGATCCAGCAAAACATGCTCCTAAATCCCTAAAGAAATTCAGGATCAAGGTGTTAAAAGATCATTTTGGTGGACTAAAATATAATACTAACTGTAAATCAAGTGTATAAAAAATATACATATGTGATATGTGATACAATGGTGGACTGTGGTGTGTGCCAGAAGGATGGATGATCATGGAACTATTTAGGTTGGAAAAGACTTCCAAGATCAAGTCCTGCTGTTCCTGCAGCTCTGCCAAGGCCACTACTAAACCTTGTCCCCAAGTGCCACATCCACACAGCTTTTCAGTTCCTCCAGGGATGAGGGGTACGTCACTGCCCTGGGAACCCTGTTCCAGCACTTGACAATTCTTTCCATGAAGGAATTTTCCCTGATATACAATTTAAACCTGCTGTTGCTCTGTTAAGAGTTTGTCTGCACCAGCAACTCCTCCTGTTGATCACTGACCTCCAAATATACATGAGCCCAACCCTGAAAACCTCTACCCTACACAGCAGCTCTCACCAGCTCTTAAAACTTGGTTTAGAGGAGCCAAACAAGAACAATTCTTTCCATAACCATCTTCAGGCTTGATCAGAGCCTGGAGATAACTAACTTCCAGGCCCTTCCACAGTGGTTCAACCTCTATCTCTCTGCAGGTGTCTGAAAACATTCAGCCGGCCCTGCAGTCAGGCTGTGATTGGAAAGCCAATAATGGCAAAGATTACAGAATGACTGGCTGAACAAACCTATTTATATTTGGAATTAAAACCAGTGATTATCTTGCTGTGTTTGCCAGCCACATCTGAGAATCAGCCAACACTCACAGAGCGATTTGGGTTGTACAACATCTCCTCTGCCTCGGTGTGACAGAGCCAGCACACAGCCAAGGGTGAGAATCAACTGGGTCACACCAAAAAGGAAAAACTGCATGTCCAGCCCTGTGCCAGAGCAGGCAGCTGAGAAAGAGCTGGGCCCTGCTCTGCCTCCTCCTTGATAGCATCTCCTCAGAGTTTGCTCGGAGCTGGAGCAGCAGGATCTGGGGCTGAGATAAGGCCACAGGCACTGCATGCATGAGGCTCACACGGAACTCGATCTCAGAGAATTTAAGACTCTGCTTAAGTCTAGGCTACCACATCCTCCCATGGGCTTGGCCTAGCCCTGACAGCAGTTTCACAAAGATTTGGGTAAGCTGTGGGTGCATTGCAGCAGTAGGGGGAAAAAGGGATCAAGCCACAGCATCTCCCTGATTATCCATGAGGGAATGTTTGAGCAGACACTGATAACACAGCTCAGACCTGCAGCTTCTGGCTCCACTGAGCCCAACAGGGCTCTCAGTTCTCTTAGTTTTCCTTCTGCTCTGAGTCTTTACTCTCAGGGATCAATACAAACTCCTGGCTGCCTGCTGGAAGCAATGTTACATTGTCAAAGCTTCCAAAAATTTTTTGGTAACAGAGAACAAGATTACTTAAAGCAGATTAATGTCTAAGAAAATGCAGATAGCAGCAGTATCTTTGAACCTAGAGCATGTCCCCTTGGTTTGTTCTGGGGCAGAAGCTGTTCCAGGGAGAAAGAAAAGCATTTTGGAATGACAGAAACCATAAGGAAGGATGACCAGTGAGCAGCAAGACATGGCTGAGTGCAAAACCATGATACAGACCTGTTCTTCCAAGAAAACAATCAGATGGCTCATGGAACCAGATCCAACTATGCAACCTCAAATGAAAATCCCGGAATGTTTTATAATGAACAAAAATAATTGTTTACCAGGGAGATTAATACATTATGTCATAAATGTGTACTAGCACAGCCATCCTGTATTGATGAAACACAGCTTGAGCTGGCAGCACGCTGGGGACATGATTCCAACAATCCTTCCTTTTCTCTCACCCTTAGATCTCCAGAGTCTGCAGAGCCAGGGGCTGGACTGCTGACTGCTGTGCTCAGGGCATGTGTGACAAAGCCCAGCTGACACCAAGACTGAACAAGGCACAAACACCAGCCCAGGCCATCCTGCAGGGATTTTTCAGAGGAGAAGCAGCAGAATGAAGTTGAACAATTCTGCCACCCCCTGGGCACCGGGCAGAGTCTCAGTGGATTGAACCAGAGCAGGGAAGGGGACAGCAGCCGGTGGGAAGGGGACAGGATCGACCCACCAAACCAACAGGAGCTCCATTTATCATCTGTGTTATGGCTGCATATTTCCTGCAGCTCTTGGCAGTGTTTCCCCCTGAGGAGAGCAGAGGCTGTGCGTGAGAGCCATCTGATTCTCGAGGTCTGTCTGGCTATTTAATTACCAGATTCTTATCCTGACAATTGTATACGGAAGAGCAGCCCCAGGAGACTGAAGGACAGAGGAAGCTCAAGAGATCTCAGTGTCCAACGTCACTGCTGCAGCATTTTTCAACAGCCAGGGGAAAAGCATCAGACTTTAAGCTTGGTCTAAGTGCATCTACACTCCTGGTAGCTCTAGTCAGTGGTGGATGCACATGCCTGGCTTGCAAAGAGGCCAGACAGACCAAGGTGGCCACAAATCCAAGGATCTCACCAGGATTTATTTGTACAGTGAGAACTTTTGCAGTGAAGAGGATGAAGCTGTATTTTCTCTTTCAACACAGAACCGTATAACCAAAAGAGGAGGCTGCCATCCTGCTTGGTTACATGTTGCTGTTTAATACCACACAGGGAAAAGCACAAGAATTAGGGTTCTGTGGCTGTTCATGGCTTCAGCAGGTTCCTGCTGGGGCCTTGCATTGTACAAGGAGCAGAACAAAGAACCCTGAAATTTGATTTCATCAATAAAAAATGCATTCCTCACAAAATCAGCTCTCATATGGATTACAGATAGCCATGAAATGTCCATGCACACAGGAGAGCACACAGAGCAGACACACAGCACTTCTGTCTGCAACCCATGTGTGTGCAGACAGGACAGCCATGGAATTCCAGGCCTCCCAGTAAGCTGCAGCCAGGAGACACTATCCAAGAACCCAGAAACCAAAAACTCCAACAATTTCCTTCTCTGTCCACGAACAGCCCTGCTTTCTGGTCTCTGACTTCACTTGTAGGGCAAACACAGTACAAGCAGCAGCACAAGCAACTTGGCTTTTCCTGAAGCCAGGATAAGGAAAGCAGGAAGGAGGGACAAGGAGAAGAAACTGAGTGCTGAACCACTGCTGTACCTTTACACTGCTCCCCTGGGCTGTGGTTTACAGGTTGGAGGGTAAGAGCTGCCAGCAAGAGCCAGGCTTAGAGTGAGCCATCCACAGCATTACTCAGAGCCCATTACCCAGGGCCCCAGCACATGAGCTTGTGTCACCACTTTGGATCTGCACAGTGTCAGCAAGAGGAGCCTCTCTCTTCTCTGGCAGGACAGCTCAGCCCTTTCTTACCCTCACATGAACACAGTGGCTCTGCACGACCCCAAGGAGGCCAATTCCTGGTGGATAATACCTAGGAATGAGCAGAGCTCTCCCCTCCCCACCCTGGGAGGGAGCAGAGCCCCCTTCCCGAGTGGAGCCCCAGCCTCAGGGAGCAGCAGCAGAGCCAGAGATGCTGTGATAACACTAAAGTGCTGTGGCCAAAGCTGACCAGTAATTTTCCAGTGTCTTCCTACAAGGGGAAAAAGGATCACAAACTCTTTTATTCTTTGATCTTGTTAAATGCTCATCTTAAAACTGATGAAGGAGTGAGCATCCCCAGGTTCAGCTCTCTGCAGACAACGCCATCCCCTCCAGGCAAGGGGATCTCTGTGGGATCAGGGCAATTAACAACAGTGGGAACTTAGAGCCCGAAGTTCAGCTTACCTCACATTTAGTCTACGCTCTTCATCACTGCCGACCTCTGCCTGAGGGGAGAAAAGGATACAAGAGAGTTACACGTTGGTTGTTTGCACATTACAGCTTTAAACAAAACCCCTGCACCAACAGGGTGGGAGGGGCCGCTTTCCGTGGGGTTTTTCTTCCCGGGGCCAGGGATAAATGAGACTCCCTAGTCCTGTGTGCCACCAGCGCCCGGCGCCGGGTGACAAAAGGGCTCACGGGGATTTTAAAGCTATTAGGTCCTAATCCTGCAAGCTGGTCCTGGAGTGCAGAGCGCCTTGAAGAGCGCCAACCCCGACGTCACCGGGGCGCACAGCTCGCTCCCACTGCGCACACACGTGAGGGCAGCAGCTGGCAGCCACGGCTGGGCACAAATAACTGCGATTTGGGGTGTCCCAAGCACAAGGACACAGCCAGAAATGCTGCCTGGGACTGTCCCAGCTGCAGCACCTGATGTGCAGCTCCACTGTTCACACCGGCAGGACAAGGAGGCCACCTCCACCTGGATGCTGGCACACGTGTCCCCAGGCTGGGACAATGCACGTCCTCTGCCTGCTGCCTGCCTGGGGAGCACGCTGCTTTGGTGGCTGGTGTGGATTAAAAGAGGCACTTTTGCACCAGGCACTTGTAGGAAGTCCCCCCGGAAGCAAATCTGGCTGCTCAGGTGACACTACACTTTACTGAGTCTCCTCAAAAGAGAAGTGTGACCTCAGCTTCCAAAACCAAGCATTTTCACAGAGGCATGTTTTCCAGTCTTCCCCTTCAACTTCCCTAACAGCTTCTAGACAAAATTCCTTATTAAAAAAAAGCAGAGTTGGGGCTAATGGCATCCAGAGCTGACAAAAAAAAAAAAAAAAAAAGAAGAAACCAAAACAACAGGCTCTGAGATAATTCTGCTTTGGTTCTTTCTTCTCTGTATTCACCTGGTCCTGGTGAATACAGAGAAGAAAGGGTGGGGAGCATCCCCTTGGAGAGCAGGGCTGTGCTGGGGAGAAGATTTGGGCCCAAAAAGCAAAGCAGGGACCTTCCAGGAAATCCTTTACACTCACAACACACCCGATCCTGACAAAGCTGGAGGGACACAAGCCTTGCAGGAATCAGGCTCCAGCAGTGCTGACACTTGGGGAACTTTCTGGTATTTCCTACAGCACTGCTCAGAAACTACATCAAATAAGGGTTCTTGTAAGAGTTACCTGTTTCCAGGTGGTTTTGTTCAAGTTAAAAATAAGCAAATTGCATCATTTCAAATGTTCAAGAGTGGAGTTTTGAAGGGGTGAGAGAACTTGGATTTCTCCCCATCCTCTCGTTAGGATCTGGGAGGTTGGAGGGCACAGGAGCTGCTCTGCTGACAATCTGTGAGAACCAAGTAAAGCCAGGGGAAAAAAATCCTGCAAATGCAACAGCAGAGGCTGGCTATTGGAACTGTGGCCATTTGGAGGAAGGGAGATGCACAAGGCTGTCCTGACTGACCCAGCAGAGGGTGAGGAGCATACCATGGCTATTTTTAGTCTGTTTACAGTGCAGAGCTGGGCTGCAGGCAGGGCCCCAGAGCACCCCGGGTTCCAGTGGCCCCACTGGCAGATCCCCCAGCCCTGGGAAGGTCTGGCAGGTTTGGGACCTTTGCAGGGTCACCCTCCTGTTTGTTTGGGGCTGTCACGTAGCAACAAAGGGAAGAAAAACTTTTTTTCCTTTTTAAACAAACGTGACTGTGAGAATGATGACTCTTCCATGTCGTCAGCTGGGGCACAGCAGCAGGGCTGGGCCTGGAGCTGCTGTGGGCTCCTCTCCTGCAGGAGCTGAGCTGTTCCCAAAGCTGACTTTCCTTGGATTTTCTACTAAAAACCGCAGGAAAACCAAAGCAAGGCAGCATCAAGGCTGCCACGCTGAGCCCTCCTGCCCTGTCCTGCTCAGAGCACCCCTGGGAGCTGGCAGGGTTTGGGGTGGTGATGCTGTGGATTGCTCATCCCACCATGGCCAGGCCCCACCAGGCACTGCCACGTCCCTCCCTGGGACTGTGCTGAGCGTGGCCACTCTGCAGGACCACAGGGAGTGGGAGATGTGTGGAAGGCAGATGCACAAGCAGTGCAAGCTTGCAGGTGGGTGTGAACCACGCTCACC
The DNA here is from genome assembly GCA_003676055.1 of Chloebia gouldiae. Classification (NCBI taxonomy): domain Eukaryota; kingdom Metazoa; phylum Chordata; class Aves; order Passeriformes; family Passeridae; genus Chloebia; species Chloebia gouldiae. Next base: position 1,772,450 of record QUSF01000030.1, read on the forward strand.
TAAGAATTTATAGCCCACTATGTCAGGGCAGCAGCATCCATTTTATAAATTCCTTTGGGCTCCTGAGTTAGGAGAGGCCACAGTAGCACAGTGACAATTAGCAAGGATGTGTGGTCACCATTTCCCATTAAAATATCTTCTAGTAATTATTCAGCCAAAAGCCTAAATGAGCCCTGGTTTTCCTTGTAAGAAAGATCCTAAAAGAACAGGAGCAGGCTGGCAGTTTTTGATGGGATTTTTCTTTAAATTAAGTTTGCAAAAAACAACATGCTGCATTTGGAAATCATATTTTGATGGTAATTCATGCCAGAAAAGACCACTCTAACAGGACTCAGTGTCTTCCTCTGGGAGCCACCACAGTACAGCCGAGTTGTAGGTGCTGGTGGCAGAAGTGCCCTACCATAGACAACAACTGGTGGCAAATTTGGGGCAGCATTTATGGGAGGAAAAAGGAGGATTGTATGGTCACTCCACAGAAAATACAATCACTAGCAGCAGCTCTGACACAAAGCAATGCCTAAGACAAATGTACATGGCAAGGCCTGCTTTGACTCCTCTCCCATCTGCACCAGTTAAATCCAGTCTAACTCCACTGCCCACTCTGGGGTTACAGCACATTTTCATCTCTCTAGATTGGGTGGCCACTAGATCTTGTTTAAGACTCTGTCTAAACCAGATCCCACAAAATTCCTTCCGAAAAACTCCTTCAAAAAGTGCAACTCACATCTCCACGTTCCTCTATTGGCACAGCGTGGCCCAAACTGGGTCCCTGCAGCCAGGGACCCCCTGCAGCCCCCAGGGCCAGAGAGAACCTGGGAGCTTTGTGGCCCCCCCTCCTGCTCCCCTCCCAGAGCAGCTAATCGGGGGAGTCACAGGGACCTGACAGGTGACAAATAGGATTGTTTACCTGGCAGGAGTGGGGACAGAGCAAAGCCAAGGGCAGTGAACAACAAAGGAAAGAAGCGTGGGGGGAGAGGGATGCACGGGGAGGATGTGCAGAGAAACACCAGGCCTGTCTTTGAGGGTTGCAAAGAAGATGGGTTAGGAGGGAAAAAGGTGAGAAGAAAGAGAAACTGGAGGTGCAGCTGTGTTTGGATGGCACATGGGAGCTGTGGAGGGGGGAAGCAGAAGCTCAAGGCTGGGCAGAGGCAGGAGAGGGCATTTCTGGAGCACAGGATTGGAGGGGGTGTGCAGCACAGCTGGGACACGCAGCGTGCCAGGCCAGCAGGACACAGGTGGCACCATGGGGCAGGTGAAGTGGCAGGCACAGGTCCTGGAGCAGCAGAGCTGGGGGAAGGAGAGGGCAGCAGCACGGTGGAGGTGTGAGGAATGGCACAGGTATGGGGTGGAGCAGGATGGGAGCTGCTCCTGGAGAATTGACAATGGGCACCTTGAGGAAGGGCTGGTGTGAGCTCCCTGAGGGGCAGGAGCTGCAGCAGATGTGGAGAAAGGTGGTGCCATGGCAGGGACAGACAGATAACACGGGACAAAGCAGAGCATCCCTGCGGCAGGAGGTGATGGCAGCTGTGGGATGCCACACAGGGACAAGGTCCAGGTGCAGCACTTTGCCCAGAGAGAGGCAAAGCAGGCTGCCTCAGGGTTTAGGGAGCTCAGGCTCCCTGCCAGCTGAGGGCTGGAATGGGGGACAGCCACAGGGGAACGGGGCTGTGTGTGGGAGGGATGCCAGGGCAGACCCAGGCCTGGCAGCATCAAAAGGCTGGGGCTGGGCAGCACTGGGGGCTACGAGAAGGGGCTGGGATAGCTGTGAGGGGCTGAGCTGGGCCGGGCAGTGCTGGGGCTTGTGAGGCTCGGGGCCACGGGGGCTGTCATGGGAGGAAGTGGAAGTGGGGGAGCAGGGGGCTGTAGGTCTGCGAGCCATGAGAGACCAGCGAAGGGCATGAAAGCAGGGGCTAGGGACACTGTGAGGGGCTGAGCCGCTGCCAGGGGCTGTCGGAAGCCATGGAGGGGATGAAGGCAGGGAACAATCGCTGTGGAGGGCCAAGGAGCCGCGAGGGGATGGAACCAGGGGAAAGCTGTGAAGGGCCAGAGCCGTGAGGCCGGGACCATGAGGAACCTCGGCCTGTGAGGGTGATGCAGCCAGAAGCTCTGGCTTACGGGATGCTGAGGGGGCTGCAGGGGCCTGTCCCCGAGCGGGGCCTCACCCCGCCCCTCCCCGCTCCCCGTCCGCCGCCGGGGCTCACTCTCCCCTTCCCTCCCCGTCCCTGCCCGCGCCGCCACCGCTCACCTCGCTCGTGCTGGCCGAGGAGGCGGCGCTGGGGGTGGGCGAGCGCTGCAGGGTGACCAGCGCCATGGCTGCGGCGGCGGGGCCGCGGCCGCTCCCCCTCACGCCGGGAAGGGGCGGGGCCAGCGAGGGGAAGGGCGGGGCCTGGAGGGGCGTGGCCTGGTGCGGTGGGCGTGACTGTGCAGTGATGGGCGGGGCCAGCGAGGGGAAGGGCGGGGCCTGAAGGGGCGGGGCTTGGAGCCATGGGCGTGGCTTTGTCGTGATGGGCGGGGCCAGCGAGGGGAAGGGCGATTCTTTGGGGGCGGGGCTTGGAGTCGTGGGCGTGGCTGTGCCGTGGTGGGCGGGGCCATCCCAAATCCCGCCCGTCCCACCCCGCATCTCGTTCTCCGCTTGCTCCAAACCCCCTCCGACCTGGCCTGGGATACTTCCAGGGATGGGGCAGCCACAGCTTCTCTAGGCAACCTGTGCCAGGGCCTCCCCAGCCTCGCAGGAAGGAATTTCTTCCCAATATTCCATCTAACCCTGCCCTCTGGCAGTGGGAAGTTGTTCCCCCTTGTATTGTCACTCCAGCTGCTTGAAAATAGTCACTCTCCATTTTTCCATCAGGCACTGCAAGGCCACAATTAGGTCCCTCTGAAGCCTTCTCTTTTCCAGGCTGAGCAATCCCAATGCCCTCAGCCTCTCTTCCTACTCAAAAACAGAGCCAGAAGCACTCAATTTTTCCAGATCCCACAGGAATCTTGTGTTCAAGAAGCAACTGGATGTGACATTCGTGCTGTGGTCTAGTTGACAAGATGGTGATCAGTCAAAGGTTGACCTCAGTCATCTTTCCCAGTCTAAGTGATTCTGCAAATCCAGACCCCGGGAAGTCACAGACTCATTGCTGTTGGAAAAGACCTCTAGGACCATGCCCACTAAACACATCCCCGTGTCCTCGTCTGCCAGTGGTCACCATGGAGACAAGAGGCAGGGGTGGCATTTTGCCACCAATGGTGGTGACCCCGTTTTCCATGACTCTGGGGCCGCCTGCCAGTGGCATCACATGGGAATTCCACCTCCCCAGAGCGAGAGCAGACTTTGGCCCTGCTGCTCTGAACACTCAGACCTTGCACCGCTGGGCTGTAACAACAACTCTGACTCTGAAGCCTCTGGACACAGCAGTGACTGCTCCGGGGACCCCACATTCCGCAGGTAAATTGTTGGAAAATGTGTATTCCCATTATTTTTTAGCAGATCCTTCTCAGCTCATGCTGCACAGGCAGCTGGGATGAGTCCCTGTCCCTGCTGGAGGAGGTGACCCGGGCTCCTGAAGGTTATAAAACCATGACAGATGGGAAGCAGCTCCCACTGTGCCATTCCAGTGACTCATCCCTCCATCCTGGCAAATGTCAGTCCCCCTGTTGTCACAGCAGAGATCCTGGACTTCACCTTGTCCAAAAAAAAAAACCAAACCCCATAGGCTGGAATTTATTCCTGCTCCCAGAACCAGCCAAGGATCTGCACCCCCAGCCCTTCCCCAAACTGGTCTTTGTCCACTCCCTGCACAGGCAGTGAGCACAGGGCTTTTCCAAGGCAGGAAAGCACTGTCAGCAGGGAACCAGAGGATGGGGAGGGGCTGCAGCTGTGTCCAGTTCTGGCCCCTCAGTTTGGGAAGGATATTGAGACACTTGAGTGTGTCCAGAGGAGGCAACGGGACTGGGAACACAAACCCTGTGAGGAACGGCTGAGGGAGCTGGGGGTGCTCAGCCTGGAGAAAAGGAGACTCAAGGGTGACCTCAGCACTCCCCACAGCTCCTGAAAGGTGGCTGTGGCCAGGTGGGGTTGGGCTCTTTCTCCAGGAACTGACAGAACCAGAGGATACAGTCTCAAGCTGTGTCAAATGAAATTTAGGTTGGATATTAGGAAAAAGATTTTTACAGAAAGGGTGATAAAGTTCTGGAATTGCCTGCCCGGGGAGGTGGTGGAGTCACCATCCCTGTGTGTGTTTAAAAATGCCTGGATATGGCACTGGGTGCCAGTTTAGTTGAGGTGTTGGGGCTGGGTTGGACCTGATGATCTTTAAGGTCTCTTCCAACCCAGAGATTCTGTGATTCTGTGATTCTGTGATTTGCAGCCAGAATTTACCCACAGCCATCCTCCCAGCTGTGCCTGGAAGGGTTTGGGGTGGTGGCACAGCCACCCCCACGTGCAGCCCTGAGGGTGGCAATGGTGTGAGGATCCAGCCTTGTACTCATCACACCTGGCACTGCTCCCTGGAAAACGCCTGCTGCTTCCCACCTTTTTTATCCGTGCCCACCTCTTGCCTCCAGCCCATGCCAGTGGCTGGGAAGGATTGTGAGCTGCTCAGAGCAGGGTTGGGTCGCTGGGAGTGGAGGGTTCACAGTGTCCCTCTGTGGTGGCTGCTCCAGCATCTCCCTGGCTGCTCGGCCTGTGGCTGGTGGGACTCAGAGGAGGATCCTGATGCTGTGCCACCCTGTCCTGGGGCAGGACACACCCGCACCTCCTTGTGCCAGGTGAACAGTGCAGCCATGCCAAACAAGCTGCAGCTTTTCTGCTGGCACAGCCAGGGGAGGAGACACATTCCCCAGCCACCGTGAGGAACCACAATCCCCCATCCGTGATTCCTGGATCAGAGCTTGAGGAGAGCTGGCAAGCTTCACAAGAAAAAGCCTCGTGCACCATGAGGATGCAGCAGACGCAGATGCACCATGAGGACCTCAGCCCTTCCCTGCTGCTCTGGCGGTGGAGCTGAGGCTCCTGCAGGAGCTGATGTTCCCCGTGGTGTCCCCAGCTCGCCCAGCAGCCCCAGCTCTGCCCTCGGAGCCCTCATCCCCCGCAGGAGCCGGAGCCATGCGTGTAGCCGTCATCGGCGCCGGGGTGATCGGGCTCTCCAGCGCCCTGTGCATCCATGAGCAGTTCCACAGCCTGGAGCCTTCCCTGGAGCTGGAGGTCTACGCTGACCACTTCACCCCCCACACCACCAGCGACGGGGCGGCCGGGCTGTGGCAGCCCTACCTGAGTGACCACGGCAACCTGCAGGAGACGTAAGGCAGGAGGAGGAGGAGGATGGTGCCTGTCCCTCTCCCTGTGTGCCATGAGCTGCCCTGGCACAGCTCCACGGGGTTGGCAGAGCCACCACTGTCCCATTCTCATCACAGGCTCTGGAATAAAGAGACCTTCGATTACCTCCTCGGGCACCTGCACTCCCCAGCAGCCAAGGAAATGGGACTTTTCCTCATTTCTGGCTACAACCTGTTCATGGAGCCGGTGCCGGTAAGGAGCAGGTCACAGGCAGGGCTGGGAAAGGCTCCTGCTCAGTGGGAACCTGCTGTGGGTGGGGCTGTGCTTCTTCCAGCCAGTGCTTCCCAAAATTTCCAAATTTACCTTGTGACAGTGCCTGGGACGTGGTGTTTTCTGTGCTCCCCAGGCAATATTGGTGTGAGGAAGGGCTGAGCCCTAGAAGAGTGGGAATGACAGAGTGCTGGCAGCTGCACATCCACCTGTGTCCCTCTGGGATGGGCTGTGTCCCATGGGATGTGCCCCACGATCCTCCCACAGCTTCTGTCCCATGGTGATCCCAGTTCATGAATGATCTCAGAGCTCTTTCTTTGCTGTAGGACCCATCCTGGAAGAACATTGTCCTGGGATTCAGGAACTTGACACCAAAAGAACTTGAACTCTTCCCTGGTTACAGGTATTTTTCAGTCAGTTTTTTTGGAGCCTCAAGTAGGACAGTCCTGGATACCTCCTGAATACAGTCCTGGCATGAGGCAGTGGGACAAGGAACTTCAGGCATAGAAATGTCCTCACTTCTTTAAAACTGCTTCCCTCCAAATAAGTAGGAAACAGCTTAAATGGACAAAAAAGCAGCAACACAACACAGAAACGATTTCAGCTCCTCTCTTACCTCACCTAAGTGTCAAAATAGGGGAGGAAAACCAGAAGGTGTTTTATGCTGTAAAAAGGGAGGAAAAATCATACACTCACGTGAGGAGGGTCCCAAGGGGAATTGGGGTCCCAGATCCACAGTGGCTGTCAGGAATGTTGAGGCAGGAGGCTCCTGTAGGTCCTCACAGCCTCCTCTCCTCCCGTTTCAGCTATGGCTGGTTCAACACGGCGCTGATGCTGGAGGGCAGGAGTTACCTGCCCTGGCTCACCAACAGGTGAGTGCAGCTGCTCCTCTTTCCTCTGCTGCAGGTGTGGATTTTCGTCCTGCACATCAGTATAGGGTAGGCAAAGATGCATCCCCAGAAAGCAGGGAAGAGGCTCTGGAATTCCTGTTCATTGCCCCAGTGGGGTAACACATTAACAGTGAGCCCAGGAGTGTATTTATTGCATGAGAAAAATGAAAGTATTGGAATACTTGGAGCTGCATCCAAGTGCTTTTGGCTTTGGAAGAATTTGGGGCTTGGTTTTATTCCTATAATTTCTAATGCTGAGCAGGTGTCCTGGTACTGAACATTTGCTTTTAATTTGCCAGTAACAGATGAATTTGTGCTTCCCAGGCTGATGCAGAGGGGAGTGAAGTTTTTCCATAAGAAGGTTGAATCTTTCCAGGAGGTGAGTGGGGATGTGGAGCCAGGGCAGAGGGCACAGCCCCATCCCAGAGTGGAGAAACAGGATCCAGCAGGCAGGTGCTGCTCCAGGATATTCCTTGGCATGAGTGATAGGCCAGGGAACAGCAGCAAGACTATGGCAAGAGCCAGGAAATAAATTCTACCAGGAAAGATAAAGGGTCTTGGGTATTGAGGGGTGGTTGACAGAGGAGAGGGTAGAGTGTTTATCCAGCATGGATTGGCAGCTTTCCCTGGAATGGCTTGGTGGCACACATGGGATGTCAGCAGGAGCTGGCTGGGGAAAAAGCTGTGTCCTTATGGTTTATCCATTTCCTGACTGTTGGAAAGAGCACTTGGCTCGTTTGGAAGCAGGAATGTTGTGCCTCTGTGGCAACATCCCTGTGTGCTGCTCCCTCTCTCCTCAGCTGTTTTCCCAGGGTGTGGATGTGGTCCTAAACTGCAGTGGGATGCGCTCAGGGGACCTGCAGCCCGACCCAGAGCTGCAGCCTGGTCGGGGCCAGATCATCAAGGTGAGCTGGGGCAGCCCTGGGGCCTTCCCAAAAACCCATCTGTTACCACGAGGAGTGTCTGTGGCCTCTGGGGAAAACCACGGGCTTGTGGCTGGATCCCCACTGGGATCAGGTCCTGACTCCCAGCGAACATTGCTCATGTGAAACCAAGCAGGATCCCATTCCTGGTTCAGCTGTGGGAATGCCCTCAGCCTGTTTCTCCACAGGGAGAGGGCTGGGGGAGGTCAGAGGCACAATGCTGATAATAGAAAGAAAAATTCTTTGGGAGAAGATGGTGATTATTTGGAGAAACACAGGTGAGTAGGAAGCTCCTCCCTACTTGCACTCCTGTTTTCCCATCTTCCCAGGGAAACCAGCACAGGGAACACCGAGCTAAGGAAGGGTCCCATATCTGGACTCTCATGTCCCTCCTGCTGCCCCCTGAGCCTGGCACCCACTCTCCAGCTCTGACTTCCTCCCCTTCATCTCCCAGGTCCTGGCCCCGTGGGTGAAGCATTTCATCATCACTCACAACTTGAAATCCGGGATCTACAACTCACCCTACATCATCCCGGGGTAGGAAAAGCACTGCTGATCCATGCTCCCATAAAAACAGGGCAGGAATTCTTTTACTTCAGCAAAACCCCCCTGAGAAAGCTCAGCCTTCCCCTCACTGTCCTCTGAGCTGCTGGTGAGCCTGGGGGCATCTCATTGGGTTTATCATGGAATATCCTGAGCTGGAAGGGACCACGAGAATCGAGTCCAAGTCCTGGCTCTGCCCAGGGAGCTACACCATGGGATAAATAAATCCATCTGCTGTTCATCCCAGCTCTGCTTCCTCCCAAGGGGCTGCAGCAACCCTGCTCTGGCAGTGGAGAAGGGTCTTTAAGCTGGAATTTGAATGCTGCATCTCTGGCACTTCCTATTGTCCTAATATTTCAGGCTTAGGCAGTAAGCCAGGATGTAAACAGGAGCCTTGCAGGCTCACAGCCCCCATGCAGCATATTTGGAGTGATTCCTGATCACAGTCCCAGGCACTGATGAATTCCTCTGCCTGTGCTTGTTTTAGCTGGAGCTGTCAGAGCTGGGCACCAGGCTGATCCCAAAGGAAGAGCTGGATCCAGTTCTCATGTGGAGGGCACCCCTTCCCTGCTGGACAGCTCAGCCCTGGAGGGTCCCTCCTTTTCCTTTTGTGCTTCCCAAAGATCAAGCAAGGTTTTGGAAGGGTCCAGCCATACCCACCCCTCCAAGCTCCCCTCAGCCTTAACCTGCCTCTTGTCCTCTGTTAATCCACAGAGTTTGGAGCAACAGCACCACCAATCTCTGTGGTCCCCTCCAAAGTCATCCCGTTCCTTCCAGCTCTTCCTGAGCCAGGCAGGAGCAGACCTGTTTGATAAGGATGGAATTATCTGTCTGCCTTGCCCAGACAAGGAAGGGCAAGGATTTAATGAGTGACTTGCTCACGAGCAGACGTGCAGCCACTGCTCTCTGCCTGCTCCACGTGGAAGTTTCTCCCACAGGAATATTTTGCAGGCTCAGGGATCCAACATCAAACTCACATAGTGTCCCTCCATGTGGTGGCCCCACAGGGGACAGCTGGGGACAAGCCATCACTGTGTGTCTCCTTTGGCTCCTGGTGCAGAAGCGAGTTCACAGTCCTGGGAGGGATTTACCAGCACGGAAACTGGAGTGAGGAGAACAGTGCCAAGGATCACAAATCCATCTGGGACAACTGCTGTCAGCTGCTCCCGGCTCTCCAGGTGGGTGACCCAAGTGCCAGTTTGGGGCACGGGGAGCTGGGGGGCTCAGGATGCAGGAATGGGTGCTGGGACAAACCACAGGACCTCGGTGTTTCTGTGAGTCAGGGTTTCTGTGTGTCCATCATGGCTACCTGGGGCTCTTCCACCTGGCTGAGGGACAGGAAGGGCTGGGGCTGCCACTGAGACAAGGTTTATAGAAATAATAATTACTCATGTAGCTGGTAAAAAATAGAACCAGAGCTTTGGGAGGTTCCAGCCCTTTGTCCCCACACCTTTAGAGAAGGGTTGTGTGGGGTGAGGATGGGTTATGCCCCTTCCCAGTGCTGCTGTTATTCCCTGGATTAGCAGGAAAGGTGGTGTGGGGCTTTGGCACAGGGATTTGCCTCAGCTCCAGGCTGGCACTGCCATCCCAAATCGTTCTGCCTGGAGCTGCTGCAGGATGGGCAGCCCCCTGTCCCCACTCATCTCAGGGCTCACCTGGTGCTGTGAGGTTTGGCTGGTGGGATTCCAAGGAATGCTGTGCAGTGCTGTCGTGCTTTTGCTTCCAGAAGGCGAAGATCGTCGGGGAGTGGAGCGGCCTGAGACCAGCACGGCCCTCGGTCCGCCTGGAGAGGGAGAGCATCCGCCTCGGGAATCTCCAGGCAGAGGTACCTGCACAGCCCCGGGGCTGAGTGTAATTAATGACCGTGTTAATTGTGCCCCGGGCAGTGATAAAGAAGCCCTGTTCCTGTGATCATCCCTCTCTCCATCTCCCCACCAACGGAGAGGGAATCTTTGAGCCCTGGGATAAATGTCAGAGATACTGAAACAAATTATTGGTGTGGCTGCCCTATCCCTAGAAGTGCTCAGGGATTGGTTGGACAAGGCTTGGAGCAACCTGGGCTGGTTGGAGATGACCCTGCCCACAGCAGGGGATGGGACAAGAAGGGCTTTGAGATTCCCCCTAATCCCTGCTGGGATTCTGTGGTTCTCCCTCAGGTGATTCACAACTACGGCCACGGCGGCTTTGGGATCACCATCCACTGGGGCTGTGCCATGGCAGCAGCTCGGCTCCTTGGGAGCATCCTGCAGGAGAAGAAGCAGCTGGCCACCCCCCCAGGGCCTCGCTTGTGAGCACCTGCTCCCCTGGAATGGGTGACAGCAGTGGCTTAGGAATCACAGCAAAAGATGGGAACAGCACAGGGATACACACATGGGCTGCTCGACCCAGCTCTGGCTCTCAGCGTCTCATTTCCAGGTCGCTGCCATTTTCCAGATGGCTCCACTCCCTCCACAACCTGCCCGGAGGAAGGGCTTTCAAATATGGACTAATCATCCATGGCAAAGTGCACCAAGGGCTGTCTGGGATCAGGCTGCAAAGGGCAGGCTGGGTTCAGCTGAACTCTGGACAGTCCTGCAGTTCATCTGCACCGGGGGACAGGATCTGAAACGGAGCTGGGGACACCTGAGGTCTCTGCTGGCTGCTCCAACACCCAGTGTGTAATTAGATTTACAGGCTCCCCCCCAGGAGGCAAAAGCTCCTTAGTAGGAAGAAGCTCTGAGGCTCCCAGGGAAGTAACAGCAGCTCTGGGAGCACGTGCCTGGGTTACACCAGTTTTCCTCACATTCCTGCCAGGACAAATCTCGGGCCGCAGCACCTGCTTAGTGTAGCTGGCACCAGACAGCAGCACTTGCCTAAAATGGCCTTTCCAAATGAAGTTTTAGCAACAAAAGCAACTTGTTCCAGCCCTGTGGGCATGCCAGACTCTATATATAGCAGAGAGCATAAGAAAATAGCTCTTCTTGTCCCTAAAACTCCCATGGGCCCCTCAGCTTCCCATTTCTCCCAGCTGTGGGACACAGCTCAGAGAGAGGGCCTGGCTTGGGAAAGGTTGTGCTTCTCAGAGGAGGAGCAGGACTTCTTGGGGTGTTCAGGGATGCTGTTGGGGACCCAACACACTGTTCTGAAGATGCAACCTGGCTGATCTTCCCATGCCACGTGTCTTTCCTGCTTTACAAAACATCCCAGACAGGGCGCTGGATGGTCAGGAAGCCTCAGATCCAAAGGCTGTTGTGAGCCCAGCACAATGCCTGGCTCACTCTCCCGTGTGGATAAGCCAAGTGTTCCTCACTCATCCGTGGTGCAGCTCCTCTCTCCTGATGACTCCGTGTGCCAGGAATAGCTCAGCAGCGTGGGCATCTCCCTGCTGGGCTTAGCAAACACAGCTGGGCAGGGCAAATTGGGAGCCACTGCCATGCCTAGACTGTCCAAAGAATTTCCAGCTTCCCTGGAAATGTTGTAGTTACTAGGTAAAGTTGGGAAAAGGAAAATAAAGGCTGGAGAAAATTCCCTGCTGATTAATGCTGAACTCAATGATCTGTGATCCCACCTCAGGAAAAGCCATTCAGGGGAACTGGATCCCCTTGGTTTCACTTATTCCAAATAGGAGACATTCAGCAGCACATTCTCTGCTGTAAATCCAGCCCCACTTTGGTGATTTTGGGAAAATTCCACTGGACAAACAGGGGTGTAGGAAATCGTTGTACACCTGACAACGAGCAGCTGATTCTTGTGATCTCAGAGCCTCCTGGCAAACAGGAATGAGCTGATCTGTGATTTTACTTGCAGGTTAACTCTGTTTGTTTTCTAAAGGCCTCAACTTAATCTGTGTGACCAATAAAGGGAATGTTCAAATCTCTTGTGCATGATGCTTCTTCCTCTTAGCGATGGCACGGGAAGGGCCTCAAGTGCTGATTCCACAGCTATGTCCCAGGAGATCACCATTCCATGTCTCCACAAACATTTTTCCTAAACATTTCATCCTGGAGGAGTAGGAGTCATCACTCCAGATTCCAAGCAGACCAGGGAACCTGGAATATCAGTGTGTGAAGATCTGTGGTTGCTGACAGTCCCCAGGGCATTAAGAATTCACAGAAATCACTAAATCGTGGATTTGGATGGGAAGGCACCTTAAAGATCATCCAGTCCCACCACCCTGTCAGGGCAGGGACATCTTCCACTATCCCAGGTTTCTCCAAGCCCCTTCCAACCTGGCCTTGGACACTTCCAGGGATGGGGCAGCCACAGCTTCCCTGGGAAAATGCCCTTAGGGATTTGAAGCTAATTTTGAGGCCAGGGAGAAGTCAGGGAGTCAGAGAATGGGGTCTGGGCAATTCCTGCGTGTCCTCTGACACACACAAGACACACACCCCATGTCCAGGGTCAGCACATTTTAGGAACTCCCAGTTCTCCACAAGGATCTCCTGTGACACAGAACGAAGCTGGAAGCACAACAAGTATCAGGGAAGTCAACAAACAGCAGCTCTGGCATTTGGGAAAACTCCTGCCAGAGCTCCAGGAGCATCTGGACACCACTCCCAGGGATGCACAGGGTGGGATTGTTGGAGAGTCTGTGCAGGGCCAGGAGCTGGACTGGATGATCCCTGTGGTCCTTTCCAGCTCAGGAGATTCCATGATCCTGAGAATGAGCTTTAGAAATGCCTGAGGATGCCAAAAAGTAACCACAGATGAAAGAATATTCCCCCCAGCATTGCTTCAGCCACACAAACCCTTCTAGTTCTCAAATATTCCCATTCCCAGGAAGGAGGCTCTGCATCCCAAGCTGGGAGAAGGAAAATGGAAGCACTCTGGGATGAGAACACCCTGCATTAGCATGAGGATTTGCAGCTCAGTTAGTCATTTTGACTCATCCTTCAACCACCTCCTGCCTGTAAATTATTGGGCATCAAAATAAGAATATCAGTGACAGGGAGGAGGAAAATAGGGTTGGGCATTTAATTGTGGTTTAGAAAAATGATAGGGAAATGAAGGGTTTATACTGAGATGAAAATTAGCAGAAGGAAAATTAGCAGAAGGAAGTCCAGACACATGTGGAGCCACCTGATGCCAGCACACCCAGGGAAGAGGCCAAACTGGCTGGGGTTTAGTGTCCAAACTGAATTAAATGTGAAAATAAATTAAAGATTAAAGAAAAAATTTAAAAATATGGTATCCCAGAATGGTTTGGGTGGGAAGGGATCTTGAAGCCCATCCAGTCCCACCCCTGCCATGGGCAGGGACAACTTCCACTCCCCCAGATTGCTCCAAGCCCTGTCCAACCTTGCCTGGAACACCTCCAGGGATGCAGCAGCCACAATATTTTGCTGTAGTGAGGTTACTTACAATGGGAACAGGAATCCTGTGACTTTTCTTTACATCTAAATACACAAAACAGACAGAAAATGAGTCAGACCTGCAGAGTGCTGAGCCCTGTAGCTCAAACCTCTGAACACCAAAAAAAAAAAACAAACCAAAAGCAAAGTTATGACCCCTCCTAAACATCCCCCAGAAGAGCCAAAAACTTATTTCCTGAAAAAACTATTTATTTGTTTAACATAAAATATCTAATGTGGACTTCAACTCTCCAATGCCACGTTGGCAACAGGAACCAGAGTAGTATTTTACAACAAGCTTGAGATACACCAAGTTTTTCAACATTAAAATGTAAATCCAGCTTAGAAACTGTACATTCAGACATGGAAACATTCACTGCTCTTTCAGCAAGTATTTGGGAATAACAAATCATCCCATCCAAGCACACTTGGGGAATTACATTCCCACACCAGCTTGGCTATCTTGGACACTTGGCAAAACCAAATCCCACAATTCTGTTTGAATTCCAAAGGATCTCACTTTCCTGTTTGAAACAAAGCAGTTGCAGTAATTCCTTTACCAGTGAAAAATACCCAGTGTGGAAAAGGATTCTTTGGAAGTTTATTTTGTACCTAAATGGTGCTGCCCTACTGATAAAATCTAGTGGTGATTTAGAACTGGTGTGTGCCAACCCCAGTGTTCTCAGTGAGCAAGCTAAAATGACCTCTTATTAATTATATGCAAATTCCTGCAAATTCTCAATTCCAGATCTGTTTCTCCAGTGCTCAATGGGCTCCTGCTGAATTCAGCCAGGTGGGATCAGCTGTGGTGGGCTCCTACCTCTCCCTTTCATTCAGCTGATCCAAAGCCCATGGATATCTACGGGAGATTTTCCCAGATTTCAGTGAGCTTTGGATCAAGCTTTAACAAAATCAAAGAACCAGCAACACCAATCTTGGTATTTCTATCATTAAATAGATTTTTTTTTTCAGTGCAGAATTCATAAAAAGTGAAGAGCAAAAATGCCTTCCATTTTTTGGTTAACACTGTAAATGTCACAGGTTAAAACTGATCTATTCAACAGCATGGAAATGTTGCATTCCCTATAAATCTTTACCTGGGAAGTAGCTTATCTGTAGGATCCAGGTGTGCATGAACAGATAAACTTCACCTAAAACTCTCTAAAGGCTGTAGAATGCAATTCTTTAAAACTGCTGAATAATTCACCTAAAAAAAATGAAGTGAGATGTGAACATTACCCCTGGGAAAGCAGAATTTTAACTCAAGGCATTGAGTAACAAACTGGGCCATGGTGGGGGGAATTCCTTCAGGCCAGGCCTGTCCCACACTTTGGATTCTCTGTCACCTCTACCCAGGCTCAATTCCAGAGTTTTGGGATGCAAACCTAGCTCATGGCAAACCCAAGGAAGGAAGCATGGAAACACCTGGGGGACTGGAATGGCCTCGAGGCCTCCACCAGCAGCAGGATGAGGATGGAATGTCAGAGCTGTCACTGAGGGGTGAACAGCCTGACTGTGCACAGGCAAACTCAGCTCCGGTAGATCCCAGCTCAGCAGCTTTTCCAGCCCACTGACCACACATGTGGGGTAATATCTGATTAAACCATCCAGGATCTGCTTTCTCACTGCTATGTTCCATGCCCAGCACATCAGAGCCAGTTCAAGTGGAAGCAGAGGTTCCCCATCCCTGGAAGTGTTCAAGATCAGGTGTGGATGGGGTTTGGACCATCCTGATCTAGTGGAAAGTGTCCCTGCCTGGATGAGCTTTAAGGTGCCTCCAACCCAAATCACTTTGGAATTCTGGTATTCCATGGAACGAGTTCCTCTGTCTTTGCTCCAGGCTGCCCTGGGCACACACAGGGAAGGACCCAACTCCAGCCTGGCAGAAGAAGGTGAACAAATGAGCTGTGGTTGGTGTCAGTGCCATGAGAGCTCTGTCTGTTTACTGGGATCAGCTGGAGCTTGGTTTTGGTGGAGTGTGAGGACACAGGGATAAGGGACACAAAGGGAACCAACCCAGCTGGAACGGACAGAGGGTTCTGTGCCATCACCCACAGCTGAGCCCAGGGAGCCCAAGGATCTCTTGGGAGCTGAATTCATTTTCATCTCGCTGGGAAAAGCCAAGTTTGCCTGTTTCCACCAACTTTTCCTGGAATCCTTCACTTACCATCCTCCAGTGGGACTGGATGGACACTCAGTCCCTTGGCAAAATCAGTTCTCAGCAGCACATCCCCCCCTCACACAATTTCAACCTCTTTGGCCTTTTCCATCAGCCTGAGTCTCCTGGCTTTCTTTAAGGAATTTTCCACTCCCCTCAGTCTCCAAACGAGCAGCCTGGCACTCGTGGTGGAACACTGCAGTGACCTCAGAGCTGTGTCCCTCAGTGACAGCTGTGCCCACTTGTACTGCACCAAACATGGACTTGGAGACCTATTCCTGACCCCAGGAATGGGACCTGCTTCCCAGGATACTTAAAATGTTCAACTGCAAAAATGTGTTGCACATTTACCTGTGTTCAGGTGAGTCACTTGCTCAGACAGATCACAAACCCCCACTGCTCCCACAGCCTCACCAAGTCCATCTCACCCACATTTGGTTGTGTGTCCCAAGGTTTGGAATCCTGAACATCCACTGAGACCTTGATGAGGCACATCTCAGACCTCTACACATTCCCACAGACTCTGCCACCTGACTTGTGTCCAGGGACAGGTTTGTGACAAGCTTGTCCTCACCTGAGCTCTGCTACATTCCCTGACAAGAGTGGGATCATCCCTTGAGGAGCCACACCTGAAGGAGGGATGTTCCTCATCCAAGAGCACTGCAGATGGGCTCTTCCCATGGTTTTGTGCATTTATTCCAGCTACATTCCTTTGTCACCAGTCAATGTGCAATCAGCAGGAAAGGTCCTGCCCAGCTGCCAGGGAGTGGCTCCATCCCAACAGCAGCTCCTGACTCTGCTTGGGGCTACCTCACCATGAGGATGTGCCCAGGTAATGGAGCACACCTGGATCCACAGAGAGAACCCCAGGAGTGAGAACCTCCTCACTCCAAGCAACAGACAGAGAGCTCAAGGTCCCTGGCAATGCCAGAGAAGTCCCATTCTGCTCCAAGACATGAGGATTTACACTTTGGACTCGATGAGCTTGGAGGTTTTTTCCAACCTTAATGACTCTGTGATTCACATTTCTGCTACAAGGTTCCAGCTCTGCAGCAAACAACACCCTCCCTGCTCCAACTACCCACCTGGGATGGGAGAAACAGTCAGGAATCAGTTTCCAAGCAATCCACTCTCCAGGAGCAAAACCCAACTGGAAAGCCTGGGTCGGTTTGACAGAACCACATTTTGGTGATGGTTTTGATGGCTAAAAGTGCAAGGCAGGCATTTAATCCATAGTGGTAAGGATGGAATTCACCCTGTGCCAGGCCAGGGCCACCCTAAAGATGAACCTCTTGGTTTTAGGCATCAAGAGCTCAGTGTTTTAATGACAGCTTATGCTGGGCTGCAGTCACTTGGCATTTGCTTGGCACAGGACATTTTAAGCTGAAGAGCTGACCATGCAAGCACGACAGACTGAAGAGAAACCCCTCCTGCTAAACTTCCAAGGGTATCTGCATCAAAGGCTTCTCCATCCAAAAAAATTTTTATGAGTGTGAGCAAAGAGCAGCAGAAACACAATTTGCTGAGGTTCAACCCCAAACTCCTGCAGTTTGACACGTGAGGATGGCAGTGATGGTGGTCAGCTTTCCATGCTTCAGGCTCGGAGGTTTTGTGAGACATCTCGCTCCTATCCTTCACTCTTCCAGCAGGTTTCCATGTCCCATCATTCCTGTGATTCCCCTGGGGAATGAGATCCTCTGCCCACCATCTCCTGGCCCCATTCCTTGTGGCTGGACTCCTGCAGGCCACGGCCCTTGGTCTCGATAGGCAGGAAGCAGGAGGCCAGGGCAGCCAGCAGGCAGCAGCCACTGTAAACCAGCAGAGTCAGATAGACTGAAGATTCCAACATCACCTGCAGGAAAAAGGCAGGGAATGCAAAACAACACCTCAGCATGGAAATACAGACACTAGTGGAGCAAGAGAGATTTTAATTGTAGTATTGGGAATAAAGTTTAATTTGAAGATTCTGGAAAGGAAGGAGGTTATAGATTGTGCCAGGACAATGGACAGTGGTTTTAAACTGTTAGAGGGCAGGATTATACTGGATTTTAGGAAGGAATTCTTCCCTGTGAGGGTGGGAGGTCCTGGCACAGGCTGCCCAGAGAAGCTGTGGCTGGCCCATTCCTGGAAATGTCCAAGGACAGAGCTTGGAGCAACATGGGATAGTGGAAGAAAAACAGGTTCTAGATCACCTTCATAGAATCATGGAATTGCTAAAGCTGGAAAAGACCTCCAAGATCATCAATCCAAGCTTCCTGTGCCTCCAGTCTCAGAGGAGAAGGGATTTACCTGTGCAATGAATGGGGTTATGAGGGCTCCCACTCTGGCCATTCCACTGCACGTTCCCAGGCCCAAAGCACGTGTGGCTGTTGGATAAACCTGTGGAAAAAACATCATCTCATACATCCCAGTGGGAAGTTTTCCTCCTTCCACTCCTAAATCAATGAGAATTAGTAAGTGGTGTCACAGCACATTCTGTCAGACAATGACAATGGGATTTACAGCTCCAGCCTGGGGTGAGGTACATTGGGAACAGGTCATCAACATGACTTTCCCACCCTGTTCTCATTCCCCTTGAATATTTCCATCACTGTAACAACCCCCTTACCTCAGGAGTGTAAACATAGGCAGCCTGAAATCCTCCTGAAATAAAAGCTCTTGCAATGAAGAGCAGCACAGTAAGAACATTTCTGTGAGGAGAAAGAGGAGAGCAGAGTTTGGGAATGTTAAGTACAATCTGCTGGGTTCACTTGGAATTCACTTTTACTTCCCTCCCAAACTCTGGCAAAAAAACCCAACCCCAGCCTTAAATCCTTCTCCAGCTGAGCACGACCATCCCACAGCATTTCAAACCACCACTCCCAGTTCTCCCACCACAGCCAAGAGAGGACATGGAGAAATCCTTTACTCCAGCTGTTCCCTGTGCTGGACTCACCTTCCAACACAGAGAAAGAGCAGGAGGCTGCAAAAGGAGAAGACAAGGAAGGACAGGGCCATGGTTTTCTTGCGGCCAATGCGGTCGATGATCCACAGGGTCACCAACACCCCTGTGGGAAGAGACCAAAACCTTGGGAATCTGGCAAAGAGGGGCTGCAGCAGATTTAACACAGTTTAGATTGGAAATTTTAGCCTCTCTTTCCAATCCTTTGCTGGCCTAAGGCAAGGCTGTGGGATGGATTGCTGCTGGTGTCGTGTGAAAACAGGAATTGTGTGTCCCAGCTGCTGAGCCCTGCTACATGCTCCACAAATCCACACTCCCATCCAGGGATTACTGATGTGAAAGCCTAAAACACCTGCTCATGGCTCACTGGAAAAACTTCTGTTCAACTTCTGGCCATTATTCCCTGCTGGATTTAAGAATGTGGTATTTTCTTTCTGTTCTGTTATTAAACGTTTCACCAAATTATTTATGCCTTGCTTTTTGATAGGAAATAGATCAAGCTCAGGAAATGTCACTATTGAGTCTTCCCTCCAATGCATTTTTCCCAGATCCTTGTAAAAGCTGATGCACAGCAGGAGTGGGGATTATTCCAGCATCATTGTCACATCCAGAGGTATCCTGTCAGTATTTCTCACTCCCACCTCAGTGTGTGTGTGAGGATCAAACCAGACCTTGCAGCCACAGCACCACTCCGGGCACCCACTCCTTTTTCCTGGGTATCCTTCCCAAAATGCCTGTTTGGCAGCACACTCCTCTTAGGAATGACTGTGCATATTTCTCAGTCATACTTGCAAATTATCATTCATTAAATGGCCTTTCCTTGAGCTTTTAGCCCTGAAATTATGATCCAGGAGAATGAAAACATCCTGATCCCTGTCTCTGGTGTTGTTTCAATCACATTAACGCTGGGAGATCCCCTCCATCTGAAGGATCAATGGTTGTTTCACACTATTTTGCTTGTCCTATGCCAGATTGTCCATTCAGTTTTGCTGGAATAGCCTGAAAAATCACAGGATCAGCAATGAGGCGTGACACAGGGATGGAGGGAGCAAGCCCTCCATGGATTCACTGTACCCATCATCCTTTGAAAATACTTCTGGAAAGTCAATTATGGTTAGAAATTCCAGTGTTCCTACCCCTTTCATTGAGTTGGTTTTGCTCCCCCTGAAGTGTTGCTGGGTTGGAACAGACAGAGGAACCATTCCAGAGAAATGATTGATCTTTTCTGGAGTGATCCCAAGGCAGGGAGAATCCACAGCTACAGCAAGGAACTCTGAGTGCTGTGGGAAGCATCAAGCCAGACATCCCAGTCCCACTGCTGCTGCCAGAGCCCATTCCCACATCCTGAGCCATTCCAAGGAAAAACTGGAGCTTCCCATTGCTCCTTACCAGGGAATTCTGACAGGGTTGTCCAGAGCAGGTCAGTGTAATCTTCCTCTGTCAGGTACTCACAGGTCAGGCTGCACTTGGCTTTTACATCTTGCCTTCTGCTGGATACTGCAGGGGAAAAAAAAAGCACAAATATTCAATATATTTTAAGCAAACTCTTCCCTGTTTACTCTTCCTGCTGGGTCTCTCATTTTTACTGCTGAAATTTAGGAAGGGATGAGCTGGAAGGACTGATATGGATTCACTCCACCCACCATCCCTTAAAATACTTCTTGGAAGTTGTTTAGGGATAGAAATTCAAGTGATTCTGCCCCTTTGATTTAATTGTTATTCCTCTTCTGAATGCCTGCAGTGCTGCTGGGATAGGATTCAGAGTCAGAGGGGCATTGAAGAGCAATGCTTGGTGATTTTGCCTGAAAACACTGAACATTTATAATATTTTCTGTGACAGGATGTCTCAGCTCAGTGAACATTCCACCTCCTTATCAGCTGTACAGCCTGAATTATTTTCCAGTTCAGGGCTCAGGACAGAATTAACTCCAATAATTCAGTTTCTCCCAACACAAATTGGGATGCCAACACTTCCTACACTCTGAGAATACTCAACAATCCCATGTCCTCATAAAAACAAGGGTTTTTAGGGGCTACATCCTCCTCTGGGGATGCAAAACTGAGTCAGAGCTCTCAGAGCTCATCACTGCTGTTCAACCCTGGACTCTCCCCATCCACCTTTTATAATTTCCCAACTTCCAGGCAGTTTTCCCTAATTACAAATGTTCTGAATGCAATCATTCCTCCCCTGGGGAGTCAAACTCTTCAAGCTTCTTCTTAACTCAGTCAAAGCACCTTTTTTCCCCTCCAAAAAAATTCTGCAACACAAATGATGTTGATTCCCCACCATTATCTTTTTTCTCAGCAGGTTTTCCCATCTTGAGAACCCAGGAGCTCCACAGCAGCAGTTTCTCTCTCTCAGAACTAATTAGACCTGTCAAATCTGCAATCTTGTATTTATTCAATCACCTTTTTTTCTTTATCAAGAGGAACACATAGCAGGTCTGCCTTGAAGGTTGTCTCCCTGTTTGACATTTTGGGCTCAAAACCACTGCAGGACCTCTCTGCACTGGGCAGAGATGAGGAAAAATTTAAAATAAAGTAAACTTAAAACTCAGCCACATTCCTTTTCCAAACCACCAGCAAAAGGTGATCTAATAAAACATATTCCAGCAGTTTTAACAGAACATACTTAAAAATAAAAGGTGGAGCAATACTCACTGCTGCAAACATCTCCTGCTTGGAAGAGCTCTGTAGTTAATAAAACTAAACCATAATATGAAAAAGCATTGGAAAACCTGCAAGGAAGCAAATGAGAGAGGAAGTTTCAGCTGGTCCAACTTAAAAGAACCAAAAATTCCTACCTCAAAGCTATTTCAGCATTCAGAAAATTAAAAGGCAATTTGATTTGGAATGCTTGCGTGGTTGAATAAATTACAAATCAATACAGGTTGGGGTTTTTTTTGGTTGGTTGTTTTTTTTTTTTTTTTATGAGGAGGAAGTTGCTTTATTTGAGTAAAATCCCTTCAGTAAAACCCATTTAGAGCTGTGCTGGCACTGAACCTTTAGGTTTTTCTCTTACCAAATAAACCAGAGCAACAAGGTGGTCCAGCGGAAATGGGGGGTGAAAAGATCCCTCATTTTGCCTCGGTCCTCCTGTTGGGAACAAGCAGAAGCTGAGTGATGAGGGACAGCTAAAGGGTTAAATTTCATCCTGTCACATGCATTTAGATCCAGGAATTCTGACCTGAGCTCTTCAACAACCTCAAAGATTGGTTTTCTTTAATAATAGTGAAGTTAAATAATATTAATGCCCACTTTAAAGCTGCTTTTCACTTCCAAATGAGAAATTAACTCTTCCTCAGTGGGAAAGAGATCTAAATGATCAAACTTCATTTCTTCTGCCTAGCTGAGACATTAAAATTGAACAGCACATTGATGATTTGCTTACAAACCCCCTCAGTTTCACTGTTCTGTGACCTGTACCTACCTGCCTGGAAACCACCAGTTTTCCCAAGGGCATTGGAGCTCCATTTTCTGTGGCAATCCTCTTCAAAGTGGCCAGAGCTTTCTCCTGGTTCCCAGATAACACATCATACCTGGCACTTTCTGGCAGCCACTGAGGGAGCAGAGCAGGTCACACATACAACCAATAAAAATCCCAACAAATCCCAATAAACTCTGGCATTTTCCTTGAGGGAATCTCAAGGATTCAGCAGATTCTCACATGACAGAAGATTACAGAGCTAAGCTTGAATTATTCCAAGGAAGAATTCCAAGGATCATCTCATCAGGCTTTATAAACTACATCCCCCCACTTTCCCCACCAACTCAGAACCCTTTTTCCCTTCCATTCCTTTGGGTTTATCCCTGAGAGCTGTTGGGAATTTTTGCAGGTTTTTTACATTATCCCTTCTGTGTAGGAATGGCAAAACATCCAGGGCAGGTAACAAGATGCTCCTGGCATTCCAAAATTTATGGGTTTAAGCTCCTTTTAATTTAGAACAAGCTTGTGATCACCTGGATAACTGCAGATATTCCTGAAAAACTAAGGAATAAAAAAGGCTGCCAAGCCACCTGACAAGGTGGTTTTTTATCTATGAGGAGATTGAGTGATTGGCAAAGATATCACCTCATAAATAATAAAACAGGTCACCAAAGCTCAGGTTTAACTTATTTTGGAATCTGGCCTGCACTCTGAAGATTCTATCCCTGATTTGGGAGGATTCTTAAGTGGAAATTGATTCTAGAATCGACAAAATCTAAAGAGAATTTAGGAAAATTGCAACAGCTTTTGAGAAAATGTTGATTCCACTGAGATTAGTTGAAACAAAATTATTGGAGAGGGTTCCAGGCCTGATTTCACCAAATTCCAGCCCTCCATTGTCCTCCAGCCATTACAGTCACATCAACACAACTCTGCCTGGAATGTTCTTCCCAGCACCATGTTGAAACTGCATTTTTTTGGTCATGATTTCAGTTATTTCATAGAAGACATCACCAGAGAGCTCAAAACTGTCCTGATTTCCTTCAGCTGGGGCACAGAATGGGGTAGAGGAATGGGAATTGCAGGAATTCACATGAACCCATGAGGAATACCTACAAAACACAGGACAGCAAAGAGCAGGAGTGGGAGGGCAGAGAGGATGAGGAGCCAGCGCCAGCCGAGCGTGGGCATCACCACCACTGCCAGGAGCACTTCAAACACAGTCCCAAGGGCCCAGAACACCTGCAAGAGGGAAAACCAACAGAAAAAAAATGAGGAATGGAGTCCTCCCAAGGCCTCTTCTTTGGAACATTCCAGGCTGTGCTCATCAGGGATGGCTGGAGAGAGAAATTCCAGGGGTGCGAATTCTGCCTTCAAATATTCCAAGGCTAAAATTCTGCCCTGAGTGACTTTGACAGGTTTGGATGAAGATGTGGAGCTGAATTTAGCACTGGATTTTTGGAGCTGTCAGCTCTCCAAATCCACCACTGAGATGCTTTTCACCACAAAATCATGGACACCCAGTGCCCCTCTTGTGCTCACTCTGCAGCCCTGGGTGCAAAATAATTTGGAAAAAGGCTAATTGGACACCAAGAGTGGAGTGTGACAGGAAAACTTTCTGCTGCTTTTGGAGCTGGGCTGGTACCAGAGCTGAGGAGTGACTCAGCTCCACACCAAGACCAGGCCTGGCTGCAGCTCTGAGGGGATTTCCAGGCAGGAGGATGGAAGGGACGTGACCACCAGAGGATTTGTCCCTTGAGAATCAGAATGCACCCACTCACCTCTATTAATAAAATGCACTTTGCTCTGGCTTTCATTGGAAGGAACTCAGCATACAAAGTTACCCTAAAAGAGGGAACAGAGAGGAAAATGTCAGCATAGAGAGGGAAATGCCACAGGTTCAAACATCCCTTTTGCCTTTTAATAAAACTGCCAAAATCAGAGCAGCAACTCAAAGGTCTCCCTATCCTCAGAGCCAGCCAGGCTGTGACACTGGCTCACACCCCCCTTTCACCCAGAACAAAGCCTTCAACACTGCAGGAGAGGACACAGTTTGCTCTTTTTGTGTGGTTTTCTGACCCCACAGTCATCAGTTAAATGCAGATCTTGATTTTCATGTTTTCATAGCCCTGCTCTGAGCCAGAGCACCACTGGAAATATCATTTTATCTAGTATTTTCAGTGTGGTCCATCAGAATTCAACACAAACTCTTGCTGGATAAAGAATTTCTTCAGGGCTTTACAACTGGCTCAGAGAATTCCCATCCATCCCCTGTGCCAGGGTTCTATTCTCCAAGAGGGGAATACTTTTATGTCACTGATATAAAATAATTTGAATTCTTTTATTGTGGGATTCAAAGAAGCTTTGTTTCATGCCTGTGCCAAGGAGTGATGGCAAAGCTTCTCCAGGAGGAATTCCTGAGGAGGAATTCAGGCAGCAGCCAGTCCAGGCTCTGTCATCTCTTTCAAAATGGAAAGGTTTGGCTTTACTCTGTTTGCATTCCATTGACTCAGTCTGTTCCTGCTTCCTTTGAGGTTTGGGAAAAAATTCCTACTAACTTAAAGAGTGGATTGATCTCTGAGGAGCTGCCCAGTTTGTGGAAAGCAGGAAGTTTCACAGAGTATTTCATTCAAATAGAGATCCAGAGAACTCAATCACATCTTAAAGTGTAGCTCAGGTCCCTTTGCAGTGCAGAGAAAACAGGAGCTGGTGAATGACCCCAGCAAAAGAAGGACATGGAATTGTTGGAGCCAATCCAGAGAAGGAAATGACACTCGTTCCATGGAGATCCAGGCACTCGCCTCCAAAATCACACAGCTTACAGATATTAGAAAGGAGCTACTTTTCCTGCTTCATCCATGTTTACCCCTCTGTCAAATAAATCCCTGTTATAGTCAGAACAGGAAACAGACTCAGGGAGGATGGGACCCACTTGGAGATCTGTAACTGGCTCTGGTTTTTCTCTCATGAAGCCACAGAACTTCAGTGAGCCAAATCCAGTGGCCCTGGCTGGGCTGCACCTGCAGCTCTGGGTTTTTATCTGGGAGTGGCCATAGAAAAGTCACTGGGAAGGAATCTGTGAGCCATCAATCCAAGCCAGGCTCTGCCTGCTCCAAAATAGTACCTCTAGAAGGTAAAAAATATCAATTATTGGTAAGGATAAAAGACTACAGAGAAAGAGAATAGCTGCACACTTCCCTTTACATTTATAATTAAAAGCCTAGAGCAGGGTTATTTATTGCAGGTGGGAAATTTATGGATCCCTCTTTTCAGTGAAAGGAAACACACAATGATAGAGAAATACCCTGACACTTCCTTTTCCTTCTGAGCCATCCCAGCATCTCCAGTGCTCCAGGTCTGGGCTGTATGGGTTTGAAATTCCAGCTCAGGATGAGATGGGGAACTTCAGGCTCTGACTGAACAATAATCTGGGGTTTTAGAGTCAGACTCAGGGCTCAGCTCTGCCTCTAAATCCTGCCTTGCAACAAGACCAGGGTTTGGGGTGGCTGAAGAGAAACAAGACTTCAGTCTTACAGGAGAATTTTATAAGAAAGAAAGAGAAATGAGGAAGTTTGGACTGGTGAATATTTACTTACGACTGAGGCACTCCTCCAATCCCAAAGCCCACCAGGCCCCTCAGCACCAGGATCCAGCTGTAAATGGGAGCAAATCCACTGAGGATCCCATAGTAGAGAGTCCACAACACGCTGATCTTCAGGCCCTGTGTTCAGCAAGAGATAAAAATCACAAATTAAAGTGTTAAACAGAGCTTCAAGTGCCTTCTATTTCATAGGAGCTCAGTTCTGGATGTCTTAGTGCTGCTTTGTACACGTGGACATTTGGGAATTTGGAATCCTGGAATGGTTTGGGTTGGAAGGGACCTTAAAGCTCATCCCATTCCAGGTGCAGGGACACTTTCCACTATCCCAGGGTGCTCCAGCCTGGCCTCAAACACTTCCAGGGATGAGGCTTCTCTGGGTTCCCCGTGCCAGTTGTACTGAAATGTCCATGCTGCAAAAATATTGGGATATAACCTAGCAGGAGCTGCAGACTTACTGTTTTCCTCCCATACTGGTCTGAAATGTTTCCCCAGAGCGTGGAGCTGGACATCATTCCCACAAACACCACCTGTAGAACAACAGGAAAAAAAAAACTTCCCCTGAACAAGTGAAAATTCCAATGTGACAGACACAGAACACAAACTTCCAGTGAAATCAGAACATTTCAGCCCAAAACAGAGTGAGATGTGCAGGAGGTCAGAGAATGGTTTGGGCTGGAAAGAGCCTTAAAGATCATCCAGTTTTCTCTGGGTTGGAGCAGGGAAGCAACAAGGTCCCTCCTCAAGTCAGCTTTGCAATAAAAAATCCATCAGACAACCCAGAGAATCCCAGTCTGGCCTGGACTGGGAGCATTGGTATTGTCCCACTGTGAGTCCAGCCCTGGAAGACAACAGAGCTCTCCAGTTCCAAGGAAAATATTCCTCAATAAAAGCTGAGGAGCTGTTGGTTGAGATCTGCAGGACAGAGCTCTCCTCCAGCCTCCTACCACCATCCTCAGCAGCTCCCAGGTTTGAATGGAGACAAAATTACACCTTAAAAGTTTAGAAAAGTTTGAAGTGTGAAAGAAAATATCCCTGAAGCTTTGTTTTCAGAGGGGACACTCCTGTGCTGAGCTGCACTCAGGGATGGAAGATTCATGGACACCATTTCATTCTGCTGAGCATTTTAACCATTTTACACAAACAAACAAAGAGCATTAAAAACTTAAGGACAGAGAAATTCAGGGAATAAAGTCCCTGCATTCATCAGTGGCCTATACTGAGAGAAGGGTTCCCAAATTTGTTTTCTTATCCCTAAAGGCATTGCAGGATTCCAACATCACAGCACCATCCTTGGGGGTGGTGTTGTAAGATGTCTGCTTCCAAAGATCTCTAGATAATCCCACAATTATTTAGGCTGGAAAAGACTTCTGATATTGAGTCCAACCTCAAAAATCAATTGTTTGTTCTCTGTCAGGGCACTCAGCATGTCAGAGAGCTTAGATGTGGGGAGAGAGAAAGATTTGCAAGCAAGATAATAAACATTTACCATTTTTTTTTATTATTAATCAAAGGGTTTGAATTTTAGGATGAATCTGAGTGAATTCATAGGTTTTCCTGGAAATTATATGAAACTTCAAGCCTGAAAGCTGCAAAATGCCCTCGGTTCTCACTGAATTTCGTTACTTCAATCTTTAAAAAAAACTCCTATAAATCTTTTTTTTAAAACCTCCTATAAACTTCCAAGCTGAAGGCAATCTGCACAGGCCACGAGGAGATTTAATTTTGGGGATACAAAGCAAAATGTCTGCATAACAATGATGGCAAGACCTCAGGGAAGACAGGAGCTGTCAGGTATTTTTCCTACCGAGGTGAGCAATGCAACCTGCCAGCTGGGTAAGCGCCACTCACAGTGCAGCTGAGGAGCAAGGATACTTAAAATCATCATTTCCATGGCATCTGCCATCTGCAGGGGGAAGAGAAAGCAAAAATCAACAACTGCCAGCAAATCAGGTGGATTTAGGAGTCAAAAAGAGGCTTTGGTGACATTTCGGTGACATTCCCGCCTCATGGTTGAACAAAATGTTTAATATTTAACATTGAAACTCATTTCTGATTGTCAGCACTTTTAGTAACTCTGGCAGAGAGGATTCAAAGAGCTGAATCCAAGGATTTTGAGGAGGTTTGGTTGGTCAGTGACACAGGTTCAGTCACTTCCACAGTGCAAATAACAGCTTTCAGCTCCTTCACACATGGATTCGGTCAGGACTGTTTAATACCTTGTAACTTATTCCCTTAAACACTCCTGGATTTGCACAGATCACCTGGAAACCAAATTCCACAGCTGATTTAGGATCTAAACCATGGCAGATTCCAGCTTTTTACATGGATAAAAGCCAGTAAATACAGCTCCAGGTATCAGGATCCTAAAATACACCACAGGAGGTGGAACACAGAGCTTCAGAAAGAGCAGAAAAATGGAACCCAAAACTTTTTGTTGATATCAAAATTAAAAGTGGAAGTTCTGGGTTGCTGTTCCTCTGACACTGAGATTACAGCAATCCTGACTGATACAGACAACTCAGGTGGCAGCTGATGGGAGGAATCTGGCAAAATCACTGCAGGAAACCTCAGGTTCTGCAGGAGCAGCCTGGAATCTCTTTTATTTGAAACCAAACTGAAGTGGAAAATTGAAGTTGTGTTCCAAACCCTGATCTCTAAGAACTTCAGAGACAAAGAGATCCATCATTACCCCTCACAACAAGGCTGAGTGCTGCTGTTAGTTTAGAATTTCCAGTGAAATTCCTGCTTTATTGTACATTTATCTGCCTGAAGACTCTCTGCCCTCGTAATTTGAAATCCCTGAGATTCTCTAAGTGATGCTCATGAATTGATCCTGATCCCAATTACTTGCCCATGCCAATCCAGTAATGACAGAGAGCTTCCACTGGAACTTCCCAAATCCAATGGCTTCCACTGCATCCTCCACCATGAAAGTATCTGGAAAGAAAAAAATTCCAGTGGATTCATTCCTGAGAGAAGCCAGCCCTTGAGAGAGATTGTTCTGGTTTAATTACTAATTAATTGGCTAATCTGCTGAGATCTCAAATATATAACAGAGCTACTTAGTTGTTATTATACAATTCCTACTCAGGAAAATCTCTGTGTTCTTCCAAAGCCAAAATAATTCGAATTTTTCCTATAATATTTTAACCATGTGGAGGTAAATCAGTATGGCATCCACAAATACAGCCCGTGTTCAGCCTCTTCCTCCTGGAAGTGACTCCTCCAGCCACTGAAATGCAGTTTTCTGTGGGGAGAAACAGCTCTGCCCCAGCCCACAGCAGTGCTGGGGGCTGCAGGGGATATTTCAGTGCAACCTCTCATTATTTAAATGTATAATTTCTCCAAAATACATAAATCTTAAACCCTGCTTCTGTTAAAAATGCTGGTGGTTGTTTCCCCACCACTGCCATGATCTCTTTAGTTTGTTCCAGCTGAAGGTGCTGAGATGTCTCAAATTCCTTTGCTCAAATGCAAAATGAAATGACCAAGAAGGAAAAGCACATTTTGATATTTGAGTTGTTTAAATCAATTGAACTCTCACAGTCCTAACACTTGCATCAGTTTGAAAAGGACATTGCTCAGGAAAGCTTTGGCTCAGAGCTGTGAGATCCCCACGACACAAACCAGGAGGAAATCAAACAAAATCCAAGGGATAAAGCACAGCAGAGAAATTCAGAAACAAGATTAACACCAAATTAACATGCTGTGCTAAGACAAACCCCAAATTTCTCCTCCCTCCTAAAGCAGTGATGCCTCCAGGCAGGAAGCAGAGGCTGAGATGGACATTCCTGTTGTCCTCTAGGAAAAGAGGAGCCAGGAACTCTGCAGATTCATCTCAACCTTGAAGGAGAGCCAGGTGTGGCTACTCCAGGAGCTCTGAGCAGCTCCAGAGGGAATTCAGGCAAATTCCAGCGTGGCAGCTGGATCCACAACTCCCTCCCAGGAGTATCCAGCACTGGGGACACAAAAAGGAGCACAGAGAGCATCCCACAGGGAATGGGCTGATCAAACCACCATCTTCAGGTCTAACAGGATTTCCCTGAGTTATTATTTTTATCTGGGCATCCTGAACGTCTCCAAACCTCTTGTGCCCAGCCTGACTGAGATGAAGAGATCCCACAAGCCTGTCCCTGCAGGAAAACAAGAGCCTTGCTCACCATCCGTGGGGTTGGCGAATTCCTTGGGCACTGCAGCTCCATCCTCCAGCTCCACCGGCTCCAGCTCCGTCCTCACCCCCTCGATCTGCACCTCGTGCTCTCCCGAAATTCCATCCTCCTCCGACCTCGAGCTCTCCCCCGTGCGGCGGAACTTCACCACCCTGACAGCACAAAAAAACTGGGATGGATCCTTCCAGGAGGATTTGCCAGCAGGGGAGGCTTGAAGCCCTTTTTTCAACAAGGTTTTTCCTCATTCCCCGCCTCCCTTCTCCACTGGGAACGCTTGGATTTGTGTTTGGATCTGGTTTCCTTGTTGGGATGGGATCTAATCCTTGGGTTCGGACACAGGGGTTGTTATTGTGCTACCCACAAAGTTACAAAACCACTGAAGTCATAAAAATATGATGGAATGATGCATATTTAATGAAATCCATGTTTGGTGTGCCTGGATTTAATTGGAATTAGGCATTGCTGTGCCACTGAACTGGATTTAATTGGAATTAGGCATTGCTGTGTCATTGAATTTTGGGGGTTTCATCCAGGTAGGAAGAGCCCAAATTCCATTTCCTGAGTTGTTTTTTGTGATTAGAAACTCCTGAAATGCATCAGAATTTGAAATATTATTTAGTGAAATACAATTAATGAGCTCATTCAGGGAATGGATGGATTTTTTTTTTCCAGCAGGATGCTGATTCTGTGCCTCTGCTTTCATCTTAAACAGAATTATTTAATATCATGTCATTAATGAAGTATCTGCATTTTGAGACCAGAATTTCCTAAACTGACACAGCTTTGATGTTTTGCTCCCTTCCCACAGAGAAGGTTCTTTTCCAATTTATGAAGTTTCCTGTGGCCAAAGATTTGGGAACAGATCCCTCAAACTTCCTTCACTTTATCTGCAACATAGCAGAATTTTCTCCATTTAGAAAGTGAAAATCCATTGGATCTAAGTGAAATCATTTTGGAAATAAATTATATTATCCCAGAATCACAGGGAGGGACCTTAAAGATCATTCCAGCTTTGGAGGTGATGGATCCAACAAAATCTGAGAATCACAAATCCAGATTGCCACATTCCTCAGCACAGAAAATAAAAATATAGGTGTAGAATTCAGGAAAATGGATAAGATAATCAAGAAACTTTTCACAGAAAATAAAAATATATGTGTAGAATTTAGGGATATAGGAAAAAAACTGATATAAAGCAAAAAACTCCACGGGGATAATTTCTGTTCTATGCTTGCCAAATTTTTCACATCTGGGACATCTCAGGGAGCTGCTGCATTTATTTGCAAAATCTCACAGCACCAAAACACCTGCACTGGAAGGTACTTTGGATTGTATTCCCAGGTTAAAAAGCTTGATAAAATAACCTCTGATAAAATAAGCTCTGATTCTTTTCCCTGACAAGCTCAGTCCTAAAAAAGGACTGGAAAAGAGCTGGAGTTCTTGTCCAACTTAGCAGGAATGTTATGGGACAGGGTGCTCTGTCATTGACACAAGCTCATGAATATTTAACACCAACTTGAAACATTCCTTCCCTGCCTTGCAGAGACCCATGATTTATAAATAGGAAATATGTTGCAAAACACCTGAGAATGTAGCATTAGGATAAAAACCAGGTTGGTTTTAAAGGAAGCATTTGGGATTGAGGGGAAAGGAAGGAATTCCTGGGGTTAAAGGCGCCAAAGATTTTATCAGGTTTGGGGTTGGATTTTTGCTTTTTTTAATTTTTTTTTTTTTTTGTACAGATGCAGCAACCACATCCCCAAAAATCAGCATTTTCCTTGTGCAGCAGCAGCCTCTGGCTTTCCAGAAACGCTGACGATGCCGATGGGGTTTTTGGGGTCCCCCGAACCCCTCTTTGGCAGGGCAGGTTCTTGCTCTGCCATTCCTCCCTGGCGAAGAGGAGGAGGAGGAGGAGGATGGCGAGGAAGCACAACGTTATTTACAGCCAACCCCCCCCCCTGCAGAGGCGATCCCAGCGTCTCCTCTCCCCAAATCCCCACGGTTTTATCCCAACCCCTGCCGATATTTTACCATCATCAAATCCACACCGACAACAACAACAACGAAAAGGCAAAAAAAAAAAAAAAACACCAAAAAACAAACCCCAAAACAAACAAACCCCCAAAAACCAAACGAGACGAGTGAATTTATGTAACAAACGGCTCCTGCATCCCTCGGGATGCTCCACCCGGGCACCTCCAGCGGGAAAACGGCCTTGCCCGCCGGGGTGTGAGCGGCTTCCCGGCAGAATTCCCTGCTCCCCGGCGGGATTCCCGCGGCCGGAGGGGCAGGAACCCCCCCGGAGCTACTCACGGCAGCTGCTTCAGCTGGAACAAATCCTCCTCCATGGCCGGGCGGCGGCTGCGCTCATCGCTCCCGCATGGCGGGCTCGGGCTGCGGGATGGAGCGGCTGGAGAGAAGGGATGGAGAGCAGGGATGGAGAGCAGGGATGGAGAGCAGGGATGGAGAGCAGGGACGGAGAGAAGGGATGGAGAGGCGGGATGGAGAGAAGGGACGGAGAGCAGGGACGGAGAGCAGGGACGGAGCGGCTGGAGAGGCTGGACAGCTCCGCAGGACCCGCCGGGCAGCGCGCACCCGCTCCGCTAGGCTCGGCTTAGCTGGGCTCAGCCCGGCACGGCTGGGCTGCTTTGGCACGGCTCAGCTCAGCTCGGCATGGTTTGGCTCAGCCGGGCTCATCAGCTCAGCATGTCTCGGCTGGGTTTAACTCGGTTTAGCTCGGCACGGCTCGGGTCAGTTCACCCATGGCTGGGCCTGGCTTGGTTGGGCTCAGCGCGGTTTAGCACGGCTGCGCTCACCCGGGCTCAGCTCAGCACAGCTCGGCTCGGCTGGGCCCGGCTTAGCCGCGGTTCCCCCATTGGATCGGCCGCGCCGGGTGGACGGCCCGAGCCCGGGCGCTGCCGGGGTCCCCGCGGGTCACATCCAGCGGCACCGGGAACCCCCGGGCACCGGAGCCGGCCAGCGCTGCCAGGGCTAGACAACCTTTCCAGGAAGGTTCGCCCTCAATACCCCAACTGGAGCTCCACGGGAGCGGCCGCGGGGCTGCAACGTCCCGCTGCTCTCCCGGAGCTCCGCGCCACGGCTGCGCCTCACGGCGGGGCTGTGCGGGCGGGGCAGCGCGGGGGATTCGGTGCGTCACACCGGCACCGGCTGGCGAGGCGCGGGGCTGCCCGCCGCAGCGGGCTCACACCGGGAAGGGGCCGGTTGTCCCGTCACACCGGGAAGGGGCCGGTTGTCCCCTCACACCGGGAACGGGCCCCGTCATCCCGCCCCCGGTGCCGCCCGCTCTCCGCCATAACCGCCGCGCCACTTCCGGCGGCGCCGCCCGGCTCCGCGCGGCCCCGCCGTGGCCCCGCTCCGCCCGGCCATGCTGGCGGCCGGGCCGGTGCGGCGGCTGCTGCGGGCCGGGGAGGGCGCCAGGTCCGAGGGGAGGGGGCGGCGGAGACCGGAGAGGGGCCGGGATGGGGCGGGAAGGGGCTCGGCGTGAGCCGGGAGCGCGCCGGCTCTGAGGGGGGAGGGCCGGCGGCTCGCGTTGGTCAGGGCGAGCCCTCAGCTCCCTTTCTCCCCTCACCTCCATCCTTCCCCCCTCCCTTTCCCTTTCCCTTCCCTGCCCCTTTCTCCTGCTCCACTTCCCCGTTCCCCGCCCAGCTCCTGATGGCGGCTGGTTTTTTCCCCGCAGCTCCTGACGCTTATTCCCGCTTTTCCCGTGGCAGGCACCGCGCCATGCGGAGCTGGGGGGTGCTGGGCGGCGCGGCGGCGGCGCTGGCGGCCGGCATTTACGTCCTGTGGGGCCCCATCGGCGGCAGGAAGCGGCGGCGGAGAGGTACCGGAGGGGCCGGGGCCGCCAGCCCCGGGAACGGCCCCGGCACGCCTTGGATCCCGCTCCCATTTCAGGGGTTCTTCCCTGCGAAGCTCTGGCACAGTTCTCTCCAGGGATGCCTCTGCATCCCATGCCCGGGTTGGACGGGGTTTGGAACCTTGTGTGGAAGTTGTGGTGTGAAAAATTCGTGTTTTAATGCTCTTGGCAAATATTAAATTCCATACTGTATGTATTACAGAGGTGTGAAAAACGCTAGTTACTTGGTTTTTAAAAATTTAATAATAATAAAATGGTTATTAAAAATATAATTAGAGTAATAAATATAATAATATAATATATTATATATAATATAATTTGGAGTTATAATATATAATTTAGAGCTACGACAATTATAAGAGAATAAAAAGTAAAGAATTACGGACGTCTGGATGCTTTTGGATACTAAGTTAAGAGAAGTATGATTTGTGAACAAAGGAATTATTTTTAAAACAGTATATTTGTTGCATATTTATATATTTTTTATGGTTATGTATATATTTTATTTTAAATAAGAAACTTTGTTGTATGTTAACTGGGTTTTTTTAAATTTTTTTTTGAGTTTTTAAGTTTGTGTTAGGCCTGAAGAAATTAGCTTTTTTTGATAAGAAGCTATAAATTTTTCTTTTTTGGAAAATTTAGGTGTTTTTTAGAGCGAGTATTCTTAAAAAAAAAACTTCTCCTACATACATAGTCTCTATTTTAACATTATGTTGTAACCTAAAACTACATTTAACACACTACGTAAGAGAATTAATACAGCATAAATTTCTGACATTACACATATAATATTCATTGTAATATTTGCGAAAAGCCAATCATAAAATAAGCATTTTTCACAAGAGGGTTATGTTGTAATGCTGTATTAATTCTTTTTTAATAGCGTGTTAACTATCGTTTTAGGTTAAAAAAAATGTAAGATATTTTTTACTAGCTCAGGAAAAGGGATAAGATAATCAAGAAACTTTTCACACAGAGATAACGGGAAGTCTAAAGAGTTGCAGCTTCCTTATCAGAAAAGACATTCTTCCACCTTCTCTCTGCCTTTATGGAACCACCAGGATTAAGGGGAAGAAGTTGACAAAAACAAAAAAAATTATTAATTTTTAAGGGATTTATGCATCATGTATGAGATATATGGATATGCAACAAGCTGTTGCTTTTAAGGGTTGTTCTTTTGTTCCTAAGGTATATTTTTGGCAGCTCAGTGCCCAAAAACATCTGGATGTCCGAAATTCTTTGCTTTTTATTGTCTTGTAGTGTCCTAATCCTCATTGTCCACATTTTTATTACTCTAATTTTATTACTATTTTTATAACTATTTTGTTACTAATAAACTTTTAAGACTTAAAAAACCAAGTAATTGGTGTTTTTCACACCTGCCCACAGCGGGTGGGGTTGGATGATCACCAAGATCCCTCCCAAACCATTCCGGGGGTTCTGTGAACACCCAAAAATCAACAGAAACAGCACAAACCAAACACAGAACCCCACTAAAACCCATTTTTCTTTCACGACACAGCATTCCTATTGAAAACCAGGGACGTTTGCCCTGGATTTCACGGTGGAAACTCTCTGAATTCTCTTTGCAGGGCTTGTGCCAGGCCTCCTGAACCTGGGCAACACGTGTTTCATGAATTCCCTGCTGCAGGGCTTGTCCTCCTGCCCCTCGTTCATCAGGTGGCTGGAGGAGTTCACGGCCCAGTACAGGACAGAGCAGGAGAAAGCCCAGGAGCACCAGCAGCACCTCTCCGTGACTCTGCTGCAGCTCCTCAGAGGTAGGAGAATTGTTGGCATTTTTAGCCTCTTTTCCCAAAGAAAGAAGCTCATTGGGTGGGGGTTTGTATTCCCTATTTTATTTCCCTCTATAATTTCCAGGTTAATTGAAATTACTTGGCCGAAGCTCAACCAGCTTTGACAGAAGGGTTGAATTCCATAGAATTCAAGAAATCTAGAATTCTATAAAAAAATTATTAGCAAATGACTTAAGCTTTTATTTTTTCCCCCAAGCTTACTATTTTCCCAAAAACCTGTGTCTAGTCAACCTCACTGTGCAAGGTTTCGGATCTTAAAAATTAAATTAAAAAAAAAAGAAAATAAAATATTATTATAAAATATATAACACAAAATATTATATAAATATATTATACACCAAACAATATTATTTTATTTAATAAATCTATATAATAAATTATATCACTATATTTCTTTAATACATTAAATTTATCATAATAAATAAATTTTTTCTGTATTTCATATATTAATATATTATTTAATATATTTATTATGAAGAAAAATAATAAACTATATAAATAAATTTATATAATATATATTATAGAAAATACAAAATGTTGTTATAATATATAAAATATATAAATATAAAATGCTCTTATAAAATTAATAATATAATTTGATATAATAAACTCATAGACCAAATAAATAAATGAATAAACTATATAAATGAATTTATATAATAGATGTTATGTAAAATAGAAAATATAGATATATTATTAGAAAAAATATAGATATTATACCGAATATTATAATGTATATTCTATATAATAATATTCTATATATTTTATAGAATATTATTATATATAATACATGTATATGTAATGTATAGAATATTATTATATGTAGTACATATATATGTAATATATGTAATGTATATAATATATATGGAATATATATATGGAATATATATGTAATCTACATAATCTATATAATTATATATGTTATATAGAAAAAAATATATTATAAAAGATAAAATATTAAAAATTTTAAGCTCAAGGTGATTAATTTTTGGTCTAAATCCATCTCTGACACCCTGAAGTGTCGCCTTGGCTTCCCTCACAGGGTTGTTTTTATAGGAAATTTCTGCCTTGGGACGTTCCTGTGGAAGGTGTGAGGCTGGTGGTGCTGTAACCCCATAAAACACTGATTTTTTTTACCCAATTTTGGCTCCTCCTGACACTCCTGCATGCCCTTCTGCAGCGTTGTCGTGCCAGGAGGTGACAGAGGACGATGTCCTGGATGCCAGCTGCCTGCTGGAGGTGCTGAGGATGAACAGGTGGCAGATCTCCTCCTTTGAGGAGCAGGTGAGTGCAGGAATTTGGGAAAAATCCCCCAGAGCTGGGCCTGCCAGGCCTGAACCCTGCTCCCAAAATTGATGGGAAACATCCAGAGCTTGGCAATGGGGCTTGCAGTGAGCTGGGATCTTCCTCAGGGAATTCCAAACCTCATTGCCAACAGGGCCAGGAAGGTTAAAGCAGAACAGATCCCTGATTTCCCTATGGATAATGGATCTGTTCCCATCTTTTCAGAATTCCTAATTATTTGCAATTCTTGACAGTATTTCCAATGCACTCCATCAATTATCCCACTCCTAAAATATATTCCTGATTTCCAAGGCTAGATTTCAATGATGCTTCCCTTGAAATCCAGGAAAACAGGGATTTGGGGATTCATTTGGGGGTATTTTTTCCTCCCAAGTGCTTTAGTTTCTTTGTGAATTTATATGGTCCAGAATGTCTTGAGTACCTTGTGCTGCTAGGAGGATTTTGGGGCCAACAAAATAGATGCAATATAGACACAAATATAATAATAATAAGTAGAAGAATACGTATGCAATATAAACATATTACTATTATTATTATTACTATTATTATTACTATTATTACTACAATTATTATTATTATTGAATTTTAAATAGTTTTTGTTATTGTTCTAATTATATAGATGATTATATGTATAATTATATATAATTATATATAATAATGATATAAAAATCATATAAAATATGTATTATATAAAACTAAATATATTTAATATAGTTATTTAGATACTTAATTTTCATCATTATTTATATTTAGTATGTACTTACAAATAATATATTTATATATAATATTGTGTATTATATTATATATATTATATCTTTTATATGTGCTGAAGTATAAATATAAATATTTATAAATATAAATATAAATCCTGGCTCTGAGCTGTAATTTTCCCTTCATTTCCTGTGGAATTCCAGCCCTCCTGGGGTGGTTTTTTTATCTCTTTTGTTTCTGACTGCATTTCCAGGATGCCCATGAGCTGTTCCATGTCCTGACCTCTTCCCTGGAGGACGAACGGGATCGGCAGCCCCGTGTGACCCATTTGTTTGATGTGCAATCCCTGGAGGTGATCCCACTTATTTCCTTATCAGAAATTCCTACAATCTGCCCAGATCCCCAAGTAGAAAGTGTATATTTAGGCTATTTTAATTCTGTTCCCAAAAGTGTTCTTTAGTCCTTTGAGAGGGACTCGTCAATAAGTCAAATTTAAAGAATTCTCAGGTTTTCTGAAGAAAATGTCTTGGAATTTCCAGTGTTCCTGCTTTCCTGAAGGTTTTTGCATTCCTAAATCCATGGGATGTAGGGATTTAAGTTAGTCCCTCCAAGATTTTACTCTGATCTGTAGTTCCCACCTGAAAAAAGGGATGAAAACTGCAAAAAGGGCATTTCTGGAAGAGATTTATGGAGGTAAAATTGATCTTATCCTCCAGTTTGCTGATAAACTTGATGCAGATGGAAAATATCTGGTTTTACCTAAAATATAGAACAAAAAAAACCACGACAGAATCTCCTCTTTTAATGTTCTGAGGCAGAGAGTCCTGCAGATTAATGGTTCCTTTTACAAGCAATAGTCAATTATAAATTTGTTTTATATCAGGTTTTTTTTGTTCTTACAAATATAAAGAGCCACAATTTTTCTAATTAGCAAGAAAAGCCAACTAGGGATGAAATAGGAATACATTTAATACTTCATGTATTAAATTTCTAAATATTTTCTATGTTGCTGAGGTAGGGTTAATGAAATGATGAAATGTTTTTATCTCCCTCTATAGCAACCAGAAATAATCCAAAAGCAAATAAGCTGCAGGACAAGAGGTAGGATTTTATCCCTTCTGGATATCCTGAATATTCATAGGGTAGTTTTGTTTATTAAAGGAATAATATTACTTGATATTTGTACTGAACTGAAATAGAAATCAAAATTACAAATAAATCTCCATTGATTATTAATCACTGAGACAAAAATGTGCTTTGGAGGCATTAATTTTGTAACTGCAGGGCAAAAGTGTGGGATTGGACTGATGAAAGTGGATGGATGGAAAATCCAAGGACAATTTTTGTGTTGCAGGATCTCTTCCCCCTATGTCCAACCACTGGAAAACTCAGCACCCTTTCCATGGAAGGCTGACCAGCAACATGGTCTGCAAACACTGTGAGCACCAGGTATGGAAATAGATAATATTTTATATTGTTATTAATATCTGTGTCATGTGAGAAGGGATTTCCAACACTCACAGTGCTTCCTGGAACCATCATCCCTTGGGGATAAACAAGGATTTATCCCAAATTAGACTAAAAAAAAAAATCCATGTGATGCACCTTGTGGGGGTAACAGCTGCCTCATCAACCAGAATAATGGATGTTTTGTTCTATTATTGAATTAACAATTAATTAATTAATACTACTACCTGAAAATCTACTCACCTGGGTGAGTTAAGGACTCACTGCTCATTCAGCATATTTTGCAAAGGCACTTAAAGTCCAGTAGTCCCAAGTAAGGAGATGAAAATAACCTGGATAATGGAAAAAAATACAGAAAATAAACCTCATTTATAGCCCAAACCAAGAGAACACTTGCTTTTTATTTTCCAAAACCTTGCAGACAAATTGGAGTGAGCAGGGGGAGGCCAAGCAGAACATTCCTGATGCTCCCTGGCACAATTGAGAAACAAACTGAGGGGTTTGGATCCTGTTCCACCAGGGAATTATGGACAGCACAGGACACAGGCTTAGGAGAGTTGGGTTGGAATTTTTGGGGACTGATGATTCCTTGAAGTCTACTCAGAACAGAGGCTACCCAGGGTTGAAGAATAAAGTAGATATTTATTAAAAAGGCCTTCACAGGATACACCTTGAAGAGCCCGGCTGTGGCTCCACCCAAGATGGTCAGGAGTTTTCACAGTTTTATAAATTTTGGTTCA
Source organism: Chloebia gouldiae (assembly GCA_003676055.1). Taxonomy (NCBI): domain Eukaryota; kingdom Metazoa; phylum Chordata; class Aves; order Passeriformes; family Passeridae; genus Chloebia; species Chloebia gouldiae. The sequence goes on from QUSF01000030.1 coordinate 1,811,876, forward strand.
TTTCCATATTGGGGTTAATTATCCAATTGCAGCTTCAGGTTATGAAGTCCCATCCTCCCAGTTTGCTCTCCTCAATTTACACTTTTTGGGCCTTTTAGGCCTTTTTGTTGTTTACACTTTTTGGGCCTGAAGCTGCAATGGTGTTCTCAGGCTGGAAAAGGATTGTTTTGTCTGACTGAACATGAGGAGAACTTGCTGCTAACAGTTCATACGAAGTTCAGAGTTACATACTAATGCAGTACAGAATGTGGGAAGTATGACAGCTCAAACTGAAGGCATCACTGGAATGTTCTGGAATGTTCTCTTGCAGAGCCCTGTGAGGTTTGACACCTTCGACAGCCTCTCCCTGAGCATTCCAGCAGCTGTGTGGGTATGTATCCCACTGCTCCTGATCCATCCTGCCCTTCCCAGGCCTTCCTCAGGGGCACAGGACATTCAGAGCTACTTCAGGACTTGATTTTCCTGCTCTTTTTAAATCCTGTGCTGCTGCAGGACCTTCTCCCTAATGGGTGGTGCCAGGTTCTGATGAGCCCAACAAGCAGAACTTGGTGATGCCACCAGAACTTTCTGTGTCTCCTGGTGGAGGATTTGGTCTTTTCTGTGGAATTTGAAGAGCCCAGATCATATCCCCAAGGGCTGCTTCCCATCCTGTGAGCTGCCAGCTCACACCTTACCCCATCCAGGCTTTTCCAGGGGGTGATTTCAACTGGGAATTGTTTCCATTTCTTTCTGGCTCTGAACAACTTCAAATGACAAAACACCGTGGATTTTTAGGGCAACATCTCCAGGGTATTTTTGGATTGTAAGAATTTGTTTCTTCATGTCTGGTATTGATTTCTTTCCACAACTCATGGATTGTGATTCCTGTTTGCAGAGTGCCCTCCTGGACAGCCAGGATTGGGATTTGGACACATCTTCTGCTCTTTGTGTTTTGTTTTATCCAATCCTTGGCAGGGCAGGATATGAGGAAGGGCAGCAAGGAGGCCTGCATTGCATTAAAAGCTGTATTTCTCCTATGGAGGGGGCCAGAGAGCATAAAGTGACCCCTGAAGTGCTGGAATGAGAGATAAATAGGAACAGGACAGGAATCTGTGGTTCAAAACCCCACAGAAGGGCTCACACAGGGAATCACTGCTGCTGTTACCAAAAGGCTGCAAAGTTTTCCATGTTTAATCCAGACTGAAGGAGAATCCCCACAGTTCCATGATCACCCAAAGCCATTTAGTCAGTTCTTTCATGAAATAAATCAGCAGTTCTGTAGTGTTCCTATGGAAGGAATTATTAAAAATCCTTCCCCAAAATCCAGTGGAATGCACCATAAAATTCCTGTAAATAATTCTGGCTTTTCTTGGCACTCAGGGTCGTCCCATGACGCTGGACCATTGCCTCCATCACTTCATCTCCTCAGAGTCTGTGAAGGATGTTGTGTGTGACAACTGCACCAAAGTAGGTCCCTTTGATTCTTGTCACGTCCATTCCTGTCACCTCCCTGCTCAGTTTTGAGCATGCTGACACAATCCTGGCTTCTCTTTCCATCTCTTTTTTCTTCAGGACTTGGGGAAAGCCTCTGGGATTTCAGATGTTTAACAAGCAGTTCTTACCTCACAGAATATTTGAGTCTTTACTTACTACTGCTCTTACAAAAATCTACAAATATTTTATTTCGTAGTTGCCAGGCATCACCAGGGGTAATTTTTTTGCTCTGGTATTGTTTAAAAATCAACAGAAGAGGCAAATGAGTGCAGTTCTGAGTGAATGGAGTTCTCTAAATGCTCATTTAATCTTGATTTTGGTTTAGAATTTTGACCCTTTAGGAATTCTGAAGAGCATTCCTAGGTATGATTAATGCACTGAGCATAAACCAGACAATGAATTGCTCCTCTCTGCAGGTGCCTTCATTTTTTTTTTCCCTTTTCATTCCAGATCCAGGCAGAAGGAATTCTGAATGGACAGAGCATAGAAAACCAGAGAACAACGTTTGTTAAGCAATTAAAGTTAGGAAAGGTGAGGCAAAAAAACCCCCTCCAAATCTCCTAAATCCTGTCACAGTAACTTCTCTCTTGGAGCTGCTTGTGTCCATTTCTTGCTATTAGACTACAAATGTTTTACTTTTCAAAGTAAACTCACCTGGCGAATATCTGTGGGCATTGAGGCTTCAGCTGAGCAAAAAATCAAACACTAAACACTTACAGGATGTGAATATTCTCCTGTTATTTAGTAGAACACTTAAATGTGAGTTTGGCTTGGTGTCATTTCTTAGATTTTACATTAATTCTTCGGTGAGCAAATTAATTTATATTCACAGGGTTTGTAGCATCTTTAGCAATTTCTTATTTCAGAGAAATTAAAATACTCTGACTATAGCTGGTGAGTAAACATCCAGGTGTGATTTCTGTGAGAAAACTATATTTTTTTTGCTCTGTAATCCTGTCATGCAGAGGCCAGCAGGGCACTGGAGTGTAACTAGGAGCCTCAGGTGCTAATAATAATAATAATAATAATAATGTACTTCTTGCTACAGCAATGATTTTGAATTTTGACTCTTTATAACACTTAATGTTTCTTGTTTTCCCCTGTGCAAAGCCATTAATTTTGGGGGATTAGGAGATATCAGGAATCTCACAAGAATTATTGTCACATTTTAAGGACACTGTTGCCACTGAGTTTATACAGAGATAAGGAAAATACATTTCCTTATTCCCTGGATTTACCACCTGTTTCTTTCCATGAAAAAATGTGAATTTTCCTTTCCTGAAGCTGCCCCAGTGTTTGTGCATCCACCTGCAAAGGCTGAGCTGGTCCAACCAAGGCACTCCCCTGAAGAGACACGAGCACGTCCAGTTCAATGAGTTCCTGGTCATGGACATCTACAAATATCGGGTTCCTGGTCCCAAATCCTGCCAGGAGCAGCTCAGCCAGAAAAACTCTGAGGAGACAACCCCTGGAATGAAGGATGGGAGAGCAGGGAAACCTTCAGGTACCTCCTTTGCCAATAAAATGGTTCAGCTCTTTCTGCATGGGATCAAAAGTTTTCTGCAGGATCAAGCCATGAGCAGCATCTTGATGTGGGTCTTTGCAAAGAGGACAGAAATCCCTTTGCCATTCCCAAATTTACAGTTAAGTTTGGAAAATTAATTGTGATCCTACTAAATATATGT
>QUSF01000030.1:1815553-1837952 GCA_003676055.1 Chloebia gouldiae
TCCCAGCCCTTGGGGTTGTCCCAGCCCTCGGTGTCATCCCAGCCCTCAGGACCGTCCTGGCCCTCAGGACCATCCCAGCCCCAGGGTTGTCCCAGCCCTCGGCATCATCCCAGCCTTCGGCATCATCCCAGCCCTTGGGACCGTCCCAGCCCTTGGGACCATCCCAGCCCTTGGCATCATCCCAGCCCTCGGTGTCATCCCAGCCCTCGGCACCATCCCAGCCCTCAGGACCGTCCCAGCCCTTGGGACCGTCCCACCCCTTGGCATCATCCCAGCCCCAGGGTTGTCCCAGCCCTCGGATGGAGCCTCTCCGTTATGCAAAGCTCCCCCCTCTCCAGACTCCCTCCAGGAGCAGCTGGGAGTTGTGGTTTGTACCCAAATCCTGCTGTTCCAGCACCGTCCAGAAGTGTTTTTCTGCCTTGTCCCAAGGCTCTGTTCCATGTCCTGCCACTGCACTTTTCCCAGGGAGATGCTTTATCCCACACATTTCACTTCCCAAGGGAGAGCCCTGGAAAGGGTTGAGGTCAAGCTGCTGTTGAAGAGCCCCTCCCCATCCCAATCCCTCCCCTGGCACCTCTCCCTTATGCACCAGCCCCTCCAGGTTCCCTTCCATGTGGCAATGGCTGGGAATTGTGTGCTGTACCAAAATTCCCAGAGCTGTTCCCAAGTGCAGCCCCAAGTGTGTGTTGAGCAGCCTTTGTCTGTCAGGCAGGGATTTTATCCCAAGGCTCTGTTCCCAGCGTTTCCCAGCGGGGAGCCCTGGGAGGGGGCGATGGGAAGCTGCTGTTGGCAATGATTTAGGACACAAAGTGCCTTGAGCTTCCCTGAACAGCTGCATTGCCACTGGCCCAGCCCTCTGCATGCCCACTGCGTCCTGGGAATGCCTCACACCCACGGGATGAACTCATGCCATCCCATTTCTCCTGACCCATCAAGTCAAGGCATCTCCACAAACTGCCCCCATCCAAAAGATTTCCCTGCTCACACGATTTCCCTCCTACTTTACTTCTTGATATTATAAAGTCCTTCTCCTGATTTAAATTGCTTTATCCAGGAGATAATTTTGTATCTATTAAGAGCTGAAACCTTAATTTATTGCTCCATACCTTTGGAATCTAGCTGGAATCAGCACATGGAAGTGTTTGCTAGTGCTCAGTGTTGTCATTTCCTTCAGCACTGTTGAATCCAGTTGTTTTGTAGCATCAACTACAACTTTTAATGCTGTGATTTCCAAGCTGCTGTAACTGTTCTAGACTTGCCCTTCCCATTTTTTTTTGCTGGAATCTGCTATTCCCAGCATTGGGATCCACGCTCCTGGCTTGCAGCTCAGCTGTAGAGCAGCCCCTGGCCTTGTTAAATGGAATATAAACAACAGGGCCAGGACTGGTGGGCACTTAGTGGTCTCGTGAAGGAATCTGGGAATCCTGCATCAGCTCCAGGCTGCCCTGTAAATAGAAATAAGGGGAATTGTGCTGCTCTGGATTGTTTAATGTGCAAAAAAAAAAAAAAAAAGCCAAAGCACAGAGGGAGAAGCAGCAAAAATCCTCCTTTAAAAACCTGCTTTTAAATGACCAGGAATAAAATATGTAGGTTGTTTTTAGCTCTTTTCTGTCCTTGTAAGCTTGGAGGAGAAAAATCCGTGTGAAGTTTTCAAATAACAACGTCTTAAATAGTTTTTTTAGGGCAACTTTGTACCTCATGAATTCATAGTGCTGCCCAAAGCTCGGGGGTGTTCACACTTCCTCAGGAGAGGCTCCAAACCAGCCAAAGCAGGAGTGGTAAAATGGGTGGATATGCAAAATTATTTACATAACTCATCATTCCAGAGTCTGGAGCACAATTCCTGGCCCAGGTAATGCTCATAGTACATAAATATTGATAAATCCACTGCTGGACTGGGACCTGGTTCCTGGCTGTGCTGCACAAGCAGTAGCTTGGTTTTAACTTGTTTTAATTTACAGAAAACCAAGAAAAGAAACAAAACAAACAAACAAAAGCCTTGAAGGATGCAAAATGCCAAAAATTTGCTGGCCACTGAAGGGAGAAGGAGCCAGCCCTCCCTACTGGGAGCCATCTAAAACCATCACCCCAACATCTCCCTCCAGCAGATCTGCCCCTGCACCTCAGAAGTGAAACCATTTCCAGTGCCAGCAGTGGCTGTCCTGCAATCTCCAGGCTCAGTGCTCTGCTTGGGGGTTTTTCCTGGATTTGGGGGCTCAGCTGAGCAGCCCCTTGGCTTAGTGGTGCTGGAGGAGGGGCAGAGGACACGCACACTATGGACTGAAATCTGCAGTCAGGCAGCTGGGACCAGCACGTTTTCTCTTGCCAAGAGCTGTTTCCCTGGACTGTGGATTGCCTCTGGATCTCCCTCAAGGGCTATCAAGGTGGGGGCTGAGCCTTTTTTCTGGCTTTGATTGGTGGGGAGGAGTAAATGGGCTTGGCTTAACCCTCAGGTGAGGAAGGGAGCAAAGCCCAGCACCTCAACCCTGGCCCTGAGCTCTGCCAGATCCCCTGTGAGCTGCGGATCCATGCAGGGCTTTGGGGGCTCATCCTCCCCTCTGGAGGTCCCTGGGATCTGTTTTCCAGCCAGCCACACCTGTGGATTTGTGCAGGTATTTGGGAACCAACCCTCCCCTCTGCAGGTCCCAGGGCTCTGTGTTTGCCAGCCAAGCCTCCCTTTGGAGGTCACTGGGATCTGTTTTTCCAGAGGTCACAGAACTGTTTTTTCCACCCAAACCTCCCCTCTGGAGGTCCCTGGGATCTGTTTTCCAGCCAAACCTCCCCTCTGGGAGGGCTCTATGCAGCCACAAGGCTCAAACGCTGGTAGTCGTCCCTCCCAAGCTGCCGTGGTGGAGAAGATGTTAATAAATTGTAAAGAATTAAGAGCTCCAAGATGACATTTCTGTGTTTGGATTATTCTTATTTTGTGTGTTAATTTAAAAATGTCTGTTCCAGTCCAAGCACTGCACTGCTGTTTGAAGTTGCTTTATTTTCCACTTCAGGGTATTTTTGTAACTGTACAGTAGCAATAAAAGAACAAACTTGGTAGAAAAATAAGTGTGGGAATGTCTTGAAACAAACACCAAGCTGGGAGCCAAAGGGGTTGAAACAATAGTTCACAAGACCTGGATAAGAAGGATTTTCTGCAGGAGCTCTTCAGGCTCCACAGAGCATCTGAGAGTGGCAGAGGTGGTAAGTACCAATTCCCAATTCTCTGCACAGGCCTTAATTCCACAGGAATAATGGACCCACCCACTGAAGGCCAGAGCCCAGCACTAATTCCAGTGGCTGCAGCCAGGTTAGACAGGATGTGGTGGTTCCCATTCTCACCCAGAACTTGTCATTCCTTGATGGTTCAAGATCTCTTGGAGACTGGACAGAATTCCCTCATTTTCAGCAGGATTCCCTGTGGGTGTGGGAGGTGGTGGCTTTCAGGCAGTCAGGATAGGATCCCTAGGGGCAATTATTTAGGAAAATACACTCTCAGAGTGACAGCCTTGGGACAACCCAGTTCTTCCTCACAAGGGCATTTTTTACTGGTTGGTTTTTGTACAAAGGACCTGAGAGGAAAAATCTTGTGCTTCCTCCTGCAAGAGCAGCCTCCCCCAGGAGCAGAGGAATTCAAGACTCAGACAGGAGTGAAACACCCATCCAGCCACACCCTGTCCTCACACCTCAGCACTCCTCCATGTCAGGCTCACTTTGCTTTATTTTAATTAAAAACCCCCAAGCAAACTAAAGCTTATTGGCAGAAAGTGCCACCTGTAGAATAGCAGCTTTACACGATCACAGCCTGTGTGGCTCACAGTGTTTATTTATAAACTGCTGCCTCCAGGCTGTGGAGCATTTTCATCTTCTTGGAACACTGCTTAGATAAAGATCAGCTGAGAACAAACTTCTTCCCGAGCAAAACAAGGGGAGCAATCAGCAAAAATAGGGATCAGCAGCACCACAGCAACATTTCCCAGAGGAAAAAACCTCACCATTGAGATCTGTGGTCACAGGCTTCAGCAGCAAAACTACCAAATTCTGTCCATTAGATCCTCGGAGAGGAGGAAAATCCAGAATTCACCTGCTGGAAGAGGTGAATCCACCCTTCCAGCAGGACCTAAAACTTCACTTTTCAGAGCCCAAAGACCCCCGTGGCTGAACATTTCCCTGCTTAGCCCTGGGCAGGACGTGCCTGAAGGTGAGGTTGACCCTGGGGGCCAGCACCCTCCTGCGTGGGGGCAGGCTGTGGTACCAGTGCAGGTTGGTGGGGTGCTTCATGAGGAGCAGGCTGCCGTGGGCCAGCTGCAGGGTGATCCTGCCGGGGCCGCCCGGCCCTGCACGGTGCCGGAACACGAAATCCCGGCAGGCTCCGAAGGACACCGAGGCGATGGGGCTGAGGGGAGCCAGCTCCTTCTCGTCGTCCCGGTGCTCCCCCATGTGGTCCAGGCCGTCCTTGTACCTGTTAATTACCTCTGTTCATTGATTGATTCTGTTCTTTACCTCTGTTCATCCCTACCTGTGGGATTAAGCCTTTTTCTGGGGAGACTCAGAAGCATTTTTAAAAAACTTTTATTCCGTTTCCAGTCTCGTGTGAAGATAATTCACACCATCACAATCAGAAGCTAATTATTTCCTAATTACAATCCATTATAAGTGTTTCTTGGCCTATCAGCTTTAGCTGTAAATGCCTTGAAACCAATTATCTAAAATCACCCCTTGTAGGTCCTGCTACAGTGCATCTTTCATAGTTCTATTTCTCCAAAATATCCAGTCTTCTTTGCAAAGCCATCCTTTAAAACTTGTTTCTAGTTCGGTTTCTCTCTCAACAATGTCTCTCCTATTCCATGGCATTTCTAAGTAAACATTTCTTGTCTCAAATTTTACATACAGTTACATACTATGGGAGCCTTCTATCAAGCTTTGAGAATTCTCTACAAATCTATTTCCCACCCCTACCATCAATTATTTACCAAAAAAATAATTATTTCCCAATGAAATCAAACCAAACAACTCAGATGCTGCACAATTTGAGGAATTTTTGAATGAATTTACATCAGGACCTCTGAATTATTTTTAATGATGCAGTTTATATTTCTTACCTTTTATGTAAGCAGGAAAGGTGAGTTCAGCTTACATTTCTACAGTTCAGAAAGCTACAAGACTTCTAGTTATAAGACTTGTTAAGGATTTATTGATTAATAAAACACTGCTAACAAAGATATTTATGTTTTTGACTTTAAATATTTTCTTTTATAGACTTATGTTACAGTGTAAGCTTTCTTAGCTAAGCTAATTATAATAAAAAAACTTACAGTACTGCATTCTAAACTTCTTGTTTGCCTTTGTAACTGCTTTTATTTTTTGTATATTTTTAAGCTCTGAACTTTCTTTTAAACCAGTTTAAACCATAGTTTAAACCATAAATCCACATTCTTGCTTCTAGCACTTAAATTTGGAAGCCTTTTCTAAGGTCTGAAATCAAACCCTGTGTTTAATTCTAAACTTTAGCTTACAGACCTAAAATCCTGAGAGTTCCCTGCATTTCAGATCCCAACACACAAGTTTGGGTTTGGTTTTTTGTTGTTTCCTTTGAAAAGAAAAGCTGCTTGGTGCAGCTGGGAAGGGGCTGTACCTGTTACCTGTTGATGAGGACGAAGTTGAAGGTGTGTCCCGTTTCCGAGGTGACGCGCTCCCGGATCCGGCTCAGCACCGGGATCCACGGCTTGGGGTGGAACGTGACCCCTGAGTAAGTGTAGGACAAGCCAGGGTCTCCGTAGGTCACCTTCTTCCTGGGAATCTTGTGCCACGTGCCAAACACCTGCAGTTTTGTCAATTCATCTGTGGGAAGGACCAAACTGGGTTTGTATTGTCTCTGCACAGTCCAATAATCTCCTGGATTTGCAGCTTCTGGGAATCTCCAAGCAGGAATCAGAACGCTCATGTCAACCCAAAAGCTGTCATCCCTGTTCCCAGGGTTTGTGTCCCTGCAAAGCTGGACTCTGTCTTGTCCTCCCCTATTGTAAATGCAGCTGAACCCAGTGGGAAGAAATCATGATGTCTGATTCTAGTTTAGAAGGCTGAATGTTTTCTTTATTATAACTACACTATAATATATTAATATACTATTTAAATGAGATACTAAAACTACAAACCTACCTTTTCTAACTCATTCACAACTCGTGACCCTCTCTCTTGAGTCCCCACACAGGTGGGTTGGATTGGCCATCAGGCTCAAACAATCCTCACCAGAATCCAATCAAGCAACCACTCCAGGGAAACAATTCTCCAAACACATTCCACATAGGAAAACAAGGAGCACAAATAGAAATTGTTTTCTCTTTCTTTCCTCTGTGCTCCTCTATGAAAAAAATCCTGAGAGAAGACTGTGCCTGCCACATTCCCCACTCCAATGGGATGAACAGGACCAGCACCCCCCTCACATCCCTCAGACAACTGCACCTACAAAAAATTCCAGTCACCACTCCACGATTATCCTTGACAAACACTTCCAGCTCAGCAAAACCAACCGTGCGGGGTCAGACCTGTGTTCTTGGTTTCTCGGGGCCGCGTTGTGGCTGCAGGAATTTCCCAGCGCCTGCCAGCTGTGGCCGAGCCCTGGGAACTGCTCTGGGCCCCACCTGGGTGGGCTGGGCAGGGAAATGCTTCACTAGGAAGGGTAAGGGGGATACAGAGGGGAATGCAGCTGGACACAGAAAGGCTGAGGTTGCAAGGGACAAGTGGGGGCCATCCAGGCCACCCTCCTGCCCAAGCAGGGTCTCCAAGAGCACTGTCCGGGCCTTTTGGGAGGCCTCCGGAGCTTCCCTGGACAGCCCGTGCTCCGGCAGGCTGACAGGGCAGGAATATACCTTCGAAATACTCCACCTCCTTCTCCAGCTCCTGGAAGATCTCGTCCGCCTCGGCCTTGCCGAAGAGGATGCGGTAATCACAGCTGAGCCCCTCAGCGCGGATCTCCCGCGGCGGCGGCCGCTCCGGGCCGGGCTTCTCCAGCCGCGGCCTCTTCCCGCCGCTGCCGTCACCATCCCCCGCCTGCCCGCGGGGCAGCTTAACCACGAACCCGTCCATGGGCGGACCCGGGACCGATACCCGGGATGGAAGGAACGGGAGCCGCGATCCCGCGGGAAACTGGAGCGCGCGCGATGGCGGCGCCCGAACCCCGCCCCCTCTCAAACTGACCACACCCCCCAGCGCACGCGCGCGGTTTTGGCGCCAAATCCGAGTCCCGCCCCCGCCCCGCCGTTCCGCGCCGCTGCCGCCCCTCACTCACCGCCGGCCGCCCTCCCGCGCTGCCTGCCCCGCTCCGCCGCAGCCATGATCGGGCAGAGGACGCTGCACTCCTTCTTCAGCCCCGCGCCGGCCAAGAAGCGCGGCCGCTCCCCGGAGCCGGGCGGCGATTCTGAGGTAGCGGTCGGGGGGCTGAGGAGCCCGCGGCTCCGGAGGAGGGGAGAGGGGAGGAGGAGAGGGGTCTGGCGGCGGCACGGGCGTGCCTGGCTCTGTGAGTGTCGGAACGGGCCTGGGGGCGCTGGCGGCTTTTTCTGAGGGGAGATTTGGGGGGGGGGGGCACAATTTCCAAACTCCCGCGCCGCTCCACGCGTGGCTGAGCTGCCAATCAAGCGGCCACGCTCCGCTGCCGCCCAATGGGCGTCGATACCCTCCGTGACGTCGCTGTTGCTAGGTGAAAACCTCCCCTCGAGCCGCGGCGAGCCAATGGGGAGAAGCGAATGTTTTTCCCGGTGGCCAATAGCGAGCGGGCGTTTATGCTCGCTGCTGTGGGCGGCCAATGGGGGCGCGTTTTGTGTTTTGCCGCGAAACAGCCGCGTGCGGCGGGGCCGCCCCTTGGGCGGGACCTGTCCCGCCATGGCCGGTCCCGCTGCGGCCGCGCTGCTCCTCCGTCCCGGGCCGCTCTCCCTCCTCGGGCCGCTCCTCCGTCCCGGGCCGCGCTCCCGCGCCGCGCTGCCCTCCCGCATCCTCCGCAGCCACCCCCCTGCCCGCTCCTTCCAGATGAGCGCCGCCAAGAAGGCGAAGGAAGCCGGCGATAAAGCGAGCCCAGGTGCGCTGAGCGCGGAGCAGCAGGAGCGCATCCGCAAGAACAAGGAGGCGGCGCGGCAGCTGCTGGCGGAGCGGAACGTGCCCCCGGGCTTCGGTGACAGCTGGCGGCGGCAGCTGGCCGGGGAGTTCTCCAAGCCCTACTTCATGGAGGTGAGCAGCATTCCCCGATCCCCACCCCGCCCCGAGCGGCCGCTGAGCCCCCGCTGAGCCCCCGCTGCCCCCGCAGCTGATGACGTTCGTGGCCGAGGAGAGGAAGCGCTACACGGTGTACCCGCCCCCCGAGCAGGTCTTCACCTGGACGCAGATGTGCGACATCTGGGATGTGAGTAGAGCCGCGGTGTGGGGGTCTCTGAGCTGCTCCGGGGAGTTTAAAACCCTGAAGGTGCGGGGTGTGGGTGCACAGGCACGTTCCTTTAGTGTTTGCTCCCTTAAACTTGGATCCCATGGGATGTGGATGCTGTTGTTTGGCTCACCTAACTCATAAATCCAGCCTTCCCTTTCATGTCTGGTACCAAACTGTGATTTTATTGCTTTATTACCCTCACAAGCCACAGAACTTCCTCTGATCCTTTTGATCTTTTTTCTGGTGTTACCAGCTTAACCTAGTTCATAGTTTTTTGCTCTTGTACATCTCTTGTTCTTTTAATTGATCAGTAAAGGACTAATATTAAAAGAAAACAAGACAGCACAAGGTAATGTAATTTCCAATAAAACCTGTCAGAAATATCACAGCAAATGTGGCATTGAGCTTAAATGGGATGAAACCTACTTGGAAAATAACAAGGTGATTTTTTGTGACTGTGAAAATGTTGATGATCTGCTCTCAAATTCTATTAGTTATATTCATTATTTTGGCAGTAAAGCCATAGGGATGTTAATCCTTAGTGTTACATGGGCTCTGTGCTTTTAGCAATGAGATATCTGGGATTTAACTTCAGTTTCTTTGAGGGTTTGTTTTGTGGCAATTTTTGGCTCTATTTTAGGATAAAACTCATTTTTAAGCCTTTTTTTCTCACTCTCTGGGGAATAATACTGATTACAATTCAGTGCTAACCAAGGTCTGCTTTCAGGTAAAGGTTGTTATTTTGGGACAAGATCCATACCATGGACCTAAGCAAGCTCATGGGCTCTGTTTCAGTGTCCAGAAACCTGTTCCACCTCCCCCCAGGTATGAAAATTTACAAAATCCCTTTTGTTCTTTAATTATTTGCAGATCTGTGATGCTCAGAGCTGGGAAAATTGGTGTGAACTGGTTAGCAGCTATTTAATTTTGAATTGTGCATCACCTGGAAGGATAACTCTGTGTAGTTTTGGTGATATTCTGGATGTAAACTTTCATTTCTAGTCTCATTAAAGCTTTCAGGCAGACATACAGAGTCCCTGCTTCCCTGCCTCTGCAAGTGGCTTTATTATGTTAAATAATAAGATTAAAATCAATGCTCTTCTTGCCTGCTTAGAGCAATAAGTGGTGCTGCTTGCTCTTGTCCTATTAAAAGTCTTCTGCTGGTTTGGTTTGCAGCTTGGAGAATATTTACAGGGAGCTCTCTGAGGACATTGAAGGCTTCACCCACCCTGGCCATGGGGACCTGACGGGCTGGGCCAAGCAAGGTGAGCTCAGAGACACTCAGTGATGTGCCCCCTGGGGAGCAGGAAAGAATCTTATCTAAAAACCAGCCCTGTGGTTGGAAACAATCCACCTGTTGGAGAGAAAAATCACTTCTGAGCGCCTTAAAATGAAAATCTGCTTCAACAGAAAAAGAAAAGAAGTTTGGATCCCAGAATCACAGAATGGTTTGGGTGGGAAGGAGCTCAAGGTTTATCCAGGGGACACCTTCCACTATCCCAGGTTACTCAGGGCCCCATCCAGCCCGGCCTGGGGCAGCCCAGGGATGGATTAACCCTTGTTTCACCCTCTGGGTGTGCTTTGTTTGCCAGGAGTGCTCCTGCTCAATGCTGTGCTCACGGTTCGGGCTCACCAGGCCACGTCCCACAAGGAGAGGGGCTGGGAGCAGTTCACAGATGTCGTGGTGTCCTGGCTCAACAAGAACCTGCACGGGCTTGTCTTCATGCTCTGGGGAGCCTATGCCCAGAGGAAAGGCAGCTCCATCGACAGGGTACACCTCCTTCTCCTCAGCCCTTCCCTCCCCTTGGTTTTTCCCTCGGTTTGGTGGACACTAGAGGGCACTTCCCTTCCAGAATTGGGAATTTTCCCTTCCTGAACTCTGGCAGATGGAGTTCTGCTTCTGCTCCAGCTTAGCCTTTGCCATAATTAAGCAAGAAAAGTGGAGCAAGTGTAAGGTCCTGTTGTCAGCCTCTGTCTCTCAAGGACAGAGCTGTGTTTCCTAGTTAAGGGGTCATGAATCAATATGAAATCTGCTGGTGGCTTGACAGCAGTTGGGAAATGCCAGGGCATTTATGTCTTTGCTTAGTGGGACAGAAGTCTTGGTCCTTGTGGCTGGATCTTTGGGTCTCAGGCTGGTGCAAGAGAAGGGTTTAAGGGGAGATCACACCTGCCCTGGAGCAGGAGGAATGGGGGTAAATCACTTGCCCTGGAGCCAGGAGCAGCCCAAACCCTGCAAATCTAACAAGTGGTTTCCTCTGCCGTTCCCAGAAGCGTCACCACGTCCTGCAGACGGTTCATCCCTCACCCCTCTCTGTCAACAGAGGGTTTTTTGGCTGCCGGCACTTCTCCAAGACTAATGAATTCCTCAAGAAATCTGGGAAGAAGCCCATCGACTGGAAAGCACTCTGAGCTGGAGCTGAGGCTTGGGAGCAACCCCTGGGCCAGGGCTTGAGGCATTTCTGAGAAACTCCTGCTGACCTGAGAATTGTTCTTCAGGCGTTGATCTATGACCAAACTTTCAGAGATGGTTATGTTTTTGTTTTAAATGTTTATTTTTCAAGAGCATGTTGGAATGTTTGATGGACAGCTCTGCTGCTGGAACAGATCTTAGCCTGGTTTGAAGCAAAAAAAAAAAAGACCCCAAACACCAGAGTTCTCTGTTAGATTGTGCTCGTTGTGGCAATGGGAATTTATTTTCAAACTCTGGTGAAGGGATGTCAGTTCTTACTAAGCTGCTCAGCTTTTGTACCTGTTCTGCTGCCTCCTTCCCACACAAATCCAGTTTGCTTATTTAGGAGGAATGGAGCAGTCTCCATGGGAGGAAAAGGCTTTTGGTTTTAGCTTTTTGCTACAGATTTATTACAAAAATGGCTTCTCAAGGCTGTAAAGAAATTCAGGGTCAGGAGTGTTGCTTGGTGTATCCATGATCTCAAGATTTTGGGATAAATCCTCCCTTCAGCCACAGGGAGGCAGTGACCAAGACCCTTGGTAATGCTGTTGAGTTTTTTATTGGCATTTATACAGGAAAATCAAAAGGTTTTAGGTTCTTCCTGGGTGTGGAATCACCTGGATGACAGGTGAGCTTTGCTGTCCAAAGACCTGGGGGTTCTTGCTGATGGCAGCAGCGAAGGTTTATTCATTGATATCTCCCAGTTCATGGACTGATAGTTGCAAATTACTTCAGATCTTTGTAAGATCTTAAAAGAGGGAACTTTGTGCTTTGCCACCTTGGGAGCAAATTAAAGTTTCCACCTACTGTTGGCAATAACTGTTAGGACTTCCAGAAGGAAGAGATGTTGACTTCATACTCCTGGGTTTCCAGCCCATCTTTGACATTGTAATTCCTTTAATGGAAGTGAAGAGCCCCTTTTTTTTTTTTTTTCTTGAAATTATGCCAGTTTTTATAGACTATCCTTGTAACGCTCTGGTGTTCTCTCTGAGCTAACACTATCACCAGTGAGTTTACACTGTCTGTGACCTTGCTGTATAAGTTGTTTGCTTGTTTTTCTCCCCCAGTGTGGATTTTTTTTAAAATAAATTTAATTTGTTTACATGCTCTTGCATTGGTATTTTAACACAGGGAGGGAGGGGGGTGGAATGGGGAGTCCCTGTTCCCCCCAGGCAGCCAAACCCAGGAGCATGTCCTTGTCCTCGTCCCCGTGACCAGGCACAGGGCCAGGGCACCTTTGTCCCCCAAGGATCGGGTGTCCCCCTCCCTCCTTCCACCCTCATCTCCAGCAGAAGTTTTCCAGACACGTTAGCGGGGAAATATTTGTGCTTGACGTGACCATCACGTGTGAGACCCAACTGGGACAGCCGGGGCAAGGGGGGGTGCTTCCCTTGGGGTGGCCCTGGCACCGCGTGGGCTCCGCAGCAGGGAGGGACAGATGGACACAACGGAGTGACCGGCGGGGTCTGACGTGGAGGGGACACGGGGCGGGCAGCCATGGTGAGGGGGCGAGGGCTGAGGGCAGGGTGAGGACTGAGGGGAGGGTGAGGGGAAGGTGAGGGGTTGAGAGGAAGGTGAGGGGCTGGGGTGAGGGCTGAGGGGAGGATGAGGGGTTGAGGGGGAGGTGGGGGCCTGAGGTGAGATGAGGGGCTGAGGGAAGGTGAGGGGCTGGTGATGGCTGAGGGAAGGTGAGGGGCTGAGGGAAGCTGGGGGGCTGAGGGAAGGTGAGGGGAAGGTGATGGCTGAGGGAAGGTGAGGGGCTGAGGGAAGGTGAGGGACTGAGAGGATGACGAGGGGCTGAGGGGAGGATGAGGGGAAGGTGAGGGCTGAGGGGAGGGTGAGGGCTGAGGGAAGGTGAGGCACTGAAGCGGCGCTTTTCCCTCATCCCCATGCCCGCTTCTGACGGGGATAATCGACCGCCCTTGCCGTGGGTCGGGGGTTCCGTTCACCGCCTCCCGGAGTGCGGGGCGGGCTGGGGGCCGCCATCCCACGGCTGCTGTGAGGCCCGGGCAGGCGAGGCCGTGTCCCCCCCGAGGCTCCTCACGGAGCTCCGCTCCGGGCAGGGAAAGCAGCCCCGGCCGAGGGCGGCTGGCAGCGGGCGCTGCGGCGCCGGAGCTCTGGGGACGGGGCTTTCAGCGGCACAGCCGTGACCGGGGTGCTGCGTCTCCCCCAAGGGCCCGTGAATGCTGCCGGCTGCGCTGCTCCTGCTCGCTGTGCTGCTGCTCCTTTGGGCCAAAATGTCCAACGCTCGGTGCGAGCAGGAGAAGGAGCCGGAGGAGAGCCCCGCGGAGCCGCCCCCCGCAGCCAGGCCCCCGGCGCTGCCGAGCCCCCCGGGCCGGCAGAGCCCCCCGGGCTGGCAGCCGCCGCCGCGGGCCGGGCGGGCGGGCGCGGAGCAGGAGCAGCTCGCCGTGTACAACCCCGCGGCGCTGCGCCGCCCGGCCCTCGCCAAGTTCGTGCTGGGCTCCTTCGACGACAACTCCTCCGATGATGAGCTGATGGCCACGGCCTTCAGGGTGGGCCGGCGGCGCAGCAGCCTGGCCGGGGTGGGGGGTACCGTCCCCGAGCCCCTCAGCGTCAGCGCCCTTCTGGAGCCCAGCGCCGGCATCAGGTAGGGATGGCAACCCCTGATGTCCCGCTTAGGGAGGACAAGTACTTGTGGTGGGTGCATGGCTGTTGGTAAAATTGGGGTCCACACCTGCTGGTGCTCCTCAGACGTGATGCCCCCAATCCTTCTCCCTTTGAAGGGGGAGAGCCAGTGTCCTTGGCCGTGTGACAGCAGTGCCACCTGCATGAGTCCAGCAAGAACCAGGGTAGGGGGTGCCCCTCAGATTCTCTAGTTTGGATGTTGGGCAACTCACTCCCTGCTGGCTGCACCGGGCAGCTCCCATGGGAGCACAGCTGATATTCAGAAGAAACAACTTGGAAGCCAAATGCTGCTGCCTGCCTCCTCCAGCTGCTCTGCTCTGGCTAAAAATAACAAACCTTTGGCTGCAGGGACGTGTTGTGACACTCGACAGCCCGACGGTGGCTCTTGCCACGCTGGGTTTGAGGTGGTGCTGCCAGCAGTATCCCTGCTGCTCTTCTATTCTTCCACAAATAAGGAATTTCTTTATGTCCTGCCTGAGTCACATTGTAGATATGTTTGGTGACCTTTGCAGGACAGGCTTTGAGGGGGGTTTGGGGCTGGGGGAGGGCTCACTGGAGTGGTTGGGGCTCTTTGGGGAGGCCCTGGGCTCAGTGACAGTCACCACATCCCGCCACAGGCCCAGCATGTCAGGGCTGAACCTGGCGAAGAAGAGCCACAGGAAGATGGACCTGCAGCGGGATTTTTCTGTTGCCTCCCCAGCCGAGTTTGTCACCCGCTTTGGGGGCAACCGTGTCATCGAGAAGGTCTGTCCCCCCAATGCCCCTGCTTGTGCCTGGCTAGGGGATCACTGCTTTTAGCAGGACATTTTTGAGCACTGCCCAAATGTCCTGTGTTCTCCAGGCTTGGAGCAATGGCAGCCCAGAGCTGTTCATTCCATGGCTTCACTCACTCTTATGGGTCGGGATAGGGAAACCCACGCAGCAGCTTTGCACAAACGATGGCCAAAATCCCAGTGCCAGGCATCAGCGGTGTTGTTGAGGAGTCTCGTGCTCTGCCGGGATGTACAACCAGCTGTCGGAAAGCTCCTGATTAACACATTCCCCCCTGCTTTGCTCCACACCCATCCCTTGCCCCTGCGCTGCTGTCCCTTGGGGTAGCAAGGACAGGGTTCACCCTGCCACCCCCTGTCCCCGTCCCCCCAGGTCCTCATTGCCAACAATGGCATCGCTGCTGTGAAGTGCATGCGCTCCATCCGCCGCTGGGCCTACGAGATGTTCCGCAACGAGCGCGCCATTCGCTTCGTGGTCATGGTCACCCCTGAGGACCTCAAGGCTAACGCAGGTAATTCCTGGAAATATCCCAAAAAGGAAGTTCCCTACCTGGGGCTGAGCTGGGGCAGCCCTTTCCTGCCCGGTACGTGAGGGCTCTGCACAGCCTGGAGTCACACAGTTTACTCCCACACAGACAAATCCTGGAGAAAATAATTTTTCCCTGCTCCGGCCTCCCTGAGATGGAGGATTTGGGAAGGGGTGCCACTCAGGGATCTGCCCATGCTCTCTTGCAGAGTACATCAAGATGGCAGATCATTACGTGCCAGTCCCTGGAGGAACGAACAACAACAATTACGCCAACGTGGAGCTGATCGTAGACATTTCCAAACGCATCCCAGTCCAGGTAGTGGCCATTTGTGTGTCTCCCACCTCCTTGCCAAGGGCAGTTTCTGGGCAGAGGGGACACTCCAAAAGGGAGTGATGTCCCTGTGTGCTGAGGAGCTGGGCATGGTGGGAGATGCCAGCACAGGGGTAACGCTCCCACTGCTGCTTTTCCTTGTGCCAGGCGGTGTGGGCTGGCTGGGGACACGCCTCGGAGAACCACAAGCTGCCAGAGCTGCTGCAGAAAAATGGGATAGCTTTCCTAGGTAAGGTCTCACTGCTTCTCTGTTGGGCTGGTGTGTGCACTCACAGTCACTGCCAGGGACACTGCACTGGGAAAGCCCCTTTGGTGCCTCTGGCATGCCCAACCCATAGCGTGGCAGTCCTTGGGCTGGTTTCCTGGGGCAGGAATTCCCAGGATTGCCAGGAATCCTGCTGTTTTTGGGGTTTTCCCTGTAATGTTCAGGCTGATTGGGTGAGGAACACCCAATGTTCCTCAGTGTTCACAGAACATTGGGTGGGACCAGACCTTGTGGGATTCCCAGCCTGAGTTCCCCTTGGAGAAGGGTTGAGCTTTGTCCTGAGCTGAGCAGCGGATTTGGGGGGAGTTCCTGCATCCCCAGTCCTCACAGAAGGCTGGTGGGGCTGACTCAGTGGTGTGGGGATGGGCTGGTGGGTTGGGCATCCCCTCAGCCCTTCTCTCCTTCTGTGAAGGTCCCCCCAGTGATGCCATGTGGGCACTGGGGGACAAAGTCGCCTCCACCATCGTGGCTCAGACCCTGGAGATCCCCACACTGCCATGGAGTGGGAGTGGTGAGTGCCTCCTCACAGCCCCCACACCCTCCCTGCTCCCCCCTTCCCTCCTCCTTGCCTCTCCTTCCCCCCAGAACAAGCACCAGGATTGGGGTCCTTGGTCCACCTGGCCACACATTGGGGACTCCATTGCAGCAGCTGATTTGGGCAGGGGGATTCTGGAGATGGAGTGCATGGAAACAAGGGAAATGATGGAATCCTCAGCTCCCTGGGCACACCCAGCATGCCACCCCAGCTGTGCCACCCTGGTGGTGACCATTGCCCTGGCCATATCTGCAGGTCTGGTGGCTCAGTGGTCTGAGGAGGACCAGGATCATCAGCAGGCCATCAGCATTCCCCTGGAGACGTACGCACAGGGCTGCGTGAAGGACGTGGAGGAAGGCCTGGAGGTAAAGCTGAGCCTGTAGGCAGCTGCTTATCTCTTGCCCACCATGATTCTTCCTCAGAGCCAGCCTGCCCTGGCTCTCCTGGCCTCCCAGCACACACCACAGTGACACAAGGCTGGGCCAGCAGCAGTTTGTCCCACTGAATGAATGTCACTTGGGATAATCCTGCTCAGGGATGCCTGGAGTTGTGTGGGCTGTCAGGGTGGTGTGCTGGGACACTGAGTCACTACAGTCACCTCAGCCCTTGACCCTCTCAGGTGGCCATGAGGATCGGCTACCCTCTGATGATCAAGGCAGCAGAAGGTGGCGGGGGCAAAGGCATCCGAAAAGTGGAGGCAGCAGAGGAATTTAGTGCCTGTTTCCGGCAGGTGAGAGGTGCCTGGAACCCCCATCCCTGCTCCCGTCCCATCCCGGCAGGGTAATGCTCCCACCCGGGCACCTCCCACTTCCTGCCTCAACTCTGCCTCCATCCTGGGATGAATTTCGGGGGGTGATGCCGGATCACGACCCTCTCCCCCGCCGCAGGTGCAGGCGGAGGCGCCGGGGTCCCCCATTTTCCTGATGCAGTTGGCGCAGCACGCGCGGCACTTGGAGGTGCAGGTCCTGGCAGATGAGTACGGCAACGCCATCTCCCTCTTCAGCCGGGACTGCTCCATCCAGCGCCGCCACCAGAAGATCATTGAGGAGGCACCCGCCACCATCGCTGCTCCCGCTGTCACCGAGATGATGGAGAAGGTGGGTGGCCTGATCTAAGGTTTTAGTGGGAGGTTTTAGTGGGAAACTGGGCTGGGTTTATTGGGGTTTCAAGGAAGGGAGGGACCCCTGAGATGAGCAGGACTCCCTGTCCAGGGTGGTCGGGCGTAGGAACAGCCTCCCCAGGGGAGCAATCACAGCCCTAAGCCTGCCAGAATTCAGGGAGCGTTTGGACTTCCAGGTACATGGTGGAGTTTTGGGGGTGTCATCTGCAGGAGCAGAGAATGCCGATCCCGCGGGTCCCTTCCAAACCAGGATACCCCATGACTCCGTGATCCGGGGGTTTCCCTCTCCCGCAGTGCGCTGTCCGCCTGGCCCAGATGGCTGGGTACGTCAGTGCAGGCACCGTGGAGTATCTGTACGGGGAGGACGGGAGCTTCCACTTCCTGGAGCTGAACCCCCGGCTGCAGGTGGAGCACCCGTGCACGGAGATGGTGGCGGACGTGAACCTCCCGGCTGCGCAGCTGCAGGTACCTGCACGCACGGCTCACTCCAGGGCAGTTCGAGGAGGCCGTGTGGGCATTGAGGGAGGAGCACTGGGCTGGAGCCTGGCAGAGGGAAGCTGCCCCATATCCCAGCATGGGGGGTGCAGGTGAAAGCGGTGTGGCAGCTTTCCTTCTACTCTAGCTTCCCACTGGGAGCTCTCCATTCAGATTCTCTGTCGGTGTCTTCCTGGCAGCTCAGGCCTTTGTCTCTCCTGCAGATTGCAATGGGCATCCCCTTGCACAGGATAAAAGACATCCGAGTGCTGTATGGGGAGAGCCCCTGGGGGGACACCCCCATCTGCTTCCACAGCCCCTCCAGCACCCCCGTGCCCAGGGGCCACGTCATTGCTGCCCGGATCACCAGCGAGAACCCCGAGGAGGTGAGCTGGGGGTCGGGGTGGGGACAAGGGGACTCTGCCACCCTTTTGGTGGGTTTGAACTGAGCATGGTCCTCCCCAGCCAGACCATGTTCATGGGATTGGTGCAGTCCATAGGGGTTCCTCTTCCCTGTATTGCTGCACAAGTCTCAATCCTGATTCCTCCATCTTTGCTGTTTTGACTCAGGGTTTCAAGCCCAGCTCGGGGACGGTGCAGGAGCTGAACTTCCGCAGCAGCAAGAACGTCTGGGGGTACTTCAGTGTAGCAGCAGCCGGGGGGCTGCACGAATTTGCTGATTCCCAGTTTGGACACTGCTTCTCATGGGGAGAGAACCGGGAGGAAGCCACCTCGTGAGTGTGGCAGGATGAGTTGGAGGGCGTGTGTCATTGGGAGGAGTCACAAGTGGTGTGTGAGCAAAGAAAAGTGATTTTTAACTGACAGGATCAGAACGGTGCTGCTGTGCTCAGCACCTGGGTGTCTGGCCAAAGGCAGAATTTTTTGGACTGTGGTGGTGCTACATTCCCAGTTCATCCACCTGATCCTCAAGGGCATGTTGAAGTCATCTCCTGAGCATTGCTTAGTGCCCATGAGCAGCAGTGTCCATTCAGGAACTTTGCTTAGTGCCCATGAGCAGCAGTTTCATTCAGGGCTGTTTCATGGACAGGCTGGATGGGGCTTGGAACAAGAGAATTTTTAAGGTCCCTTCCAACCCAAACCACACAGTGATTATAAAGGTTCTGGGGGTTCAGGAGCTCGTTGCCCTAGGTCCTGAAGCTCCCCTCTTCCCTCTGCTAAGAGACAAGTGCCACCTTCTTGGTCATTAATGAAGAACTTTTCTCTCTAAAAGGAACATGGTGGTGGCCCTGAAGGAGCTGTCTATCCGTGGGGATTTCCGGACCACGGTGGAGTACCTGATCAAGCTGCTGGAGACAGAGAGCTTCCAGAACAACGAGATACACACAGGGTGGCTGGACCACCTGATTGCCGAGAAAGTGCAGGTGGGCGTGATGCCCTGGGGTCACCACTCCCCTTCCTTGGGGTAAGACCCAAACCCTGCTGTTTTTGCCCCCACAGGCAGAGAAGCCAGACACGATGCTGGGGGTTGTCTGTGGTGCCCTGAACGTGGCAGATGCTGCTTTCAGAACGTCCATGACTGACTTCCTGCACACGCTGGAGAGGTGCGGAGTGGGGGCTGCCCAGGGAGGGGCTCAGTCATGTGGGAGGCACCTTCCACCAGATCAGGTTGCTCCAAGCCCCATCCAACCTGGCCTTGAGTGATTCCAGGATTGGGGCAGCCACAATGGAGACCTGAGTGTTGTTCTTCTGGGACATCTTCCTTCCATTTTTGCTTTGCAAATTCAGTGACAGTAGCCCTGTGACAGGCAGGGACAGAGGTATCTGGATTCTCAGCTATCACTTTGTCTGGACAGTAGGAAAGGCTTCCCAGGCTTGGGAAAAATACTTTCAAGGGGAAATGGCTTGGCTGTGCAGCTTGCTTTTGTTGTTGAGTATCAAGGTTATTCCTCCAGCCTTGGAGGAATCCCAGGGCTCTCCCATGCACCTTATCTGAGTGTTTTCCCAGTGCCTGGCCTCCCTCCAGATCTGGCTGTGCATGGTGCTCGTGCGGGTCACTTAAAGCTGACACTTGTCCCCATGCCCTCCCACCAGGACTGGGAGCACTGCTGACATCCCACATGCTTGGAGAGGCTGGGAATGCCATGGGGCCTGATCCTTCCACTGTGTTTCAGGGGCCAGGTGCTGCCAGCAGCCTCTCTTCTGAACATTGTTGATGTGGAGCTCCTCTATGAGGGTGTGAAGTACATTCTGCAGGTGAGGGCAGGGCTGTGCTCCCCACAAACCAGCCACAATGCTTCTCAAGAGGTCAGGGACATCCTCCCATCCCAAGGGAGAAAAGTGAAAGAAATACAAGGTTGTCCTTTAAAAATGGGCAACATAAAAATGAGGTTAATAACCTCATAACCTTAATAACCTCATTTTAACCTGACAGACATTTGCATACACCCTGTTGCCCTGTTTATTAAGGGACTTCATTTTCTTGCTTTTAAACCAAATTAGTTGGACTTCATGCAAAACTCCTTACTCATGATGAAAGTGGCAGGTGAGCCACGTGTTGCACCAGCTCTGGGCTGTGAATTAAACCAACTCTGAGCTGTGAGTTGAGTTAAACCAGCTCTGGGCTGTGAGTGAAACCAGCTCTGGGCAGAGTTGAATAGCTCATGGGTGCAGCCTGAAGTTGTGCCTGCTGCCTTCCCAGCACAGCCCCATCCCGTGGCAGCAGCTGTTGGACTGAGCGTGGGTGGGTGTCCCCCCAGGCTCTCTCTTCAGTGTGTTCTGGGGTTGCACTGAGGGTGTCCCCTGCCCGCAGGTGGCCCGCCAGTCGTTGACCACCTACGTGGTCATCATGAACCGCACGCACATCGAGATCGACGTGCACCGGCTCAACGACGGGGGGCTGCTGCTCTCTTACGATGGCTGCAGCTACACCACCTACATGAAAGAGGAGATCGACAGGTACCCCCTGCCAGGGCCCCCATCCCCTCTCCCTGATGGCCACCAGCCAGCCGGTGACACCTTTCCCTCTCCCGTAGGTACCGGATCACCATCGGCAACAAAACGTGCACCTTCGAGAAGGAGAAGGACCCGACGGTGCTGCGCTCGCCCAGCGCGGGGAAGCTGCTGCAGTACACGGTGGAGGACGGCGGCCACGTGGACGAGGGGAAGGTTTATGCGGAGATCGAGGTGAGCTTTGCAGAAGAGCTGGAGGAGCAACATTCGGCAAAGACGGGACCCCGCAGCACTGCTGTGATACTTGTGGGATGTGCGGCTCGGGGGTGCTGCTGGCTCGGTGACGCTGTCCCCTCCTCCCCAGGTGATGAAGATCATCATGACGCTGGCGGTGGAGGAGGCGGGGCAGCTGCACTATGTCAAGCGGCCGGGAGCGCTTTTGGAAGCTGGCTGTATCATCGCCCGGCTCCAGCTCGATGATCCCTCCAAAGTGAAGCCTGTGAGTCTGTGGACTGCCATCCCCTCCTGCCAGTTCCCAGTTGGCATTCTGGGAATGCTCCCTAGGGGACAAAATGGAGGAGCTGCCCTGATGTGGCATCACAGTGAAGGTCATGCCATGTCCTCGGGCTGTCTTTGGGTTCAAGTGCTGTTCCACATGGATTGCTCTCCTTCCTCACTGTGCAGGAGCTCACGCGCACAAAAAAGTTCATTTATAGCACTAAAATCTCCAGTTTTTCCATATTACTTTCATCATGAGACACTGGCAGATCCACTAGGCTCAATGTCAGGTGCTTTCTCTGTATCTGACCCAAAGCAGGAGTTCTGCTGGTTCCTCTTGGGCAACTGCAGCTCTTGGGAGCTCTGTTTCTGCCAACAACAACAGTTCAGCCCACCTCCCTCTGCCCTCTCCAGGCACAGCCATTCACAGGGGGGCTCCCAGTCCAGCAGACCCTCCCCATCACTGGCGAGAAGCAGCACCAGGTTCTCCGCAACGTGCTGGACAACCTGACCAACATCATGAACGGCTACTGCCTTCCCGAGCCCTACTTCAAGACCAAGGTGGGTGTCAGGCACCAGGTGTTTCACCCAGTTGCAATGAGGGCAAGTCCAGCAGCACCAGCTTCTGCTCCCACAGGTGAAGGAATGGGTGGCACAGCTGATGAAGACCCTGCGGGACCCTGCCCTGCCCCTGCTGGAGCTGCAGGAGATCATGACAAGCATTTCGGGACGAATCCCGCTGGCTGTGGAGAAGTCCATCCGGAAGGTGATGGCGCAGTACGCCAGCAACATCACCTCTGTGCTCTGCTGCTTCCCCAGCCAGCAGGTGAGTGGCAAAGGGGGCCCACATCCTCTTCACTGGAGCCACTTGGGAACTCCTGCTTCAATTTGTGCTGCCAAGATTTTATAACAAATGAAATAAGTGAGAGAAATATGTTGATGTTTATATTTTCTATGTGTGTTTGGTTTTATATGCTTCTATGTGTGCCTTTCTTTTTTATATTCATTGTCACTTTGCATTTTTCACTTTGGGGAAAAAAAAACCAAACCAACAAGGGAAAGGCTGTGGGTGGAGTAAGCAAAGGGGGAGATGGCAGCCTCATTCCCCTGAGCCACCCTGGACCCTGTCCCCTCTCCCCACAGATTGCCAACGTGCTGGACACCCATGCAGCCACGCTGCAGAGGAAGGCTGAGCGGGAAGTCTTCTTCATGAACACTCAGAGCCTGGTGCAGCTGGTGCAGAGGTGAGCCCCGTGCTGTCTGTGACCCCCCTATCCCCACACGGCCACCTCCTCACAGCATGAGGGGCTCTTTGCTCCCCAGGTACCGCAGCGGCATCCGGGGCTACATGAAGGCAGTGGTGCTGGACCTGCTCAGGCGCTACCTGCAAGTGGAAACACAGTTCCAGCATGGTGAGGGCTAGGGGCTCTCTGGGGGAGCTGCAGGGCTCTCTGGGGGAGCTGCAGGGCTC
>QUSF01000030.1:1837962-1859438 GCA_003676055.1 Chloebia gouldiae
GGCTCTCTGGGGGAGCTGCAGGGCTCTCTGGGGGAGCTGCAGGGCTCACCAGACCCTGCTTCACAGCTCACTACGACAAGTGTGTCATCAGCCTGCGGGAACAATGCAAACCCAACATGAACCCTGTGCTGGAGAGCATCTTCTCCCATGCCCAGGTGGCCAAGAAGAACCAGCTGGTGATCATGTTAATTGTGAGTACAACTCATGCCTGAGACTCCAGGAGCAAAGGCTGGTGGCAGGGAAGAGTCAAGGCAGCTCTGCATTGCTTGAAATGTCCATTCCTGCCTTGTTATTGCTTTATTTTAATTATCTCCTCTCTGTGGTGTTGTGTGAGTACGCTTGGGTCAAAGAGAGCCCATTTTTGTGCCTTGAGTCCCCTCTGGAGGCATGGGGCTGGGGGTGCAGAATGAAGCCATCCCACACAGTGAGGAGCCTGAGCTGAGCCATGGTGGTTGTGACATTGCAGGACCAGCTGTGTGGCCGTGACCCCACGCTAACAGATGAGCTGACAACCATCCTCCATGAGCTGACACAGCTCAGCAAGACCGAGCACTCCAAAGTGGCACTGAGAGCCCGGCAGGTCAGCCAGCACCGTGCAGTGCCATCCCATTCCTGTCCCCATCCCTGTCCCCCACGCTCCCAGCTCCTCTTTCCCCTGGCAGGTGCTCATTGCCTCTCACATGCCCTCCTACGAGCTGCGGCACAACCAGGTTGAGTCCATCTTCATCTCTGCTATCGACATGTATGGACATGAGTACTGCCCTGAGAACCTGAAGGTTGGAAATGATGTGTTTTTCCAGAGGGAATGCAGGTGGCTTCAGGGAGGGGGTCTGGCTGCAAGTAGTTTAGTCTTAAAAACAGCTAAAAAATCATTCAAAGCCTTGCTGTAGTGGCTGTGTGGAGCAGAGGAGGGGGTGCACCCCAGTGCTGCCAGTCCTTATCCATTGCTCCATGCTCCATGTAGCAGAGAACAGATGTGTGGATCCATGTCTGGCTCTTGTGGTTTCCCATGATGGGCTTAGTGTTCCATGGCACCCTAGTGACCAGTCCTGCACAGCTCCACATTGAGAGACCCTCTAAATAGAGCATGGAGGTCTCACTTCAGCCTTGCCCTAAATTTTGCTCTCTTCCAGAAACTGATCCTGTCAGAAACCTCCATCTTTGATGTGCTTCCCGTGTTCTTCTACCACACCAACAAGGTGGTGCGCATGGCAGCACTGGAGGTGAGGCCTGGGGGATACAGAGGGGGCCTGAGGGTGGCATGGGGGGCCCAGGGGTGGCAGAGGCAAGGTGGTTCCTCCTGTGTCCCCTCACAGGTGTACGTGCGGCGAGGGTACATCGCCTACGAGCTGCACAGCCTGCAGCACCAGCAGCTCTCTGATGGCACCTGCCTCGTCGAGTTTAAGTTCATGCTGCCCTCTTCCCACCCCAACAGGTACAGGGATCCTTCCCACACACCTGTCCTGCTGCTCTGGACATGGTTCTTTTCACAAAGCTATGGGGTTTGTATCATCCCCTCTGTGCAAAGCGGGAGCTGTCACCGTGCTGTCCTGTTGCCAGTGGAGCAGGATGAGCCCTCTCCAGGTCCAGGTCCCCTGTGGGAGTTGTGTGGTCCCACATGGTGCCTCCCCCAGAGCTGACACTTGCTCCCCATGGCAGGATGTCTGCCCCTATCAGCATCTCCAACCCTGACCTGGCCCGGCACAGCACCGAGCTCTTCATGGACAGTGGCTTTTCCCCCACGAGCCAGAGGATGGGAGTCATGGTGGCCTTCCGCAGATTTGAGGACTTCACAAGGTGGGGGTGCAGGGATACGCCTGGCCAGTGTTTGTGCATTTTGGGTGCCACTGCAGTCACTGGAGAGCAAAATGGGGTGGAAGAGCCACAGCTGGGGGAAGATGGGCAGTGCTAGAGGCAGCTCCAGTTCCCACCATAGTTGCAGACTGGGTATTCTCATACAACACTTACCTTGTGGGGACATGAGGAACGTGGGGAAAGCTGATGTGGCATGGGTTAAACCCGTTTGAACATTAATGCAGCGAAGCTCAGAGCTGCATTTCATAAGCTGTGGGTTTGCTGAGGGATGGTGGGGCCATTGTGCTGGTACCTGTGTCCCCGTCACAGTGGGTCCCTGGTGCTGTCCCTTCAAGCAGGGGGTGGGCACAATGTGCTAGCTTGTGACCCCATCCCTGCTGTTTGGGCAGGAACTTTGATGAAGTGATCTCGTGCTTTGCCAACTCCCCATCGGACAGCGGGCTCCTCAGTGATGCACAGGCCACCACCTACGATGAGGAAGACACCAAGGTGGGCATGAAGCTGCTGCTGACACCCCCAGGTGGTGCTGGGACAGCACTGACACTGCTGGCCAGGGTTGACTGTGGGGTTTTGTTTCCAGAACATCCGTGAGGAGCCAATCCACATCCTCAACATCGCGCTCTGCTCTGCTGACCACATGGAAGACGAGAAGCTGGTGCCCATCTTCAGAGCCTTTGCCCAGTCCAAGGTCTGTTGCTGGGGCTGGACTCTCTTTTTGTAAACCCTGCAAGCCAGAACACTGTACCCCAAGGCACTGCCTCCTCTCCATGCAGTGCACCCCAAAATGCTTCAGTTTAGGTTTTGTTTGCTCCCTCGGTGGGGATATTTAATCTCTCTTAACTGGTGGCATCTTCTGTTTCTGTGTAGAAAAATATCCTCGTTGATCGAGGTCTCCGGAGAATCACGTTCCTCATTGCCCAGCAGGTGAGTACAACTGAGCCTCTGACATCTATAAATACCTTACAGACATAGCACTGAGTGATGGATGGACCCACTGTGCTTCAGGAGCTGGGAATTAATTAATGAGCAATTCAATGAGTGATTCATCTCCTGTATCATCCTTTATCCTGCTCTTGTTTCCAATAATGTGGTTCCTGCAGAGCCATTCCATAGCCTTAAGCTGCCTTTAGAAGCCATCACAGAGTAGAAGCCCAGAGTGGTTTGGGTGGGAAGGGACCTTAAAGTTCATCCTGTTCCACTTCCTGCCATGGGTGGAACTCTCCACTGTCCCAGGTTTCTCCAAGCCCTTTCCAGCCTGGCCTGGGACACTTCCAGGGATGGAGCAGCCACAGCTTCTCTGGGCAACATGTGCCAAGGGCTCACCTCCCTCACAGGAAACAATTTCTTCCTAAAATCCAATCTAATCAATCCCTCCCAGCCCTTTTCCCTTTGGGGGAGAACAAAGCCTGCAAGGTTTTTTTTCTTTTTAATGGAGAATCATAACAATCCTCTGCAGGCCAAGCCTATTCATGTTGACTTCTCTCTCCCTTTTGCTGCAGAGAGAATTCCCAAAGTTTTTCACGTTCAGGGCCAGAGATGAGGTAAGATCCCGTGGCAGCGGTGCCGGCGTGGCGCTGGCACGGCCCTGGCTCACGGCTGTGCCCGGCAGTTCGCAGAGGATCGGATCTACCGGCACCTGGAGCCGGCGCTCGCCTTCCAGCTGGAGCTGAGCCGCATGCGCAACTTCGACCTGACGGCCATCCCCTGTGCCAACCACAAGATGCACCTGTACCTGGGGGCTGCCAGGGTGCAGGCGGGCACCGAGGCCACCGACTACCGCTTCTTCATCCGCGCCATCGTGCGCCACTCCGACCTCATCACCAAGGCAGGGTGGCGCCGGGGCGCCTCGGGGCACGTGAGGGTGCAGGGGTGGCCTGGCCCCTGCTGAGCCCCCTGCTCCATCACAGGAGGCTTCCTTCGAGTACCTGCAGAACGAGGGCGAGCGGCTGCTCCTGGAGGCCATGGATGAGCTGGAGGTGGCTTTCAACAACACCATCGTGCGCACTGACTGCAACCACATCTTCCTCAACTTCGTGCCCACTGTCATCATGGACCCGTCCAAGGTGTGTTTCTTGGGGTCCTGCTTCCTCTGTCCTCGAAAAGTTCCTCTGTCATCTCCTATGCTCAGGACCACTGCACAGATGGGCAGCCACCCCCCACCATCTCTTCCTGTCCCCAGTGGAGAGGGTGGATATCAGCACCAGGCCCAACCAGGAGGCATGGAGAGGCAGAAGGGGCTCACCCAAAGCAAATCCCAAATGGCTGTTTGGGGTGGACATGCAAGAGGGCTGCTCCAGCCGTGGCATCATGTGCTCAGCGTTGTCCCTGGGGTCACCAACCCCTCTGTGTGCTATCCCCTGTGCAGATCGAGGAGTCGGTGCGCTCCATGGTGATGCGCTATGGCAGCCGCCTCTGGAAGCTGCGGGTGCTGCAGGCTGAGGTGAAGATCAACATCCGCCTGACACCCACTGCCACCGCCATCCCCATCCGCCTCTTCCTCACCAACGAGTCCGGGTATTACCTGGACATCAGCCTCTACAAGGAAGTGAGGGACCTCAGCACCGGCAGCGTGAGTAACCCCAGTGGTGACTGCAGGAACCCAACCATGGCTGCCCGAGTGCTGCTGGCTCCAGCAGATCTTTGGAGCAGCTTCTGCACACCTTCTTGTGCACTCACAGTGCTGGTCTGCCCAGAGCCCTGAGACTTCCAACAGCATTCCCAAAGCTGGATTGGTTTCATCCCATCTGTCTGCATCCAGTTGGGTTCCTTGGGGTGGTGCTTTATTCAAAATGTGCTGAGCTTCATCCAGTTGGGTTCCTTGGGTTGACGCTGGTGTGGAGCTGGGCAGTTTTGAGCACTGAAGGTGATGGTCAGTGTTAGGGTGTCACTAGTACCGGCAGCACATCAGTGTGACAGTCCCCTCAATAGTCAAAAATGGGTAGAAAATCACCTTGACCAAGCAAGGCTCAGCAGTGCTCCAGAAGAAGAGTCACCGTGACATCCAGGGAAGGTAACCAGTGCTCTGCTCTCCTTTCCAGATCATGTTCCAGTCATATGGGGACAAGCAGGGGCCGCAGCATGGGATGCTCATCAACACTCCCTATGTCACCAAGGACCTGCTTCAGGCCAAGCGGTTCCAGGCACAGTCCTTGGGCACCACCTACGTGTACGACTTCCCAGAGATGATCAGGCAGGTGAGTCTGGCTGAGCAGAAAGAGGCTCCAAATTACTACATTTGCTCTTCATCCCCACCCTCCCCAAATATTCCCAGTGAGAAAACAAAGAGAAAGTATTCAAATGAGAAAACAAAGAGCCCAAGTCCCAACATTTCTGGTTATACAAAACAACTAGATGGTTTTTAAGGTCTCTTCCAAGCCAAACCATTCCAAGCAACGTGCTGTGTCTCCACAGGCTCTCTTCAAGCTGTGGGGCTCCTCGGACCTGTATCCCAAGGACATCTTGACCTACACTGAGCTGGTCCTGGACTCTCAAGGGCACCTTGTGCAGATGAACAGGGTCCCTGGAGGGAACGAGGTAGCAGGGAATGGTTTGGAATTGAGCAGAGGAAGCACGTGGGAATGTCTGGTGGCTTAGTCTGACTGTGTTGAAAGCTTTGGAGACGCTCCTCAACTATTTTTCTCAGCCCCTGTGTCTCCTGGACATGGCACTCAGTACTCTGGTCTAGTTGACAAGATTGTGATCAGTCAAACATTGGCCTCAATGATCTTGGAGACCTTTTCCAACCTAGTTAATTCTGTGATTCTGTAAATTATTCTGGGACTCTGTGATTCTCTGGAGGATTCTTCCCTGTAACCTTGTGCTGTTTCGAGGCAGGTGGGGATGGTTGCTTTCAAAATGAAGCTGAAGACCCCCGAGTACCCCAAAGGCCGGGACATTGTGCTCATCTGCAATGACATCACACACAAGATTGGCTCCTTTGGGCCTGAGGAGGACCTGGTCTTCCTGAGGGCCTCGGAGCTGGCGCGAGCCGAGGGCATCCCCCGCATCTACATCGCTGCCAACAGCGGCGCCCGCATCGGCTTCGCTGACGAGATCAAGCACATGTTCCAGGTGGCCTGGGTGGACCCAGCTGAGCCCTACAAGGTGTGTGGGCATTTCCCCTCCTGCAGCACAGGAGAAAACAGAAGGTTTAGCTGGAGAAAAGGATGACCAGAGATAAACTGGGATGTCAAACTGTGGGATTAGAGCAGGGGTGAGGTCACACCTGCACCCAGCAGCATGGGGATGGTTCCTTTGGCTTCTCCCAAGTGGTGGAGGTGAAGATGCCAGTGCTGGCATGGTTGCTCTGTCTAGCTCTGGTCCCTGAGCTTCTGCAGAGCGTGGTTGGGGATAGGTTTGGGAAAGGGCCCTGTCCCACATGAGCATGTGGGGGGGGGGCTCCACAAGTCATCCTTCTCTTTCCTTGCAGGGGTTCAGGTACCTGTACCTCACTCCCCAGGACTACACGAGGATCAGCACCATGAACTCAGTGCGCTGTGAGCACGTGGAGGAAGGTGGTGAGTCCAGGTGAGTCCCATATCCCATGAGACACATGGAGCCACCCCAAGCTCTGCCCTACACCCCACCAGGATGCAGCTCCTACCTCAGCATCCTGCCAGGCACATCATGCAAGTGAGTGGTTCCCACACCACAGCTCCACTTTCCCTGCAGGTATGTCCTGCTGGACATCATTGGGAAGGACAATGGCTTTGGAGTGGAAAACCTGAGAGCTGCTGGTACCATCGCTGGGGAGTCCTCCCGTGCCTATGATGAAATAGTGACCATCAGCATGGTACAGCGGGGCCCTTCCCCCCTCTGCTCCTCCCCACTCTCCTGCTGGCCCTTAAAGTCACCATGGGAGGGGTAACAGGATGCAACAAGGAGGCTGAGCCCTTCACAGCATCCTTCTCCAGGTGCTCATGGTCTGTGCTGCAGCCCCAGTGACCTCACGTGTCCCTTTGTGTGTGCCCAGGTGACCTGTCGTGCCATTGGGATCGGTGCCTACCTGGTGAGGCTGGGCCAGCGAGTCATCCAGGTGGAGAACTCCCACATCATCCTCACGGGTGTCACAGCTCTCAACAAGGTAACAAGCTCTGGCTGCATGTTCTCCATGGCACTGTCCTTCTCACCACTACCTGTGTGGGTTCCTTCCCTGTCCCATGGAACATCAGCCTGGACAGAGGTGGAAATTCAGCCTTAGCCCAGAGGGAATTTGCCTGTGCAGAGATTTGTCAAACAGAGCAAGGGAGCAGCTCCTGTGACAGCAGAGCCCCATGTGTTTCCCTTGGGAACTCTGTCTAGGTGCTGGGACGGGAGGTTTACACATCCAACAACCAGCTGGGAGGAGTGCAGATCATGCACAACAACGGCGTTTCCCATGTCACTGTCCCAGATGACTTTGAGGGGGTCTACACCATCCTGCAGTGGCTCTCATACATACCCAAGGTAGGAGGGTGCTGCAGCGTGGAGGTGGGGGATGTCACTCATACCTGGCTGGTGACCTGCCCCTGGGGTCTCCCTTACAGGATAACCAGAGCCCAGTGCCTGTCACTGCCATAAGTGACCCTGTTGAAAGAGAAATTGATTTTGTCCCTTCCAAAGTCCCCTATGACCCCAGGTGGATGCTGGCAGGGAGACCCCATCCAAGTAAGTGAGAACAACCCAAGGCCGGTGCAGCACTGCTCCCAGATGCATGCTGTAGGTGCAGAAGGTGCTCTTGGCTGTGGGTTGGTGCTCAGGAACCCTTCAGATCTTGCCTTTGCACCACTTTGTGTTTTCCTGTGCTCTGCAGCTCTCAAAGGGACCTGGCAGAGTGGCTTCTTTGACCAGGGCAGCTTCATGGAGATCATGAAGCCATGGGCTCAGACCGTTGTGGTTGGCAGAGCGAGGTACTGCCGGGAGCAGGGGGTGGAGCTGGGATCCTGCTTGTGTGGCCCCTCACCTTCAAGCCCTGGCTGTGGCACTGCTTTTGGGATGGTGGAGAGGGAGCAGCTCTCTGTGGGGCTGGGGGGGAGGAAAACTGGTCTTGCTGAGCCCAGCCTGCCCTGCCATAGGCTGGGAGGTCTCCCCGTGGGCGTCATCGCTGTTGAGACCCGCACCGTGGAGGTGACAATACCTGCTGACCCTGCCAACCTGGACTCAGAGGCAAAGGTGAGTGGGTACAGCTGGGGCCAGGTGGCATCTGAGAGGAGGATGGAGAGAAGGGAGGAGGAATAGCTCAGCATGATCTTTGGGCATGTCTTGACTTTCTTTAATTCAGGTGAAATCAAGGGCCAGGGCAGTTTGTTTTCTTCCTGCTGTTTTATGTGGCATGCCAGGAAGAACTGGTACAATCTCAGCTGCTCACTGTCTTTTCCAGATAATCCAGCAGGCTGGACAGGTGTGGTTCCCAGACTCTGCTTTTAAAACAGCCCAGGCCATTCGGGACTTCAACCGGGAACACCTCCCGCTGATGATCTTTGCCAACTGGAGAGGCTTCTCCAGTGGCATGAAAGGTACCTGTGCTTGGGATGCCCACATTCCCATGGGGTGACAAACCTCTGTCACCCCTGCCGCCCCACAGGGTCCTGGCCCAGCTTACCAGGGTATGCACCACTCTGGGATGTGGGGTTGGGTTGGGCTGGGGAGGTCATGGGGTCCCAGGGGTTGGTGGCTTTGTGCTGGCTGGTTTTGCAGGGTGCTTTGTCTCGCCAATAGAGAAGGTGGCTTTGAGCAGCTGGGAGGAGGCTGGGGCAATGGCAACTGGGACACGCAGCCCCTGAGTCCCTTTGGCTTTCAGACATGTACGACCAGATGCTGAAGTTCGGCGCCTTCATCGTGGACAGCCTGCGGGACTTCAAGCAGCCTGTCCTGGTGTACATCCCCCCTCACGCGGAGCTGCGCG
Organism: Chloebia gouldiae; assembly: GCA_003676055.1. Classification (NCBI taxonomy): domain Eukaryota; kingdom Metazoa; phylum Chordata; class Aves; order Passeriformes; family Passeridae; genus Chloebia; species Chloebia gouldiae. The sequence goes on from QUSF01000030.1 coordinate 1,846,661, forward strand.
GCGGCTCCTGGGTGGTCATCGACGCCACCATCAACCCCCTGCACGTGGAGCTCTATGCCGACAAGGAGAGCAGGTCAGCATCCTGAACACATGGCTGTGTCATCCAAAATACCTGTGTGTGTCAGCTGCCTAGGATTTATTCTCCCATGCATACCAGTCCTTGATTTACCAAACTTTCCCTTCCAGGGGAGGCATTTTGGAGCCTGGAGGAACAGTGGAGATCAAGTTCAGAAAGAAGGATTTGGTGAAGACCATGAGAAGGATCGATACAGTTTATGCCAAGCTTGTTGAGCAACTGGGTAAGGAAAGAGAGTTTTGACTTGTGGACATCAGGTCCTATAGTGTTTTTCTGGGAAAACTCTTTATGTGTTTTCTGTTTGTGGAGCTGAGAGGATGTGGTGGTACTTTAGAACACCTCTATCTCCTGGGGGCTCTGTGAATGAGTTAAATGGGGCTGGGGTCTTCTCCCATGCTTTGAGATGAAGGATGGCCATGGCCACATTGTATTGGTTCCTGATGCATTCCTTGCCCCCGTGTCCCTCCAGCCTGCTACAACATGGTCCTACAAAGTCCTTGCAAATGCCATCTCATGTGGTGGGCACTGAGTGTGGTGTGACCTTTTTGTGGCCATGTGTGGCTCTGGTGTCAGTGTGCCAAGGAGAGGGCCGTGGCACTGGGCGTGGTGGCTGATGTGGGAGCACAGAGGGGACGCCCTGGTGGCATCACTGGTGGGGCTGCTCAGCCCGCTGTGTCCCACAGGGACCCCCGAGCTGTCGGAGGCGCAGCGCAAGCAGCTGGAGAAGCAGCTGAAGGCGCGGGAGGAGCTGCTGCTGCCCGTGTACCACCAGGTGGCCGTGCGCTTCGCAGACCTGCACGACACCCCGGGCCGCATGCAGGAGAAAGGGGTCATCACGGTGAGCCGGGCACGGGGAGGGGCTCTGGGGTGACAGGCAACGGTGGGAGAGAAGTCCCTCCCCTGTGACATCCCTGCCCTCTGCTCTCCATCCCGCCGGAGCTGGGAGCCCGCAGCCGCCGGCAAACCCGGGCTGTGCTGCGGTTTCCGCAGGACATCCTGGAGTGGAAGAGCTCCCGCTCCTTCCTCTACTGGCGGCTGCGGCGGCTACTGCTGGAGGAGATGGTGAAGGGGGAGGTGCTGAAGGCCAACAGCGAGCTCAGCCACATCCACATCCAGTCCATGCTGCGGCGCTGGTTCATGGAGACGGAAGGAGCTGAGAAGGTACCCCCAGCCCCGGCTTCCCGAGGCACCTCCACAGCCAGGGCATCCCGAGGGATCTCACCTCGCTCTCCCACCATTCAGAGGTTTCAGTGGTGTTTCAGTGTGTGATGGGAATGTGTGAAGGTGGGCAGTGTAGCAGCCCTGGGCTGGGGCTGGCTCTTCAAATCAGGTGACTCCAGTTGGGTGCTGGTGCTCAGCGATGGCAAAGCGGTTCCCAAATAAACATTTTCTATCATGACAGGGCTTCCAAGGGAAAAAGTGAAGTTTTTAGCATTTGAGCTGCTCTCAAATGACACACACATTGCTGTGCTTGTCTCAGGAAGCAGGACATGCAAAGGAACCATGTTTTACCATTTTGCTTTTTAAATGGTTTGCAAATAGGTGCAGGACAGGGAAGAAAAATCTCATGGCCCGGATTTGAGGCTCCAGGAGGAAGGAATGGGCTCAGGCTCTGCAGACAGCAGGACCTCTTGCCCACAGTTCTGCTTTCTCCAGGGCTACCTCTGGGACAACAACCAGGTGGTGGTGGAGTGGCTGGAGAAGCACATGCAGGAGGAGGACAGCACCCAGTCAGCCATCAGGGAGAACATCAAGTACCTGAAGCGGGACTACATCCTCAAGCACATCCGGAGGTGAGTGCCTGTGGGAGCTGGGATGACAAGGGGGTCCCTGGGGTGGGAACAGCAGGTGGTGGAGACCAGGCAGTTCTCACTTTAGCCTCAGTAAACCTCTCTCTGCCCTGTGCCTTGCAGCTTGCTCCAGGCCAACCCTGAGCTGACCATGGACTGCATGGTGCAGATGGCTCAGCATATCACCAGGCCACAGAAGGCCCAGGTTGCCCATCTCCTGTCCAGGGTGGACACTGATGATCCCTCCTGAGCTGGGCAGTCACCAGAGGGTAGGAGAAACACCAGGACACAACGAGACCTCACCTGCTCACCTGGTTCCTCAGCTCTTGAACTGAAGCCTTGGACTCTTGTTCATGTGCCTAAATAAAGGACACCAGTGCTTTTAAGTATTTTAAGCCATGGAGAAGGTCTTGCCATCCATGCAGAGTCCCCTCTGGCACTGGGGGTGCTGCCAGAGGGGCAGCTTGACAGAAGATGAGCTTGTCCCGAACCAAGCCCGGAATCTGGACCTGGTGCAGAACTTGGTTTTAAAAAGAATCCAAAATATTTTCTTGTTTTAGTTGCCAGCCCTGGCCTTGGTCTTTTGAACAAGCACCGGGTCAGACACTTCTCATGAGACTGGACAGAGCTGGAGGCACAGACCCCCTGGCCAGGGCCAGTGTCCAGCTGGCTGGGTTCAAGCTGACCAGGCACCAAGACCAGGAAATGAGAAGCAACCTCCAAGTGATGCTTTATAAACTGTGAGGAGCAATTTCTGTCATCCCTCCTCTTGCTGGGGGGCAAAGAGTAGATGTGGCCATGAGTAGCTGATGGCCCAGGAAAGACCTCAGTGAGCTAATCTGGGAGCTACTCCCATGGGAATGTCCAAGGATCCACCAGGCTTTGGCTGAAGTGGCTGTGCCTCTTGCCCATCTTGTATCTTTTCTGGCTCCTGCAGAGCATGGAGAGGAGGGAGGATGGCTCCAGGTACTCCTGCCCCAGTGACTTGGTTCCTCCTTGGAAGCAGCAGAGCCAGGAGGAGCTGTCACCTGCTGGACCTGTACCCTGCTGCCCAGGTAGCCTTTGATCATCTTGGTCATGGAGGGGAAATTTGAAGTTTTCCAGTGCCTCTGGCTGTGTCATTTCCCCAGCACAGGTTTACCTTGGGCTCAAAAGGAGGAGGTGGGATGGCAATGGAAGGTGGGACACCTGGCTCAAGTGCAGTGCTGGTGTTGCCCTGCGGTGAAGGTGTTGGACACCTCCTGGGGCTGGGCTGGAGGATCCCACAGTCTGTGGGAAATCTCCCTGTCCTGGGGTGGGGATAGGAAAGGTCTTGTGAGTCACTTCCTGGCTGGAAGGTGTCACTGCTGACAGGTAATAAAGTAAGCTCAACTCCCAGGGAACTCCCTGACCTCTGTGTCTTCTGTCATTGTCCTGAGCAGGGCCTGGTGTCTCTGGCACTGGGCAGCCCCTTTTATGTGGCACAAGACCTGTTTGGGGTGGGGCAGCTCGGAGCATCCCTCCTGCCAGCCCCTGTCCCCACTCCAGAGCCTTTCCAGGCATTTCAGAGGGTTTCAGAAACAGGGTGACACCACAGAGGAAGAACTCTTAGAGTAAATATCTGTAAACTCTTACTCTCCTGAATCCACCTTTAACTTGGCCATGGGGTCTGTAAAGGGAATGAAACTTGGGGGAGCCCAGCATGACACCAGAGCAGGCAGCACACAGCACATCCAGAATGCCTCAGGCGTAGTGCTAAGAAATGTTTATTTAAAAAAGCAAAGACATCATAGGTGACACCAGTCACAGCAAAGGATCATTCATCACATTTGTCCTTGGACAATAAATTATGACATGGAGCATCATGGTGCCTTTTGGAAGAGGTTGCCATGGAGGGATGCACTGGGAGGATACAAGCACAGATCTTTCCAAGCCCCTGATCTTCATATTTTCAAGCAAGAAAGTGCCCTGTGGGGCCACTCCAGCATCCTGCACCCTCCAGCTTTAATCCATGGATGGGTGCAGGAGAGAAAAGCCTGGGAGCACCTGGATACGGCACCGGGAAATTCTCTGAATGCACAGGAACAGACAAAACCCAAGATATAAATATCACTTTTTGCTCACAGAGGTATAAGTAGACTAAATGCTAAATTCCAACATATTTCAGATGTTTCATCACATTATTTGCAGTGTATGTTAACAAGTACAAAGCAGGGTTTGAAAAATTTTTTAAAAGCTACATTAGAATCAGATTTTTTAGTTAATTAGCAAAGACTATTATGAAAGGTACAGTGACAATATTTGGTCTCTGAATTTTTTAAAAAGCATGAGTTTCACAGTATCAAAAGTGCTTATTAAAGAAATGTAGTGTAAAAACTGTGATAAGATGGTTGTGGTTCTGATGATGAATAATTTAGTGGCTGAAAAACAGGTTACTGCAGCATTATACAAATTGAACAGTGCTCAGTTCACATAATTTCTTTTCATAACAATAAATATAAATAAATTTACAAATAGTAATACTGCCTAGCACAAGAATAGACAGAAGCACAATACACAAGACTATAAACAAATCTATTTCTTAAAAAAATCCTAAAAATTGCCATAATTCCTAAAAATCCTCTAGCCAGTGATCAGTTTAATAGTTCAGTAGTACCACTTCCTTCAGGGGTGAGGACTTTTACAAATCTAGATATAACAGTCGTCTGCTAGGGAGGTGAGTTTTCCTTTTTTAGTGGTTTTGCTCCTTTTTTCCTACCTCCTAACAATAAATTAACAACAGTTATGTCAGAAAAGTGTTAGTGGTGCAAACGTCTCCAGGAACTGGGGGAGGTCTTTGTCCAATTTAGCAAATTAAAAAATTACACACCAGGGGCACAATCAACCAACTTGGGGCTGGCCAGCCCCTTGGCTTCTGGTGGCTTCTGTGACAGTGGTGACACAGCAGCTCCACCATGGTGTGGAATAAATTGAATTCCCTTAACTGAGTGAATTTTCGCTCAGTTACATTCCAGTGAAAGTTCCTGCTGCCTTCCAGGTCCTTCTGGAGAGCTCCCCAATCCCACAACACAAATGTCCATGCCCTTGCCATGGGAGAAAGTGGTTTTACAAGTCCCAGCTTGATTTATTTTGGCCTCACATGCTGGAAGCAGCCAACACATCCCAAAGCAGGACGAGCCCTTGGAGCTTCCCGGCTGGATTTTACCCACGGGGAAGAACCGTCCCTCGGGATCCGTGGAACGGTGCCAAGCTCAGAGCAGAGGGATGGGTTTGTTGCCTTGGGGGTTCATGTACTGAGCAGCTGCCACATTGTCCAGGGTGGTGTAGGTGGTGTAAAGGCCAGTGACCTGCAGGTCGGAGAAGGAGCAGTCGCTGCCGCTGGACACGGGCGTGAGGCCGGGCGTGCCCAGCTCGCAGTCGGAGAGATGCAGGGGGGAGTTGCTGAAGGCACCCAGGGTGTCCAGGCTGAAGCTGTCATCTTTCATCTCCTCCCAGATGTTCCCTGGAAAAGATGGAATCCTGCTCACAGCAGCACATCCCCAGGGCCGGGACTAAAGGGATTCATTTGCTGCTTAAGGGTGGGACCACAGTGGTGCAAAGAGAAGCAAGTTTGATACCCCAAATCCTGTGATTCCAAATTTTCTGGGCAGCAAGTGTATCTGATCCCCCAAATCCTGTGATTCCAGACCTTTCTCTAGAAGTGTGTCTGATCCCCCAAATCCTGTGATTCCAGACCTTTCTTCAGAAGTATGTCTGCTCCCCCAAATCCTGTGATTCCAGATTTTCTGAGCAGCAAGTGTGCCTGATCCCACCCAAATCCTGTGATTCCAGACCTTTCTGGGCAGCAGGTGTGTCTATCTCCCAAGTCGTCTGCTTCCAGACCTTTCCAGACAGCACCTCTCTACCTGTGCTCTATCCAGGACCATGTCAGGCATTGCCACAAACCAGACAAGTTCTGCTTGCACAGAAGGAGAACCCCAAAGCATGAGCAGAGCTCTGTTTTCCCAAGGGCAGAGAGATGTGGTGTCCCAGACCCAGCTGGCTGGACACCCCTGCTTCCACTCCCTGCAGTGCCTGCACTGGAGCCAGGAACGTGCTTTGCTGTCCCACCTGGCACAGGGACAAAATCCACTGAGGGTGACCCGGGAAGTCACCCTGCAGATGCCAACACCCAGCCTCATCCCAGAACATCCCACTGAGGATCCTGGTTGGGTATTCAGTGACAAACACATCCCCCAGTGCCTGGCCCGTACCTTGCAGTGCGAAATCCATGATGCTGGGATCCAGAGCATCCACCTCGGTGCTCATGTCCACCGCCACGTTCGGGAAGTCTGGGGCGCGCCCCACGGGATGGTGGGGCAGGGGGCTGTGGCTGATGTCAGGCAGGGTGTGCAGAGGAGGCGTTTGTGCAGGTGCTGGTGAGTTGGGGGCGAGGCGAGCCTGGGTCTGGAGCTGGTGGTGCAGCGGGAGGGACTGCAGGGACAGCGTCATGATGGGCTGGGGCTGGAGCTGGGACACGGAGATGCGGCCCAGGGGGGGCCCCTCGGGCTCTGCCTGCTTGTTGGGCCGCCTGCAGCTCTCGGGTCTGTCGGTGATCAGCTTGTCCAGCTCCTCTGCCCATTCCAGGGAGGGAAAGAGAGGCTTTAACCCGTTTGTTCAAGTAGGGATTGCCCAAAGCACAACTGCATTTATGGCATGAACTGACTGTCACCTTGTGGGACCCAGCACAGGCTGTGACCATGCAGGGAGCAAAGAAATGCACCCTAATTCCTTCCCCAAATCCACTTCCATGGTTAGCCCTGAGCTAAAGAAATGATCACGAAACTGCAGAGCAGCCCAGCCACCCCTGATGGCAGCTCAGCCCCAGCTGCAGAACTTCTGTGCTCAGAGAAAACACTCAGAATTATGCTTATCTACAAGGGAAAAAAAAATTCTGCTTATCTCCCAAATAAATACAAAAAACTCCTGACTGTTTCAGTGACCCTTTTGCTTTTAAACAAATAGCATGTAATTTATCACTGACTGATTACTGATTTTGTAGCAAAAAAACTCTAGTTGATTTTGCCAATATCAAGCTCCTGAAAGCTTTGAAAATGTGTTTCTTTATAAATAAGAAATTTTATAAAGAGGAGGAGGAATTATAAATAAATAAGATATAAATAATAAATATACTAGTATAACTATATTAATGTTTATACTAATTAGTATAATTTAATTTATAATAATTTATATTAATATAATAATGTATAGTATGTACAGTATATATATAAAGTATATATATAAATTATATATATAAAATATATATGTACTTTATATATATAAAGTATATATATAATATATATATAAAGTATATAGTATATAAAGTATATAAAGTATATATATACTATACAGTATATATATACTATATATATACTTATATATACAGTACACTATATATATAGTATATATATGTATATAGTATCTATATACACTGTATATATATAGTGTATATATATACTATATACACTATATATAGTATATATAGTATAAATAAATTATGTTATTTAATTTAATTTATGCTAATTTATATTTGTAGAAATATATTAGTATTATATATAGTATCTTGATATAGCTATAGATATATTGATATCATAGATATATATATAGATATGATATTATAGATATATTAAATATATCTATATAGATGTAATATTAGATATCTATCTATATAGATATATAAGATAATATAGATAATAAATAGATATAAACACATAATATTTATACTTATATAGTATTAAATAATATTAAATTCTATTTTATAAATAAGAAAGCGTCTTAGGAAAGGGAGATTTTTGCTGAAGAGCAGGCAAGAAACAGCATTAAAATGCTTCTCTATGAAAAGTGCATTAAATGTGCCTTGATATTAAAATATTCCCACAAACAGTAACCCCGGAGGCAGCGGAGCCGTGCAGGGAATGCCATGGATGTGCAGGATGGGGATGTGGGACACCAGCCCTACCTGGGTTAGCCATGCTCCTGTGAATAGCAGCCAAATCCTTCCTCTTCCACTTCTGCATCTCCTCCTCCATCTTGTCGATCTTGGCGGGGTTGAGGGCCCAGAGGCAGCCCTTGCGGGAGGTCCCGCTCAGTTTGTTCTCCACCTTCTCAAAGCACTTGTTCAGCGACAGGTTGTGGCGCACGGAATTCTTCCACCCATCAGGGGCAGTCTGCGAGGGGCAGGAAGGGGTTAATGGGAGCAGCCACGGCTGTGGAGGGGAAAAGGGGGCTGGGATGTGGCATTTCCAAGGTCGGGAATGCTCAGGCACCTTGAAGTAGGGGAAGTGCTCCTTCATGAAGCTGTAGATCTCGCTGACGGGCAGGCTCCCGGTCTTGCTGTTCTTCAGTGCCATGGCGATCAAACAGCTGCGGGCAGGGAAACCAGCAATGGCTTGGAATCATGGAATGCCTTGGGTGGGAAGCGACCTTAAAGCTCATCCACTTCCACCCCCTGCCACCTTCCACTAACCCAGGTTGCTCCAAGCCACGTCCAACCTGGCCTTGGACACTTCAACAGCTTCTCTGGGCAGCCAGTGCCAGGGCTTTCCCCACCCTCACAGGGAGGAATTCCTTCCCAATATTCCATCTAACCCTGCCCTGTGGCAGTGGGAACTCATTCCTCTTGTCCTGTCACTCCATAACTTCTGGTCTCTCAACCCTGGACCCACCTCTTCAGACACAAACAGCTGGGATCCTGGGATTTCTGTTCCCAAGGGCTCAGGATGAGCTGATTTAGAAGGGACCCACAAAGATCATTGAATGCAGCTCCTGGCCCTGCACAGCACCATCCCCAAGAGTCACACCACATTCCCAAAAGGATTGTCCAAACTCTTCTTGGGCTCTGCCAGGCCTGGTGCTGTGACCACGTCTCCCTGATCCTCAGGTTTTATTCCTCTGTGCTGTTACTCCCCACTGTGCTGCTCTCCAGGAATTACTTTGCTTGTTCACTCCTGCTACCCCTCAGAGGCACCTTCCACAGAACTCCTGCATGGATGAGGGGATTTTTGTTCCCTTCCAAAGGACTCAGACACCCCTGCAGTGTCCCAGCCATCCCAGGACAGGCTGCAAGCAATGTGCTCCCTGCTCCCCACTCACCTGTAGGAATAGATGGGCTTGGGATAATGCTTTGGGTGCAGTTCCTGGGCAGAGTGAGGAGCCAGGCGTGGCTGGGAATAGTGTGGCTGTGTCCCATAGGATGTGTTGTACATTGCTGCTGGGTTACACTGAGTGCAGAGGGAAAAGAAGGGAAACGTTGGATGCAAAATATCCGTGGGTGTGTGGATTTAGGGATATTTTGGTTTTCTTTTAAAAGACATCTAGATTTGATGTTGGCAGGTACTTCAAGACAGACAACAAGCACATACCAGTACCTGCTGGGGGTTCTGGGCCAGGGCAAACACCTGCTGGGAGTGAGGAGGAGGAGGAGGAGGAGGAGGAGGAGGGAAGAGCTGTTGCTGTGTGTGCAAACCAGGGGACAGCTGTCCACCCATGGCATAGGGGCTCATCTGCTGAAAGAAACACAACAGTCAAGGAATTATCACCACCTTGTCCCAGGAGCTGGGAAAATAATGAGCCACCAAGGCCTGCTCTTACATTGGCTCCATGTGTTGAAATGGAATTGAGGCCCAGGATTCCCTGTGGGAGGCTGGCCTGGACGTGGATCATCGCCCCAGGTGTCGAGTGCATCGTGCTCCCCACAGGACCTGGCGTGGAGAGAGGAAGGCAAGGAATGCTCCCATGGAAGCACAGTTCAGGGAAGGGAGTTAATAGATGCAGCTGAGCACAGGGAAGCTCTGGAGTGGAGAATCCAACTTCTCTGGCTTTTCACAGCTTGCCCAGATGACATCAGCTGCTCCCAAAACTTGTTAGGCAGGGAATGAGAGGCGGCAGCTGTTTAACAGCCCCCGGTGGTGACACGGACACTGTGTCTCACAAAAGAGAAACATCACATTCAGCATTAGCTGGATTTGTGCTCTCAGGCAGGCTGAGCTCTGTGGTGTGTGTTTACCTAAAGGATGTTCACGAAGGAAAGAAAGGAGTTCAACCAACACACGCTGCAAGGCTGCAAGAAGCAAAGAGGTGCGAGGTAAATGAGGTGCCCTTGGTTTTATCACTGTTGAAACAATGCAGAAAGATTATCTAATTTCAGAGCTGTTGAAAACCTCTGAAAGCCAGGACTTAAAATACCTCAGCCCAACAGGTCACCAGCAGCTGTACTGAGCAGAAATTCCCATGGGATCTGAGTGTTGCCAGTGCTGGAGTTCTCTCACTCTTGGAATGAGGGGAAGGCACCAGCAGAGCCCTCATGAGAAGCCAGCAGGCTCCAGGTCTTTGGACAGGAAGCAAAATGGAAAAGGCTAGGTAGGAAAAGGGAGCCTGAAGGGGAGTGGCAGGGGCAGGTTGTGCTGTTTAAGGAGCAGTTGTTCCCTATTCCCATTTCCCACCCCACAGTACCTGTCTGCTGGAGCATGGCATTCTGGGCCCCCAGGCTGAAATCCATTCTCCCACTGGCCATCTGTTGGAGCCGAGGCACATCCACGGATGTCAGCCAGGACAGGGACTGCAAATCCCCTGGGAGCTCATCCTCACTCAGCTGGGACGGGTCTGAAGCCAGGAGTCTGCAAAGCAGCAGGGAAGGTTAACAGGGAGCAGGGATGGGGCTGCATTGTCCTTGGGAAGAGATGGCTGGGGTGCCAAAGCTCCTGCAGGTCACTGGGAAGAACCACCAGGCTGGAATTCTGTATCCAAATCCAGATGTGCCCTGCGGTTTTACAGCTGGTTACTGACAGCCTTTACCTGGTCTTGTGTTCCTGTGTCCAGTCTGAAACATTCTGGTTAAGAAAACCTCTTGTGGAGCATTTTTAGGGGAAGAAGGCCCAGGAACCCAGCAGAGAAACTGCCTGGAAACAAACCCAAACTGATTCCTTATTTTCATACCTGTCAGAAATTTGCATTTGTTTGGCTTTGATGGGGGAGAAACCAGGACTTAGAACCTGATCATTCTGTATTAACCCTGCAATCCAGAGCCTTGGAAGGAGCTCTGTGCCCAGCTCCTGGGGAACGTGTGTGCTGCTGCTGCAGGAACACCTGGAAAAACTTTTCCCAGTCCTGGATCCTGTCAGTGATGACAGATCAGCAGCTGCATAAAAAGAACTTCACAGACTGAACTGCTGATATCTTCCATTCAGATATGTGAAGTTATTGATACTTAAAAAAACCAATTTTTAGGCAGTTTTTTGACAGAGTAAAGGACCAGAATGAAAGGTTTGAGACTGGAGGCACCATATCTGCCAGGCACCAGCAACAACAGCAGGCACAGCTGTGACAGGCTGCTTTTGGTTTAAAGCTCTCCTTTTGACACCTTTTACATGTTCCAAATCACCTGTTTTGCTTTGCTTCTGATAGAGCATATGGTACAAAATGGGAATATTGGAATATATTTACAGTACTCAAAAATTCCTGTGTGGTCCAAACTCCCCGTTAAAGTCGATAAAAGAGCTCCTGCAAATGAAAGGCTAAATTAATTAATTTATGTGGAACAGTATTACAGCAGTCACTGGTACCTTGTGGAGTAAAGCAGTAATTAGGGCATGTCAGGAAGTTGTCACTCGACACCCAGGGTAAACCTAAAGGGATTCACATCTAGGAAAACATCTTTATCTCTCAGAAGAACATAATTTAGTTGGATGCAGTTGATTTTGCTTTCAAACCCTTTTGCTTTCAAGAGCTCTCGGAGATGTGTTAAAGTGGTGTCTGCTGCTGATGTGTGTTCGCTGCCAAGTGATGCTGCAGAAATCTTAAATAAATCTGGTCTCTTGCTGAAGCATCTTTTATGTTTTACACGACTCTAAATCAGCTTAAAAGAACAAGGCAGAACTCCAGTGCCTGCCTGCCCTGGAGCTTTCAGCTCCTCTATTCAGGAATTCCAGAAACACCTATCAAGGCTCAGTGAACCTCTGTCGGGGAGATGCCACTTGTTTGCAAAAGGATTTTGTAAAGGAGAAAAGGGCGGGGGGATGGTGGGGGGAATCAACACGGGACCAAGAGCCAAAGGAAAAAACCCTCTTCAAATCTCCCTCGCAGCCGTGTTCTCTCTCTTACTGTAGTTATAGGGCAATAATTAGCATCGCCATGGTTACGCCATTAAAAAAAAAAGAAGAAGAAAAAAAAAAAAAAGGGGGGGGAGGGAAAAAAAAAAAGAAGCTCATCAGGTGACGACTCTCCCGGCGCTGAGATTGGCTGGATTGGAAGAAAACAGGGCCATGAAATGATTTGAAAACCGGGCAGGCTCGGGGTCGTTTGCAACAGTTGGTTCCATTGAGGGGGAGCCGGCGGCGCTTTGTGCGCCCAACGCCCGCCGCCCGCGGCACGTGGCCCCCTTTGTCTTTGGGGACCCCGCTTAATTGTCCCACCCCCCCCCACCCGCTCCTTTTTCACAAACCTCCCATTAATCTGCCCCGAGTGACAGGCGACACACAACACACGTCCCCTCGCCATCTGGCACCCCGCGCCCCGCCGGCGCTAACGGGGTCAGCGCCCCGCACACGCCGCTGGCAGCGCCCGCACCGCCCCTCCCCGGCCGCATTCCCGGCCAGGAATGCGGGAGAATCCGGCCTCAGCCTCACCCGGGATGCACCCGGCCCGCGGCTGCCCCGCGGGAAGGTGCGGCTGCGTGTCCCGCTCCAGGGACACGAATAGAGGCGAGGAAAGGGTCGCGTATCGGCTGGGAAATTGCTGTCACTGCCATCACTCTGTTTGAAACGGTTATGAAGATGCAGTTGTAGTGAATAGCTAGGGAAGAGTGCAAAATGGCTCTTTCTCCAAGTCAATGGCCTTCCCTTCCCTTCCCTTCCCTTCCCTTCCCTTCCCTTCCCTTCCCTTCCCTTCCCTTCCCTTC
>QUSF01000030.1:1859448-1893342 GCA_003676055.1 Chloebia gouldiae
TCCCTTCCCTTCCCTTCCCTTCCCTTCCCTTCCCTTCCCTTCCCTTCAGTTCTTTTAAAACCACCTCAGCCTCTTCACTACACTTTTAAAATAATGGATTCACTAGTTATCAGATTAACACTCTGTTAAAAATGAGGGAAAAAGCAGATTCAATCAGAATTACATCCCTGCCCATGCCAGAGGGTTGAAAACAAGATATTTAAGGTCCCTACCAACCCAAACAATTCTGGGATTGTGTTTCCCTAATTTGATAATTCTATGATTCCATGATTTCAAGTTTAAAGGTTATTCTTCAGGCTGCCTTCAAAACCAATGTTGAGATCTCTCGTGTCTTAAAGAAGGTGAAATTTTAAAGGATTCCCATTGCTGCCTGGCTGAGGAGTTTTAAAAAGTCTGGAGATATTCTGTAGCATAAACCCAGCATATCTCCCAGGCCACAGGCTCAATGTGTGCCCTGCTTCCAGTGAAGAAATTCTAATTTAACTGCAAAAAAAGAGAGAGTCAAACACGGGAATAACCAACATTGTCATCTCCTGGGGTTTAATCTTCCTGACCTGAAAATTGCCTGTGTCAAGACAACTACAGATCCATAAGTACAAGTTGGAATGCCAGGTGGGATTGGATTCTGTTCCCCACCACTGCCCTGCTCATCACTTCAGAGAGTAAATTCCAGGAGGATAAACTCCAGGAGGATAAACTCCAGGAGTCAGAGCTCCTGCCTTTGGCTGGGTGTTCACAGCCCCTGGCACAATGGGGCACTGTGGTAAAAGCAGCCTTTCAGTGCATGTAAATGAGATAAATAGTGATAGGCTGTAATTAATGCACTGCTGAGCCTCCCCTGCTCATTCCCAGGGCTCCTGGAAGAGCCACAGAGCCGCTGAACCCCGGCAAGGGGAGGCTGCAGTCCTGCCAGATGTGTTGCAAACGTGGTGTTGTTTTTCAGGATGTGGTGAAATGATGCAACTCCACTTTTACCCCTCTGCTTTCAACTCTCTGCAGGAAAACATCCCCTGCTTCTGTTTCTCTCCTAGAAAGGCGCCTGCAAGAATGGGAATCCAGAGGGTGCTGAGGGTTTAAAGCCCAGTGCTCCTGTGTATCCCAGGATGCTGATCCACAGATCCTCCTGTGAAAAGAGCCTGGAAAACTGGGTGTGATACAGAAATGCTCCATGGCACTGTTAGTCTGTACAATCTGCTCTGGAGTTTTCTGCCCAAAATATTTATCCCATCAGGATAATGGGATCAGGAGCACCTTGGAATGAGACCCCTTTCCAGAGCTGATGCTGGGCTCACCTGGCAAAGTTCACCAGAGCCTGCCAGCAGCACAAAATCCTCACTCACAGCAATGTAAAGGTATCTTCACCTTTTTCTCCCCACCATCAAGAGCATCCTGCTGGCACAACGTGGAATTTGAGTAATTCCTGGTCTGACCTTGCAGGAGTTTAACACCAGAGCTGGATCTGAGTCTGTACCCACCAGTGGGGCTTTGCCACCTTCCCTCAGGCTGAGCTCAAGGTGGTTCCTCACCTTGGGAACCACTGCCAGGGGAATTATCCATGAAATATCCACCTCCCTATTGCATGGGATGGTGAACTCATGCCTGGAGACTCCAAGGACCCTCTCCTCAACAAGCCATCACCTCCACCTGGAATAGAGCCAGGCCAAACCCCTGCAGCTGCATTTGGGATATCCCACGGTTTTCAGTCTTACTCAATGGACAGGTTTTTTTCCCATTTTCAGCACTGCCACCTGAGTTTTTAGCCCAGCCTTAGGTGACACAACTGCTCAACAGGCAGGAGCAATTGGGTGATGGGTTCTTAATTAGCTGTTTGCAATGATTTATCCAATCAGAGACAACTGGACAGGAAAAGTACAAAGAAAACCTCTTCTAGAAGTGGTGTTTTCCTTTGTCTGGGATTACACAAAGTCCTCAGGGCAAAGCACAGAGACCTCTTATAGGCAAGACTAGGAAAAGATTTGTATAGTGACTCTCCAGCTGTGTGCATGGTAAGAAGGGTCCCCTGTTTTACTGAAGGATTCAACTTCCCCATCTCTTTCAGCTCCTCATTCCAGCTACTCTGATCCTTCCCTTTATGCCCTTCCCCTCCCAGGTGCTTTTCCCCCACTGTTTTCTGGTTTCCACACTCACAATCACCTGTCCCTTTCAACTTGTTTCTGCACCAGCTCCTCTCCTGCTTTAGCCAGCAGCTCCCAGAGTTTTTGGTCTGTGATTCCTCCCTGAAGGCACAACACACACCCAGTCCCAAACCTTTCTCTGTCTTCAAGATCTCCGAGTTATTTCTGGCCTTGCTGGAAATCAGAACAAAAACTAAGCAGCTTTCCAGGGATAAAGAGAGTCCCTCCTTATCCATAACTCAAAAAACATTGCATTATCAGGACAAAAACTAGGGAGGAAAAAGCAAATAACATCATTAACCTGACAGGTGGTGATGGTCTCCTTTCCTTGCACCACGCTGGACCCTCTGAAAATCATCTGCAAAGGTACTTGGCACTAAGAACAGGCTACAGCTGCACTCCTGGAGCCTTTTATGCATCCCAAATCCCCATTTCACAACCCCCATTACACCAGTTTGCTGTGGGATCAGTGGAAACTGGATTACAGTGCAATGTGTAATGCTTAAACCCAAGGGGAAATGAGAGGTGATGGCAGCACTGCACCCCTAGCCACTCATTCCCTGCTCTGCTCTAACCATCCCTAGGCTGGAATTTGCAAAATACAGCTAGGATCTGACTCTGGAACCTGTTTGGTAAAAAATCCCAAACCAAACAACTCAAAAATCAGCTTTTTGACTGATGTTAGAACAAAGCAAAAAGTGTTGAATCATCAGGCACTGCAGGAATGTTTTATATGAAAAACAGCACCATGGTCTGACAGGGAAGCGACTTTTTCCTTGGAAATTGCTGCTCCTTAGCACTGGAGCCTTGTGTAGGTGTCAGTGCAGTGTAAAGGGAATATCAGCTCTACAACCTGTCCCTGGGCAGGGCTCTCAGGACCCCCTCAGTCGCTGGGACTGCAGCAGCTCCTCTTCCTGCACTTGTCAGAGGGTGCCATGAGCCTCTGAGATCCCCCAGGAATGCTGGAAAAGTCCCAGTTTCCTTTCTGTTTCCCTCTTTTGGACAAACACCCTTTCTGAGATAAGGGATGAGCCCCTTCTGCTCCCACAGGACCCCGAGGTGCTGCCCCAAACCAGCCCCTGCAGCTGTGCCGTCACCGCGGCACTTGGGGAGAAGCAAAAGGCCACAAATTTTTATTCCTCCAGATCAGCACATTTCAGGAGTGCCGAGGAAACAGTTGTGCTAATCCACTTAAATCAATCCAGTTTGACTGATTCCTTGGAGGTTTCTCACTTTTTTTTTTTTTTTTTTTTTTTCTTTTTGGGAAGAATGAAGCAACTCCCGTGCTGGAATTCCTGGGGCACTCGGAGTCATTATCTCACTGTCTGTCAGACACAAATGTCACAGGAATGGACACTGGCATTTTCTCCAGGAACAATTAGGGTGTTGTTAGTGATGTATTTGTAACCTTTTTTGTGCACACTCCCATCCATCCATCCATCCATCCATCCATCCATCCATCCCAGGGCACAGAGGTGTCACTTCCTCTCCAGAAACCCCAGTGCAAAAAAAAAAACTCCAGAGATGAGAGCACAACCAATGTGCTCAAATTAGAGATTTGTCATCTTTTTCCTGTCACATCTGGAATTTATGGAGTATGGCAGTCCTGTGCTTCTTAATCTGATTTTACACTAAACTGTGACAACATAAAGTAATTAAGGAAAATATTGATAATACTAATGAGCTAATGAATATAGAAATTTTTTTAAGATGAAGGACAATATAATCTACTAATATATTGAATTATTAATGATTAAACCTTTTGATCAAAAATATGTAATTTAAAGCTTAATTCCTGATTAACATACAGAAAATGCATTGTAATGCCTTCAAAATTCTCCACAAGGCTTCTGTCAGCTGGAAATACATAACAACACCAAAAAAAAAAAAAAAAGAAAAGTGATCCTTATACCAAGTATTGTTGAATCAGATCTTAAAATCAAAATGACAGATTTTATATTTCAATTCAAAATATTGCCTGGATTGCTACAAGGCCCAGGAGCTGAAGAACCTGGATTCCCAGGAATCAGCCCATAAATTCCATGGGAAAAGCCTGGAAATGGCTCCTAAAATTTGCACAGCTCTGTGCTGGAACCGCCACTGCATAGAAAACTTGTGGTCTGCTGGTGCTATGATTTACAATCAAAATACTGGTACTAAAACATGTTAAATTATTAATTATGATTAACAAGGATGAAGGGCTAAGGGTTAAAAAATCTCAGTGTGTTACAATTTTCTACTTTCATTCCCTCAAATGCAATATGGAATAACTAGAAATATTTGTCAGCCCTACAAAGGTGAATATATTGAATATGGTGGTATTTTCTGTAGGAAATGAACAGAGGTGGCTGCTAAAATAAAGAATTTGCATTGCAGCCATGCAGTGACAGCACCATAAAAACAGGAAGTGGAGGAGATCTGATGGCCCTTAATCATCCCTGTGCTGTTTTATATCCCACAGCTGCACTGGTGGGAGAGATATTTGCCTAAAATCATTTTCCTGGGCTGCAAAAAGTCCTGGGATTTCACACAGCAGCCAAAAGCAGCCCAAACCTCATCACCACCCTGAGCCACAGCAAATTTACTGCAGACGCTTTGGAGCTGCACAATACAAAAATCTGTTAAAATCAGATTTTTCCCGCTTTTATTTTACAAAATAATAAAAATAAAATTTAAAATTCCAAAATCCCAAGTTTTCCAGCTGTAAGCACAATCTGCCTGCAAGCTGATGGGTGTCTGGGGGTTGGATCCCCTCCCTTGTCAGCCTTTCCTCCTCACAGCAAAGCCGGGGCTCCTCCAAGTCCAACTGTCCCATTGAAAGAGTCCAAATGAGACAGAAGAGTATTCTCAGCACAGCCCCAGCCTTCCACTCGCTAATTGGAGGCCATTCCCCATTTTGTGGAGCCTTGATGCTCCCCCATGGAGAACTCAGGACTGTGGGTTCCAGTCTTGGACTGTGGTGACAGCAGGAGAGTAAACAGAGCTGATAGAATTTGACAGGTCTATTCTTTTCTTAAAATCATTCAGTCTAAAAGATTTTCTTTTACATAATCCAAAGTGTTTTCTCATGAAGTAGGACAAATACTGCTCTGCATTTATGGTGCAGTTCAGATTTTATGCATTTTTATCAGAATTTGCCACTATTAAACGAGGTCAAATCATTCGTTTTAAAGCCGCGGTAAAGAAATCACAAGTGGGTGAAAAACTTTAGAGAACTGAGTTCAAAACATTTCACAGAGGACCCAAAGTTGGTTTTTAAAAAGAGGAAAAGAAGAAAGTTATGATTTTTTTTTTTACTGCAGTAAGAGAAATCCTATCTTTCTCCCCTAAATGCCTTTTTTTTCCCTGCAGCTCTGAGTTAAAGAACAGTTCTCTCCCTAAAAAAGGGGCTTTGTTAAGGTGGTGAGTTCTGCAGGGCACTGAAGATCCAGCCTTAAATCCACATCCCCAAAAGTCCCTCTCACCCACACCTTCCTTAAATCCCAAATAATTTCTTCACCTATATTTATGTAGCCAAGAAAAATGCCCAGAGCAAACAGTGCCTCGGTAAAGAGCAAAACCAGAGCCACAAACCTTTTCCCCAGAGGCTGCAGGGACTAAAACAAATCCCTTGTTGAGCTGCAAGAGGCTGAGCTGCAGCCTTTGCATTTTGAATAGAGAGAGGCCAGGAGAAGAATACCTGCAGCAGCCCCAGGATAGGCTGCAAACCCCTCAGGCTGGGAGGAATGAATCTCTCAATGCTCATTTTATATATAAAAAAAAGAAATTTCTTCTGCTTTGCTCTCTGTTTTGTTGTGAGAACTGGGACATGTTGTGTGTGTTCTGTATTTATTGGAGCTTTGCATCATGTGACAAAATGTAACCTAACATAACCCAGGGCTCTGTAACTCATGCAGAACCCTCCTGGAACATCTAACAATGCTTTGAAATGATAAATGGAAGCACGGTGGTGCAGGTAAATTAAATTATGAAAGGCTCTTGGCAAAGCCAGGTTTGTTCCCACCCATATTAAAAGCCCTTTGACATGTTGTCAGTGCTTTGGAGGGCTACACAAGTGCTTGTTTTAATTAAAAGCTCCTCCAGTGTCTCTTGTTTAGTCTCTCCATGACTGCTCCACAACAATGCAAAAAGTGATCTGCAAGAGAACTTTTAAACTATTATATTTTAATGAGAATATCCTTCTGTGGCAATGCCTGCACAGGGCAGAGAATTTAGAGAGAGGTCAGCCCAAGGTTTTGGAGATATATTTATCAAATAAAGGTTAGTATCAAAATCAGAGAATCATAGAATTATAGAATGATTATGGATATAAAAACCTCCAAGGTTAGCAAGTCCAGTCTTCATCCAAATGCCACCATTGTGAATACTTTTAAACAGGAATGTTTCTAAATCAGGAATGCATTGTAACTGGCCATCAGCCTTAGAAATCTTATTTAGAGTGGAGGAATAATTCAGATAGCTTAAAAAAAATAAAGAAGGAGAAGAAAAGTGGATTTCTACGTGCTAAAAGGATTTTTTAGGAGGCAAGGAGGAAGCAGGAGGAGTTGGCAGCTGTGCCAGTGGGGTGCACGTTTTCGAAACGGATAAAACCTCACCTGTACTCCTGCGAGGGGTGGTGGTTTTGCCCTGAATTCCTAATGATTCCTGACATTATGGACGGGATATCGCTCTCTATCATCTCCTGGGGAAGCAGCAGAAGGCAGCGGTCAGCAGCAGTAGCTATCCAGCACTTCAGCAGCGGCGGGAGCCACCGACCCCGCCCGAGCCCCGGCACCGGGGCACGGCACAGCCCGGCCCGGGCACCGGCCCCGCCAGGTGCGCTGCTGCCACTGGGAAAGGCAGGAAAACACTTCCCGGGGGGTGATCCCATCCCAGAGAGGGACTCCTGAGGGAGGGACAGCTACCGACTGTAGGGCTGAGGGTACCGGGAGCACCGAGCCAGCCGGGAGCGCTCCCGCCTTGGGCTGCTCTTGTCCCCCAAGCAGCATCCGTCGTATTTTGGGTGAAAAAGCTGCGGGAGCTGCAGCGGTCCGAGCGCGCCCGGGCTGCCCGGGGACTGGGGGACCGGGAGACCCCAGCCCTGGATGCTCAGAGATGGAAGGGGAGCCCGGGAGAATCCCAGCACCGCTGCCCCAAGGATGGAGGGAGCCTGGTGGTTCCCAGCCCCGCGGATGGAAAGGGAATCCCAAATCCGGGAGAATCCCCAAACCGCTGCCCTAGGGATGGAGGGAGCCAGGGAGAACCCCAGACCCGCTGCCTCGGGGCTTCAGGGAGAGACCGGCTCCCCAAACCCGCTGCCCCGGGGATGGAAGAGCCCGGGGATCCCCAGCCCCGGTGCCTCAGGATGGAGCGAGCCCCGGGACTCCCAGCCCCGCTGCCCCGGGGACGGATGGATGCCGGGAGCCGGGGGTTCCCCATCCCCGCTGCCCCGGGATGAAAGGAGCCCGGGGGTCCCCATCCCCGACCCCCCAACCCCCGCCCGGCGCTGCCGCCGCTCCGTGCACCAACCTGTCGGGCGGGGCCCCGGGGCCGCCCGGAGCTCGGCGGGCGCTCGGTGCGCGGGGCCGGCGGCGGGGCCGCGCTCCGGCCCCGGTTTAAATTTCCCTCTCCGGAGCTGTCCAGCCCCGAGCATGCGCGGCCCGGCCCGGGGTCAGCGCCGGGGCAGGGCCGGGCAGAGCCGCCCCCGCCCCCGGTGCCTCCGGTGCCCCCGCCCCGCGGTACCGGCGCGGGCAGGGCGGGCGGGCAGCGCGTCCCGACGGAGAGCGGCGGATGAGCAGGGCGGAAAGCGCAGATTAACCCAACTTTGTGCAACTTTCCGCAGGGAGGAGGGGGAGGGATCCGCCCGTTCAAACGGGCACCGGCGGGAGGAGAGCGGAGCGGGGCGGGGGGGGCTCGGGGGAGCCGGTGCCCAACGCCCGGTGCCGGTACCGGTGCTCAGTGCCCGGTACCGGTGCTCAGTGCCCGGTACCCCATGCCCGGTGCCGGTGCTCAGTGCCCGATGCTCAGCGGTACCGGGGAGCTCCGTCCCCGGTGCCCCGCTCGGCGCTGCGGGAAGCGGAGCGGAGGCAGCGGCCGGAGCCGCCGGTCCGCCCCGGTCCCCGCCGGGATGGCCGCGGGAAAGGGCGCGGGAGCGGGAAGGGAACCGGGACAGCCCCGGGCAGGCAGCGCCCGTTCTGAGCCTCAGCGCTGCGGGAGGTGAGGGATGAGGATGGGAGGGATGAGGAAGGCAGAGATGAGGATGGGAGGGTGCTGAGGCCCTGGCAGCACAGGGTGCCCCGAGAAGCTGTGGCTGGAGGTGTCCAAGGCCAAGCTGGACAGGGTTTGGAGCAACCTGGAATGAGAATCATTCATTCATTCGTAATTCTCCCTCTTTTACCAGAGCCTTTTGAAGCATGGCTCAGCCATCAGAGAGTGAAGTCTGGTGATAATGACACACATTTAGGACAGTGATACCTCCAAGTACCAGAAAGACATGGATCAAACATCTGAGCCAAGGTCTCCCACATCAGCAGAGATCCAGCCCCAGAAAACATTGGCTTAGACTGTCCAGGTCTTTTCTTGAGACCAGATTTTATTTCCTATAAATCCATCATCAAAATAGGGACCAACCTTCCCTGTCAGAAAAGTGGCCTCTAAACAGAGGCAGTTTGAAGTCTGTGATGACACTGGGTCCTTTGGGCTCAGCACAGCAAGGCTGAAATTTGGAAATACTCCCAATATCCTGCACAATGAAAATGCCCAAGATCCATGATAAATATATTTCCTTGTGCTTGCCAGTTTACCACAGAGTAGAGAGGGGATGAAATGTGAAGACAGAACTTTTTTTCTGCTCTTAATGAGAATCTGTTCACTTTGATGAGCATCAAATCTCTCTCTTTTAATTGCTGTCAATAGAAGTGGAGATTAATCAATACTTCTATTAATCAATGCCTTCATCAGGCACCTCTGAAGAACTGAAATGAGAGGAAAAGTCACAGTACTGGCAGAGCCTCAGGCATGGAGTTTGCACAGTTGCAAGTGTTCCCTTAATTACAGGCTGCATTAATTAACGTTGGGCTGTAACTTATTAAAAGGTCATCTCGGAGTCGTCACATCCTCAAAAAACACTTTAAAGAATGCGTTCCTGTGGCTGAATATTTGCAGGATAAACCACAACGTTCCTTCCTGATCTCCTTGGAGCCTGTTCAGGACATTGTGCTGAGCTTTCCCCCTGGCTGCTTTCCTTGCAGGAGCACATTCCATGCACGAGCTGCTTTCCCCTCTCAGGTGATCTGCAAGCCTTGGAAGGGCAGGATTGCAGCAGGTGAGGAGCAAAGGGTGGCTCCTGCCCTGTTTGCTCACCTGCAACGGGGAGGGATAAAGGGCTTTGCTCTCCAAAACCTGCAGGAGCAAGTTCCAGCAAGGAAAATTCCAGTTCATTGGTTCAAGGAGCTTTTTCACAATGGGGGAAGTCCAACACTACAATGGGCATGGGGAAATTTTGGGTCCCTGCCCTTGGAGGTGCTGGAATTGGATAGGACAGAGCTCTGGGGAGTTTGTGGAGTCACAAAATGGTTTGGGTTGGAAGGGAGCTTAAAGCTCATCTTGTTTCAGTCCCTTCCATAGCCCAGGGAGCTCCAGCTGTTCCATATTCCATCAGGTCAGCTCCAAGCTGGAGCTGCAGAACTGCAGGCTGATGGTTGAACTTTTTAAAAATTGGGTTTTTTTCTCTTGGTTTTGGTCTTTTCTCACCAGTTCCTGTCAGGCTGGAGAAATGATGCATGGGAATGGCATGGAAAGGAATATTGGGGTGTATTTTCACCTGGTATCCATCAGCTCTGTTTCTTTCTGTGATTTAAAATACAAGAACACAAGAGATGGACAATTTCTGGTTGTGTTTGTATTTATCCTTATCTCAGTTAAGGAATGGTTCAAATTCACCTGTCACAACTGAGTAGTTGTGAATATTTATAATTTTACAGTGAATATTAGCAGAGAAATGTGGATTAGGTTTTCCTATTGATCCAATTTCTCTCTGACTTATTTGGTGGCATGTAAAATCACAAATAGCCTTTAAATTAACATTGTTCAGCAATTAACTTCTTCCTTTATTTGGACTAACAGCTTTGTAGTAAATAAACAATGCAATACAACAACAGAAGTAAAATAGGGATTTGTTTTTCAAAGGCGTTCACTGTCTTTTGTATTAATTTCTCCTGAAATATCTTTAATTTCTATAGATTTTATTTTAAACTGTAGGAATTTCTTTTGGATGACAAACTGAATTCATTTTGCTACCAGCTGAGGTCATCATAAAACAGGTTTGGTTTATTTTCCACACTCTCCACTGCTTCAGGAGAAAAGTAGGGGGGAAAAAAGCAAGAGGGAGCTGAGACACCTTCAAAAGCAGAGATTGATGAGAACTCTGTGAAGATTTTGGTGACCTCTGTGTCAGGCTGGAAAATCAAAATATTTCCCCCACCTCAGGCAGTTGGGACTGGGACCTGTGGTTTTAGTGGTGAACCCAGAATGGCTGAAAAGCAGCTTCATGTTTATTCATTGTCATTTTTTGTGGAAGGACACTGGTGTGTCCTGGCCTGGATCTTCCTACTCCTCACTTGGCTTTTTTTTTTCTGATTGTGGTTTTCATCCCTCTCCTCCCGAGTACCTAAAACGTGGGGAAAATCCTGATGTCAATTCAGCTCTGAAAGCATTTAGAGATTCTTAGAGAGGAATAATTTCCTTCCACACTTCAATCCAGCTTTGTTTTATGGGGAACATTGGATTTTTTTGAGCTCCTCCTTTGTTTACTAAATTTAATTTATCCCTCCAGAAGTGAAATATTCTATTCACATTTTAAACTGCAACTTCCTCACTCAGATTCTCAGTTCCTGATGGAGATGGGAATTTGGGTACACTTCATCCTCTTTCCTATGCCCAGATTTGGGGTTGTATCCTCACCCCCAGAGATGAAAAGCAGCTCTTCCCATTACCCACAGGCTCTTTTCCCAGGATTTCTGCATTCATATGGGAATGAAAATGTGCAAATGGATTCAGTCCAAGCCACTGGAAACAGGAAACTCTGCAAGCTCCCTCCTTTTATCCCCCTGCGAAAGCAGTGACCGTTTGTTTTATTTCGGGATACTGTATCCTAACAAATTATCCTTAAAAATCATTTGGTGTGAAATTGCAGATTAATCCCACCGGGGTGGGGGTTTAGCCCTCGTCTGGCCACTTGGGAGCACACAGATGGTGGCTGGGAGTGTGACAAAAGGCACAATCCCTGATGAGATGCATGGATGTAACGGACAGAAAGCTTTTCCTCATGGCCAAGGTGAGGAAAACACCGGAGGTCCTGGAGCCTGCCTCCTGCTGGGAGAGCTGTCCTGGAAAATCTGCTCTGGAAAAGTTTTGCAATGGCTCCCAAACAAAGGGAAACCTGCTCTGACTCCCTTTAAAATCCCATTTTTACTCCCTAATGCTGTTACTGCTTTTCTTATTCCTTTTATTTTCCCGTGTTGTTTTGTTTTATTGCATCTTTAGGTGGCAAACACCAACAAATGGGGATTCCTTTCAGAGTCTGGCAGCTTCTTGTTCCCAAAATTAATCCTGTCTATCCCACAGGGAAAATTAAGTCCTGCTTGTGAAGTGCTGGAAGTCTGGCCTGGGGGAAATTAATCTTTATCCTTGTGAAATGACGTTGCTGCCCTGCACAGCCCTGAAATTCCAACTGCCAGCTGAGCTGCTCTCTGATTTCAATGTGAAATTGTTCTTAGTTGGGAACAGAATCCATCGTGCTGCTTGTTCCTGGTGGGAAGTCAGGTGTGTGAGTACAATGCCCCATCCCTGGGAGTGCCCAAGGCCAGCCTGGATGGGGCTCTGAGCAACCTGGGACAGTGGAAGGTGTGGAACAAGAGGAGGTTTAAATCTTTTCCAACCCAAACCTCTCTGAGATTCCACGATTTCCCTGGAAAAATGGGGCTTCTAAATGCCCCTGCAACAGAAATCCTGCAGAGCCACGATTGTTTGTGCTTTTAGAGCTGGCAGAACCCCCAGCCCAACCCACAAAGACACACAAAGCCTGACAATATATTTATTATTTAAGAAGTTAGACCTAAACTTAGCACAATTTTTACCTCTGTGAGTGCACTACAAGAATATTTTGCTCTGATTTATGTCTAGTCTGGGGCAAAATGAGTTTATAGGTGCTATAATTGTGCATGAATAATTATATACAATAATATGAAGCAATGAAATTAGAACAAATCTGTGTATTATGTCAGCATAGAATCAATACTTTTATTTTGCATTTAGGGGGTGAAATAAATACATCTGAAATTCTATTTTTTTCCCAAAACCAGAGGGTTATCAATATGCTGTTGGCAGATGGATGTAATTTCTAACTTAGTTTGTCATTGGAAGGGAACTTAAGCCCCAGAGCACACAAAATTGTCACTTCTGATCTCTTTATTGCTCTTTTGTAGCTTTTTGTAGTGGTTTATTTACAGCTGAGGAGCCGTGCCGAGAATCCTGTGTAGGTCTCACCTATTCCTTCATTACAGTAATGAGCCTTTCCTTAATTAATATCCCTCATTGTTTCAGCAAATCCCCATGGGTTGTGTCATGCAGATAATGGCAATCAGTGCTTTTTCTGTCTCTGTGCTCACATGAAGTTTTTTGTCTTAGTAGGTGAAAATGAAAGAAGAAAAAAAAGGAGATTTTGAAGCTTTTTGCTTCCATCTTTGGGCAAATGCATAACTTTTTGTTGTAGGAGCAATGAATGTTGAGTGAGTACAGAAATATTTTGGGAAATTCATGCCTGAGGGCTCAGGTGGCCTCAGCTGGAGGCACAGCTCATGAAAAACCCAATCAGCTGCTGCACCCAGAGCTGGAGCCCAACTTTCAGAGAGCCCATTCTGCTTCCCAGCAAGGGAATTCCATTGGCACAGGGACAGGGATGGTCTGAGCATCCCAGTCTGGCTGTGATTAAATTGATATTTCTTACACAAAACCACAGAGATGAGGGAGAATGCCAAAGTTTGGTTTGGGACTGGAAATGTTGCAGAGCTCAAAACTCCTGATGGCATCAGGGTTTTCATCCATGACTGCAGATGATCAAGTAGAACATTCTTCAAGGTTTGTGGAGAAGTGTTAATAGCAAATACACAGATTTTTTTTAATTGGTTTTTATTTCTGCAACATTGTCAGTGTATCACAAATACATTTTATCTCAAATAAAAAATGGCACCCATAGGATGTCAGGGTAACATCCAGATGTGTACAGCCCAAATTCAGTCTGATCAATGCTTTCAGAAGGGACAGAAGGTTTGATTTCCATTTTCTTCCTGGTTTCTGTAAATCTTTGGTGAATATTGGTTCTACCCATGCATCATCCCTCAGAAAAGAGGGATATCACCCCTACTTTCCTGCCAGGTGTTCCAGAGTTTGGGGTGTTTTCAGGGATCCCTGGTTCTGAAGATTTGTGTAACTACTCCTGGGTGGAAGCATCCATCAGAATCTAACAGTGACCATTCCTTTGGAGCCAGTGAGCAAAGAGAAGCCTGTGAGTATTTTTAAGAGTAAAAAGTTAAGATCCCTTCTCTTAATAAGGCCATCACCAAATTAATATAGCCAAGAAATCATCAGCTCCATTATGAGCAGCTTCTCCTGCTCCCTCAGCAGCTCTTCCCTCACCAAGCCCATGATTTAGTGAATATTGTTTCCTGCTTCTATGACACACAAGTCTAATTAAACCATTTCTGCACCTTCCCTGGCCATAACTCCTCATTCCAGTAATTAGAAGACACCCCAGTACAGAACACGCTGCTTCATCAGCTTTTAGGCTACGAGACTTAAAACTAACATTTTCAAAAGCATTTCATGGTTTGAAAGAATGGTCAATTAACCTTCAGTTTCCTGGGGGGAACCCTGCAAAGAACTGTCAACAGTTCAGTTTAGAGAGATTTGTCCAGTGACCTACAAGGCCACGAAGTTCACGAATGCATGGAACGGTGTCATCATGGATTTGTTCCCTGGGTTACTGTCACAAGAGAATAAACTGATTTTTCTGCTACAGTAACAAGTGACCAAGGGGCGACTGAACGACCTTGGTGCTTCCCTGGGCTCCTGGGCAAAACCAGCAGGAAAAAGCCCCTGGTATCTTCAGGATGAATTATGTGTCTCTTTCTCTTCCTCCCATAAGGTTCTTTTTTAATCAGAGGAGCCCCGGGGGTGGGGATTCCTTGGCTGCCTGCTGGGTTTCTTTGTATTTGGAATTCTCTGCAAACGGCAGCGTAAGATAAACGTCTGATTATTGTGGTGGTGACAGTCTTCAGATTTAAGTGATAGCAACATCTCAGCCTCTGTAGCAAATTAAGGGTTTTCTGTGGAGCAGTGGGGTTGATTTGGGGATGCACCTGCTGGAGGAACCCGTTCTGAGCCTTCCGGAGAGGTCTCACCGTGAAGTTGATTTTATTGTGAGATTCCAAATGAAACAAGAGTCTGCTCCTGGCCATTGAGGGTAAAACAATCTCTGGCTTCACAAGGGAGGCAGAATTAGCCATAAATAAAATTCTTTTCTGTGTAGGATTTGATATGTGGAAATTCGAATCTTTGGCTTTGCTTTTACTTCAATAAAAACAGTAAAACCACTTCATTTCTCTGTAAACACAGGGGTTTATTGCCATTTCAGAAGCTGCATGGAAAAATTGAGTTTATTTTCTTCTACTCATCATCAAAACATTTTCCCTGGCCAACCTTACAAATCCCTACGTTAAATCTGATTTTCCTGGCTTTTCTCCTTTTGCCACACCCATGACACACAAGGTCAGGGTCGCTGCTCCATGACTGGAACTGTCTCTAGTACAGTTTAAAACATTTCAGTTGTTTCCATGTAGTGCTCCATATGTAAGATTTTAAGATAACAAGTAATCAGAAGGGTTTTATTAAGGACACACTTAGAGAAACTCAGAATTTGGGTTGGAAGGGATCTTAAATCTCATCCAGTGTCGCTCCCCTGCCATGGGCAGGGACACCTTCCACTAACCCAAGTTGCTCCAAGCCTTGTCCAGCCTGGCTTTGGACACTTCCAGGAGTGGGGCATTGTACTCAACACCTAAATTCCCACCAGGAGCAGTTTTTGTAGTGAGTTCAAACATCAGAATTCTCCAAATCCCAAGTGCTGCATGACAGGTGCTGGATACCCTTCAGAGGAAACTGAGACACCTCTATAGGGATTTTTGAAAACTAGATCACACCAAAGAGTGGTAATTGAAACGGACTCCCTGTTTTTCTGTTTTGCACAGCTGCAGAGTCGTGGCTCAGGCTCCCAAGCTCTTCCTGCCTGTGGTGATTCCCATGGGGGCAGCTCAGGATGGTTTTCCCCCAGACTTGGGGTGAGGGTCTGTCAGAGCCTTCAAACCTGATAAAACCCCGCAGGAAGGGAATAACATTGATCCTGTCTATTGCCAGTGACCCTTTGCTGTGTTTTAGCAGTGACACATTTGTCATTCTCTGTCCCCTCCTGAGGTTCTCGGTGAGCGAGAAGGGAAGGACGAGGAGAAACAACAGCTCTAATTAGAAATTTGCCCATTTCTTTCAGAACAGCTGGGGAGAAGCTCAGACCCTGAGCTGTTCTTTCTCTCCTCAGAAGCCCCAGAGCAGAGATTTAAATTCAAAGCATGACTTTGCAGGCTGGGCTGCACAGGGGGGAGGGGAGCAGGGATGAGGAGCCGCGGGCACGGTGCACGAGCGGCGTTGGACATGGAGAGAGATATCATTAGATTAAAAAAGTGTCTTCCCACACACACAAAAGGAGAGGCTGGGTGGGAGCACCAGGATTATCCAACACAAGCTCCAGAGGCACTGCTGGGACAAGGACAGGGTTCTGCTCCTGCAGTTCCTGGAGTGTGGAGACACACGGAACGTCCCAGACGAGCCCTGGGCTCTGCGGATCCCTCCCCACTCAGGATCAATTACTCATCCAAAATGACAGCCACTGTCTGCTGACCAAGAGTTGTCACCCATTTGAGCTTCCTCAAGGGTGAATGGGTTTGCTTCTGAGCTGCTCTGACCGCTCTGCTGCGTTTTTGGAAGGAAAAGTTGGCAAATTCTTCCAGTTTTTGTTGCCCAAAGTGATCAATTCATCACACAGAACGCTGTGGGAAATGGATTTGTAGAGAGTTTTTTATCAAACCCCAAAAACTGTCTACAGATTTGTTTCCCACAGAACACCTTGCTTGGTTTCTTATTGCATTCTTACTTCAACACCTTGGTCTCTTTCTACATTCAAATCATCATTGCTGATGGTTGTTTTTTGTAGATAAAAGCTCAGTGGTTTTGCTACAATTTTTTTTTTACTTCGGGAGAGTATTGATCCTGCTGAACTCCCTGGGATATGAAGTCGGGCCCTTCTTTTTTGTGTTCCCCTTTAGCCCTGCCAAACAGCTTTAACATTTATTTGTTCTATATTTGCTTTCAGAATGGGCAGTTTAATGCTCAGATGATTTTCGATATATGGGCATGTAACAGGAAAAACAACAACAACAAAAAAAAAGAATCTCTTGGGGTTATTCATGTGCTTTTGGATTTGATTTACTTCCTACTTCCTTATTTAATAACCAGGTTCCTTAAGACTCCTTAAGCTTGACTGACCCGTGTTTTGTTGGCAGGTCTATTCCACTGACCCCTGCCAAGACCCCTGCCCCAGTTCGTCTATCAGACAAAAATGAATCTATTCCAGGAACTATCACTTCCCATTATCTCTAATTGAGCCTGACAGTTGGAGACAGGCCTCATTATTTTTAATTGGGCCCTATAGTTCTAGAGTTAAATTAAACACAATTTAATGCAGATAGCTCATCTACATGGCTATGACAGAGTCAAATTGTATTTTAAGTTTCATGGAACAACAGGGTTTGTTTGCAGGATTTGCTTTTTGCAGAGTGTTGCTGCTTTCAGCTCTGTGTTGTGTAAAACCTGCCTGGGGCGTGAGGACACTCCTGTTAATTAGAACCTGACCTGGCCCTGCACCTGTTGGACCTTTTCTCTACACTTTTATACCAAAAATCCAAACGTGGGCCCAGGGTGGTGATGAAAAACTCTTTAATCAGCCCAGACTGCCTGTGAGAGCTTCATATGGTTCAGGTAGTTTTAAACAGATTTGCAGGGGTGTCATGCAAACAGAGAAACTGCTGAAAGTTTCCCCCAAATTCCTGTGGGAAGTTTTATTCAGAGTTTAAAGGGAAGATATCTCTCAATACCTCAACATGACCATGTTTACTGCTCCATTCAGAGCTTTTTTCTGCACAAAGGAACATCTTTATCACTGTCAGGTGGGGCTTTTCTGTGAAGACACCTCTGGATAAAGACAGAATTGAACCATCTGTTGCTGTAAATATTATAAATGTTCAAGTCTTGGATTTTCTTAAGGAAGGAACAGTCCAGCCTGTGCTGAGGAAGGACTTGTCTCACCCTTCTGGTGTTTTTTAGCCACACAGGAGTTGGAAAATCAGTTTGGTAAATCATTCCTTGTGCTCTTTCTTTGAGTCAGCTGTGGGCTGCAAGACCAAGGAATTTGTTATTGAAGCTTTAACTTTGCCAGAGCTCTCGAAGCAGTTAGTCCATCACAAAACTCTTTGGATAACTCATGGAACCCTTAGGAATTAGGATTCCTAATTACAGAAGGCTTTGATTAAGTACTGGATTTTCCTTTGCACAGGTGAGGTTAAACACTCATTTCAAAGGATGCTTCCTCTGATATATTTATATTTTCTGTACTTTCCTCTTCAGCTTTGCTTGAAGGTCAAATAAACAAACTACAGCACTCCTCCTATGAGAAGTAACAGATCCAAAGTGTCTTGAGGAATCCAAGACAAGGATCCCTCAGTTTGAACAGCAGGATCTCTACTCTTCTTAGGGGTTTGGGCAGCTTGCATTAGTAATTATATACTGTGTGTTTAATTAACAGACACCTAATCATGGAAACTCTATGACATCAGGCCTGGAGGCTGGGATTGGCCTGGAGAAAATGAGCAAGGAAAATGAGCAAAGAAAACCACCCAGTGTTTGTCCAGTCCCTGCTCCTTCCTATCTGCTCTCCTTGGTGTCCCCACCCTTCCCAGGCCAAGCTCAATCGTGCCTCACTTCTCCTGCTGCCTCTGGCATCTTTCCTGGAGCAGGGAATTCCTGCAGCCTGGAGAAGTTCCTGGGTGAGCCCTTTGCTGCCTGTCCATGCTGGATCTCCAGCTTTCCTCCTAGCATTGCTTTTGCAGCACACAGAGGCTGTCACTTCTGCTGGGAGAGCAAAAATAGCTCCACAAACAGCACCAAAACAGTGTTGTTTTTGTTTTTTTTTTATCAGCCCAACCACTCACTTGGAAGCTGATGTGATGGCACATCTGGGATGATTTTCCATGCCCACAGCCAGCCTGGAAATGTTATTTGAGCCAGACAGCACCAACTGCATGAACTTCCCAGCTTTTCCACTCATTAGGTGTTTTTGTTGGCTTTATCCTGGCTGGCAGAACCCCCCTCCTTCCCTGGCCCTGCAGGAGGTCCCTGCTGTGACCCTAAAATCCCAGGAGATACAAGGGCTCTGTCATGTGCTGTTGTCCTTTTGACTGAACTTGGAGAGAAAAGGCCTTTGTCAGCCTGTGGCCAGTGAGCAGCACACTCCCAAAAATACAGCCCACATTTAGTGACCTGTGTGAGGAGCAAGGCTGAAAGGGATTTATTGCAGCTTTCCACGCCTCTGCAGATCAGTATTTGGGATTTATGGCAGCTTTCCATGATCCCGTGTGTCTAAATTTGGGATTTTTATGCCTTTTGCACATCAAGCATTTAGGCCTTGCTGGGAATATTCCCTGCAGCCACACCAGGGAGAGGAAGGATTGGCATCCTTCAGTTGTCATCCCTGTTGTGGATGTGGAGCTGAAGTTTTGGGGGTGTGTTTTTGTGGGAAGATTGTGGTGAGGGAGACTGGAGTGGTTTGGGTGCTGGGTTTTATTCCTGTACTTGTTCTGTACAGCATTTTTGGGAAAATTCACACACCAGAGCTAAAGGGTTTCAGTGTCCTCCTTTCTGTTGCTGAGTTAACAAAAATATTGCTCCCATATTTGTTGTAGTAATGAATTTCTATAAGTTCCAGTTACCCAGTCAGGGCACAGCATTGCTGGCTCCATGAAATTTTCCTGTTAGGAAGAAATTTTAAATCCTCATCCTGAGAAATTCACCCCAATTTCAAACGCAGAGGAGGATTTGTTCATTTTAAGAGTTCACATTTCCCTGATTCCCCGTTTGCCTTGTGAACATGAACTTTTAATGGGATAAATTCATGATTTGATGGCCTGTGCAACACCACCTTGGTGCTACATGAAGCTCATGGATTGTTATGGTTGTGCTGGATTGATCCCAGAATCACTGAGGGTGGAAAAGGCTGCCCAGACCATCCAGTCCAACCTGTGACTGAACCCCACCTTTTTTTACCAGGATCAAATTATCTCCTGTTCCCTCTGTGCTGTTTTGGGGTGTTTTTTGGGTTTTTTTGTCTGCTTTGTTTTTGTTTCCTCTCAACCAGCTTGAGAAAGAATGTGGGTTAGAAACAAAAGATGTCGAAGGTTTAATTTAGCCAGACAAAAAATACTCTTTTCAAATGTTAAAATGGGCTGAAAGAAAGGTCTGAAGGCTGTTTTGAAAGGACAGGACTTTGTTCCCAGTGCTGTTCCCAGCAGTGATGGCAGACACTCGGATCCTGAGCTGATGGATCTGCCTCCTGACACTCCTGGCCTGCTAACCTGCTTTATTCTTTAATTAATATATACATTTATATTCTATAATTCCATAGTCAGCTTGAAGTTACCTGGAGAAGAGCTTAAAAATTGAAAACAAAAATATTTGGGATTTTTTAACAGCAGTAGAGGAGTGCTATTTATTACTTGGGATGTTTGGAATTACTGAGATCGGGGGTGAATAATTGATAATCATTTTAACCCAAGCAAGAATTCCATTAAATATGAACAAGAGGAGGCTGGACACGTGGTAAAGGATTTCTCTTTCTCTTTTGACTGCAACCAATCCCTTTGGATCTGGCCACTGAAGACACCTGGCAATGAAATGGGTGTGTGAAAGAGGAGGAAACCAGATATTATGTTACTTAAAAGTCATTCATCATGTCACAGGAAGGCAGGAATCTGAACTGCTGCAATAAATAATCGCTGAAGGTGATCTCTGCACACAAAGGAGCTGTGACAGGGAGCCACTGCCAGCTGCTGAAATGTCCCTCTGACAGCAGGAGCTGTGCTGGAGTGAAGGCCAGGGAGAATGGGACACAGGGAAATGATTTCCTGGGAGCCATCCCATGAGCTGCCCACAGAAATGAGCAGGTTGTGGTTTTCATGGATTTTACCAGGATTAATTTCTGTCTCTCTTTTAATTCCTTTTAATTTGGTTTTTCTGTGCTTTCTTAATGGAAAGGGTGGTCAGGGACTGGAAGGGGCTGCCCAGGGAGGTTTGGATTCCCCATCCCTGGAGGTGTCCAAGGGAGGACTGGATGTGGCACTCAGTGCTCTGGGCTGGGGACAAGGCCAGGATCAGGCTGGACTCAATCTTGGATGTCTTTCCCACTTCTGCAATTCCCACTCTGTGCAAAGCAATTCCCTGAGTAATCCCCTTTCCACTGATGGTAGAAAGATCTTGTTGGGATTTTATTTTAGCTGGTGGCAACTTCCAGTTGTAGTTGTGTGAGAGAGAACAGAGCTGCTCTGGTGGACAGGGTAACACCTTCCTGGCATGTCCAAGAGTCCAGGTGGACAAGGGATGTCCACGGCACATCCAAACCAGCTCATTCAAAAGATCCTCCTCGTCCCTGTAACCAGACAGCGACTTTGGGGTTTTTCTGTCAGCAAAAGGAAAGGATTGGGAGGGATAAAATGGATCTACCTGGAGAGTCTGAGTGGCCACGAGCACCCTTTGTTTTCCATTTCTTGTAACTCTAAGTGACACTCGCAGCTCTGCTCCAACACATCCCTAAATGAATCAATGAGTTTTCCTCAGTGTTTCTGCCCCAAAGTCAGTAACACACATTTATATGCTTTTCATCTCTGTATTACATCATATTATATTAATATAATCACCTCATATTATATTAATTTCTCTGTTTTCCTCTCCCTTTCAAGGTTACCCCCTTGGAAGGTGACCAAGATCTAAACTGAGTGGCTTGGCAGGGTTAGCATTCATTTCCCAGAAGTTCATCCCTGGGATTTTTACCCTAAAGCTCTGGTGCTGCTCAGTCCTGTAAGTGCTCCCTGCCCTCTGTTCCGAGTTCAAACACCCACAGCAATGTGTCCTCCTGCCTCAGAGGCACCAGGGAATGAATGGGATAAATCCTGAGTGAATTTAATGAATATTTTCCCCGTTGAAGCAGCTGGAGGGATGGCTCAGAGCTCAGGGTGTAGATTTTCAGCAGCTGATGCTGAGTGAGGCTGGCGAGGTGCAGGTGGAGCAGCCTCTCCCCAGATCTGGTTACACCACGTCAGGACCCCGGGGAGGAAAAAGGCAGAATTCAGTATCTGCATGTGAGAGTGGGGCCCTCATCCTCCACACGACTTTTATTCCAAATTCCTTCAGGTTAATCTGTCCCCACCCTGGGCCCTGTCCCAGTGAGGTGGAGAGATCCCAAAGGCTGCAGCAGTGCATGGAAGCTGCTAAAATTGCCTCTGTTGAGTTGGAATCACATGAAAGATTCATGTGGAGTCTTAGCACCTGCTCCTCCTTTGTGGGATATCTGCACTGTTAATTTTTAAGCACGTCTTAGCCTGGGGAAGGGAGATCCTATAACCAAGGGAATATACATTATTAACCTTAAAGCTCCCAGCTCCAGGCAGCTCCTGCAGCCTCAGCCACCTGGATTCTGAAGGAGCAGCTGAGCACCCACCAACCTGCTCTGTGGTGGCATCAAACTGGGGTGGCTGCAGCTCAGCACACCCAAAGGACGCCCTCCCTAATTTGGGTAGTTTGTAATTAACACAGAACGCTCACCCCGACTCCTCAAGGATCCCAGGTGCAACCTAATCTCGAGGAAGATACAGTTTCTAGTTCTTATCTTGGAAAAGTGGCCACTAAGTGGATGCAAGTGCCATAGGCCCAAGTCCCTGGTCCCAGTAAATAATTAAAGGTGCTCAATTGGGGTGAGGACGTCGTCCCTGCCTGGCTGCCCAGAGTTCTGAGGGACCTCACCCAGGTTCAAAGCCCCTGGTGAATGGTTTCCCTGGAATAATTGGTAACAGCAGCCAGGATGGACACCCAGGTAACTTAAATTATCGTGGCTCTAGTGGGAAATGATTAACAGAGAGATTTATTCCATGGAGCGTTTCCTGCAGGGGGTTGGAACTGGAAGGTTTTTTAAGGTCCTTTCCAACCCAGTCTCTCTGGGATTTTAAGATTTCTGTTATCTGTATTACTGTTTATTTGAGTGGTGCATTTCTATAGGTTAAATGATGGGATAATGATCTGAAAATCATACTTTTATAAAGCACACAACTGGTGCAATTCAGTCACAAATATCAGGACTCTTTCCCCAAACTTCCTGGTGCAGAAATACAAATTGAGTTTATTCTGGACAATGTGGGGTAAGAGCAACTTTTCTCCTTGATTCCTGTGTGTTCCTAAAGGCTCCCTTTCCTTCTCTGCTGGCTAATGGCATTTTTGGACTTCAACACAGAAATATCTTGGAAGCTGGGACTGGGATGACATCTCACTTGCATGGTAATGAAGTCCTGACAGAGGAGATGACAGAGGGAACTCCAGGATCAATCCAGCTATGTTTTTGTTTTTGTTTGTTGTTTGTTTGTTTTTTTCCAAGAAGATATTTAAAAGGGAAAGTTTATAACAAATTATATTTAAGATGCAGGTTTCTTGGTGTCTGCTGATGAGTTTCTCTCATCATAGATTTTAGGAAAACTTCTAGGGGAAATTCAGCAGTACTGCACCACTAACACGGGTGCAGGCTGGTTTCTTAAACAGTCCAACTTAATTTTCCTAAATGCTCCTGAGGTTCTGGAGCTGGGCTCTTTGCACAGAGGTCACAGTTTTGGGGTGGGGCACTGCAATCTGCATCAAATCCCACCACAAAACCTGGGCATGGCTTTTGCAGGACAAACATCCAGGTAACCTCGACACTCTGCTGCCTCCAAAATAACTGGGTGAGGCTGGAATTGCTGTGGTTTCCTCGGCAAACGTTCGACCTGCTGCAAATTAACCTGGTTAATCCTTGGTTTATTTACTGAGCATCCCTGTGGTGAGACCTGCTCAGAGGCTCCCTGGGCATCTCCTGTCCTCCTGTTCCCCTGGAAAAGCAGGGTCAGAGCTGGGGAGGGACACGGAGCCCAGGCCAGGGAAGGTCGGTGCTGCAGCAGCGCTGGGAGCTCCGGGTGTGCTGGAAAAGCTTCCCAGGGAGCTGCTCCCTGGGCTGGAGAGAGGCAGGAGGAGGGAGGCCCTGCAGCTGGGGGGGCTGCAGGGAGGGAAGGAGCGACAGAGGCGCTGGGAGAGGAGCCGCAGCCAAGGTGGTCAGCTGGGAGCACTCAGGGCAGATGGCACAGCTGGATGCAGAGGCCAAGGAGAAGGAAGGGAATTATTCCCAGAGAGAAGGTGGCAGAGGCAGAGCGTGACAGGCTGAGGCAGAGAGAGAAACACAGTGACTGAAGGCAAGGGAGGATTTAATTTTTAATTAGCCACAATGAATTCCTTGCACATCTGAAGTCGGGTGAGAACGCGGAGTGAAAGGTGGGTCTGCTTTGGTGGGTGCCATCCGAGAGGGAGGCAAAGGGGTCTCTCAGGGGGCTGAATTCCTGAGGGCTGAGCTCAGAGCTGCTGGGGGTGTCTGGCTGTGGGACAAAATCCTGGGGAATCCCTGGAGTTTTCTTTGTTGCAGCACAGATGGGATTTTTACTCTGCCTGTGGTGCTGCTCTGTGCATGGTGTGGCTGAGTCAGAGGTGGTGGATCCCCCTGCTCAATGACCCAAAATTCAGCAGCAGAAGGGTCTGTCCACTGGGATAAGGACTTTGCCACTGAGGCTTGGAGCTGATAGAGGAATGAGGGAATTTCTTTTCACTCCTGGTTGCAGGAGGCTCAAAAATAATTCCTCCTCAGGAAGGTTTGGGTTTGGAGGGGCCTTTTTTCCCCCTCAGATGGGACTCCTTGTCTGATCATTTACTGTATTAATGACATGAGGCAGAATTCCAGCAAACAGGATGAGCACGTTGATTACTTGCATAATTACTGGGATAATTGTTCTGCTGTAGATCTGGGATGTGGGCAGAGCACTGGCTGCAGGATCTGCCTTCTCCTTTCTCCCCACTTCCCTGCTTTCCTCCCACACCCTCTCTTTGCTCCTCATCCAGCAGCAGGGAAATTCTCAGTCTGACTGCCAGGATAATTTCCATTCCTCAGTCCTCAGTGAGGAATTCTTGCAGGGAAGTCTCATAATGGTGACGCATCCCTTTCCTCCAAAGTGCTCCTGTGTTATTTTTAATAGGTAAAACATTTCCATCTAAATCACTGCAGTTATTTCTACTTCCTCAGATAGCATTTAGCTGTAAGTATATATAAAAAAAGAGAAATAATTCACAAAGAATTATGAGAGTCTTTAAAAGAAACTTGTTAATTGTAGGTACATTCAAATTTCAAGACGAGGAATAGCAACACTTCTGATTCAAACATGCACCTAAATGCAATAAAATTTGGTGATTTTGACCCATTTTAACAGGTTTTCCCTGTTTCAGAGGATGACCTTTCCCCCTGTCGGGCATCCAGAAGCTATTTAGGAATCAGCTGAGTCCCCTCTGCCTCCACCTGCTCTGCCCTGCCCTTGATCCCATATGGAATGAGTAATTTTGTGCTTCAGAAGGTGTGGGGGGGATTAATATTTTCTCCTTCCTTCTTGGCTTGCCTTAAGATGCCTTTTGTAGCAATGTGGAAAAGAGGGGTAAGTTCAGAGCTTTTCCTAAGGTTTTATGGAAATGAGCACTTTAAACTGGGAATTTTTGGATAATGGCAAGCTGGGACCTGACTGGGAGCAGTGGTTGTCATCCTTCTCCAAGGAACAGAGGCAGAAGAAGTTTTGGGGTATTTTGGAGAGAATGGTGGGACCAAAGGAGGGAGGGCAGGAGATGACTTTCACCTATATGGAAAAAAAAAGGATTTTTTTTTTTTCTGATCAGTGGAGGCAACACCAGAGCCTGGGAACCTGTGACTGAGGAATCTTGATGCTTCCTTAAACCCAAACCCAGAGGAGCTGCCCTTAGGTGACCCTGATGGGTGGGTCCTGCCACACTTGGAAGGCTGGAGTTGGTTCTTTTCTTAGAACCAACCTGGATGCTCTCAGTGGGGATCACTGTGGCTCTTCATTCCCCTCCTCTGTCCCTGTGGCTGTAACAAGCCAAGAGCAGAGTGTTCCTTTTCCCTTCCCTTGATGATCCATCCTTGATGGATGATCCAGAGCCAACAACCAGGCCCTTCCCACTCTCAACAATAGTTCTGGTGCACTGCAAGCTACCTGGAGGGGTAGGAAAGGGGTGTTTTTGAAGAGAAGATAAATTATTTCCTTTACAGACACTCCTGTATTGAGACAGGTGGCATCCTTTAAATCCTGCCTCCTGGATTTAAAAGCTTGTACCAAAGTGCTTTGTGTGCCAGGGGTCCAGGAAACCTGAACCAGGGAGAGGCAGATGAAGATGTTTTCTGGAGGAGTTTAGAGGAGGTTTTTGCTCTTTATTCCCACCGTGGCTGCGTCTCCAGTCTCAGCTGAAATCCTGCCCTGCCTGGCAATCCTCAGCCAGACCATGAGCCCTTCCAGCCTCTTTGCTCCCCTCCGGCTGCTCCCAGCCAAAACTGCAGCCCTGGCACTGCTGTCCCCTCAACCCTGACAGAGCAGAGCCAGAGCAAGGCCTGTCCTAAATCACAGAGAGCTTTGGGTGACCTTCCTGAATCAGACCTTGTGTTGCAGCCTCTGCAAGTCTGTGGTGTGTAGATGTTATGGAAGCGGCCCCTGACTTATCGGGGGCTCTGATGGAGTGATAAAAACTGGCTTTTGCTGTAAGAACTGGAGCTGCAATCTTGGTTTGGACTGGGATTTGTTGTCCCAGCTGTCATTTGTCCCATCTGCTCTCAGTTCTGATGCTGGCTCACACAGGCAGCTCCTTTCTGCTGCCGGGTGCCCAAAGGGTTTGGTCTTTGGGGGGTGTTGGAACATTCCTATGGGAGATGTGATCCCAATCCCTGCTTTATCAGTGGCCTTCCTGCTGTGTCCATAAATGTGATTGTGGGGCCGTTTTCCTCTGGTTCTCTGTTCTGTCTTCAATGTTTGTAAACACCCTGGAGGTGTGTTCAGCTCAGAATACGTGAATTTACTGTGGTTAAATACTCCTCTCCCTGTACCTTAGGGACTGTCAGATACTCCAGGACCATCCTTCTTTTTCCTAGAAATTGAATGAATCTGCCTTGCTGTATTCCCCAGATTTTTAACTCTGAATTTTAGTGTTTCAGCTGGAAATCCTGTGCTCTGTCAGCTGGGGAATGCTCTGGAGCATAAGGAGGTTAGCTATGGCGTTAATCAGCAATTGATGTTTTCTAATAAACCATCCTGTTGAGCAATTAATTAGGATTCAGGATTCATTAAGGAGCTGTCGCTGGTCAGTAAATCCAAGCATGAAGAAAACTCTGAAATTCAGATCTAAAAGCCAACAGCTGAGAGAATGAGCACTTCAATGTCTGTGCTCTGGCCTGACAGGATCTGAGCTGGGTTTTACCTGGTCCTAAATTTCCCAAGGGAGGTGGAATTGCTGCTGCTTTCCTCGCTCATCCAGCCTGTCTGGGGTGCAGAGATCAGCACGGAATTTTGGGCAGCATCTCTGTGCATGTGAAACGAGCTGAGACAGCAAAAGGTCCCTCCCTATGAGGAAAAAAAAAAATCTCTAAAGAAATGTTTTATACCCTAAGTCAGGTGCCTGAACGCTTGGCTGCCTGCTGTAACCTGGGAGCACTGATACAAACTGGGAATTCTGAAGCTTTTGCCTAACCTGGGCTCGCTGGCACCCACCCAAAAAAGCGAGCTGCTGGCATTAACCTGACAGGCCATTGTTTTATTGAAGCTGACGTGGTGAATGGGGCTCTTTCTGCCGATATTCTTTACCTGTCTCGTTGTGTTAAAGTGGGGAGCGCCGGGGGCAGGTGGGCCCGGGCGCCGCTCGCAGGCCTCGGAGCGCCCGGCGCGGCCGACGGGGACCCCGTGGCACAAGAAAGAGTTGCTAAGAACAAATCTCTATTGTTCCCCGTCATCTTTAAATGAGTGTCAAAGTAGGCAGGGGGGCTTTGACCGTTAACCGCACAATTTAGCCGGCCCCTTGTGTCCGGCAGCCCCCTCCGCCTTGGAGCTCCTGGGATGAGAAAAGGCGGCCTCAGCCCCTTCTAAATGGGCCAACTCTTCTCCTTTGTGTGCAGACTGCCCAGTGTGAAATCCGCAGTGACGTTAAATGTTTTCTAATGAATAATTACTGAAAGGAAATGGAGGAATATATGTGTCATGGATTGTAGCGCGTTAAAATGTTTTCTTTTGGGCACAAAAATGTTGTCCTTCAGCAGCGCCGCGATTGTTTCAGGGAGCCTTTTGTGGGGGTTTGGATTCTCAATGGATTATCTGTGAGCGCTCGCTTTTCCAATAGGAATCAAAAGGGTCCTTTGGCAAACTAATGTTTTTCAAAATGGCAGCCATGAAGCCCATTTAGTATTTAAAGTTTGGGGTTTAAAGAAATGTTTGAACTCGGGAGATTTTCTCACTTTTTTTCTTTCTTTTGATTTATGAAAGTGAAGTGGTTCACCTCGACCTCTCCTCTATTGAGAAAGACAGACAGTCACCCTTTAACAAGTCTATAGCAGACCATGCCCTGGAGACAGACAAGAGGCCTTAAGAACTCTTGGCGTTTCCCTGGGCTGTTGATTAACCTTAAAACCCTCTTATTCTGTATTCTTTTGAAAAGAAATTAGGTTACAATGTGTAAATTTTTCCACAGTATAATTGTATTTATGAATTCTCCTGCCTCGAGGAGCGTGTACAGTAGTGCCAGACAGTCCAAGTGCCTCCCTGCACACACAAAATATCCCTTTTCCATGGCTGTTGCATTCCCAAGCATGGTCCATGTCCAGCATTCCAGTTCTGTTAGAAATTTGAACGAGGTTTCCAGAGATCTGTGGAAAATCTCAGTGAAATAATCTAAAAATCACCTTGTTTTGTTGGCTTTGCTGTGAGGGGATGAGCATAACTTGGTCCTGTGGTGGAATCTGCTCTGCTTTAATCCCTTTTTTATGGGCTTCTCATTTATCTGAAAACTAAGCCGAGCAGATGAATTCTGAGGAGCCACACCGAGGTTTCCTCAGGAGGGGGAAAGCATTCCCAGTGCCCTGAGCTGGCTGTTCTTCCTGGGTGGGGATGTGTCACCCCGAGTCCTGCTGCCAAGATGTGACACTCTGAATTTCCTTTGGGGACAATTGGATGAGCCCTGACTGCTCCTGGAGCAGACACGGGGCATCCCTACGGAGCGCTGGAGTCCTGACCTCGAGGTCACGGCCGGAGGAAGATCCAGCATTGCCGGGACGTGGCCGTGCTCCCCTGCTGACCCTGCCAAGTGCCTCTGGCAGAACATCTTCCTTTTCCATTCTCCGTGGTCACAGCCCTTTGGGCCAATTCCTCCCGAGAGCCGAGGGTGGAGCAGAGCTGAGGGGTTCCTTGTTGTGATCCCTGCAGCCCAGGACTCTTAATGAGTGAATTCCTGGAGCGGGATGGGTCAGGGAGCTGCTGCCTCTCACAGCAAAGGAGTATTTCCAAAACAGAGCTCCCACGTTCCTGAGGGAATGTGTGTTAACAGTGCTGCTCTGAGCTCAGCTGTGCTGGGCAAGCCTGGCACTCTCGATTTGGAATCTTGTGTCTATTTTAAATCTCGTGTCTATTTTTTATCTCGTGTCTCCTTTGAGCCAGATGACTCCAGGGATGTTCACTTACTGCACTTTTCCATGGCACCACTTTTATATGCTTTAATCTCAGGGCTGTAACTGCAGAGAACAGGCAAAAATGAAAAGTTTGGTGTCACAGAAACTTCC
Organism: Chloebia gouldiae; assembly: GCA_003676055.1. Classification (NCBI taxonomy): domain Eukaryota; kingdom Metazoa; phylum Chordata; class Aves; order Passeriformes; family Passeridae; genus Chloebia; species Chloebia gouldiae. The sequence goes on from QUSF01000030.1 coordinate 1,888,708, forward strand.
AAGACGCTGAAGCTGTGTCAGTGGGGTTTAGGTTGGGTATCAGGGAAAGGTTTGTCCCCCAGAGGGTGCTGGGCATTGACCAGGTTGCCCAGGGAATGGGCACAGCCCTGAGGCTGCCAGAGCTCCAGGAGTGTTTGGACACCACTCCCAGGGATGCAGAGGGTGGCATTGCTGGGGTGTCTGTGCAGGGCCAGGAGTGGATGATGATCCCTGTGCTCCCTTCCAGCTCAGGATATTCCATGATTCTGTGGTGTCAGGTGGAGACAGAGCTGAACAAACAGACCAAACTGGGCTTTAGAATTTCTGTGTCCAACTTTAGATAAGGCTTGAAGTGTTGAAGGGGATGAAAATGCCTGTTGCATATGGAAAAAAAAAAAAAAAACAAGGAAAAATCTGTGGAAACTGGGAGTTAAAACTGGGTTTTGCAGTGACCTCTAGTGGGAGCCAAGCCGGGAGCTGTGGGAAGGGGCTGAGGAGCGATGGGATCTATTTTGTACCCTGCTTTGTCCAAATTGTCCATCAGGAAGGTCAGAACCCATGAGTTCATCCCCAGAGCCAGCCGTGGGTGTTTTGGGAGAGGCAAAACCTCCCGGAGCTGCTGCTGGCAGCTCCCGGGGCTCAGTGCTGACAGCTCTTGGATAATTCATTAAAGAGGGAGGATGGCGCATCCCTGCCCGAGCAGGGAGCAGCAAACAGCCTGACACACGATCCTGGGTGTCCGTGGGACTCAATTCCAGCCCTGGGAGCTCTGTGGAAGCAGCACGGGCTGGACAAGGAGGTGAGGGGAGGGTGGAGGTAAAGCAGGATTCAGGTGTGACATAAAACCACCTCGGGGTTTGCAGGGTGGTGGAAGGGAAATCCAACAGCTCCGGGGTGGTTTGGGGTCTGGAGGATCCTTGAGGAGATTTTCTGCTGTTGTGGGTGGAATTGGTGGCCCCAATAAAGCTGAATTTATTGGGTTGGACCTTTTGGTGCAGTTCCCTGCGTGGGTGGGAGCTACAAGGCTTTTAAAGGTCCATGGGGTGAGCTGGTGCCCACCTGAGGCTCTCACCTGCATGGTTTGGGGTTTTTCAGTGCTTCCAAAATAGCTGTGGCCTCATAAGTGATCTTCCTCCCCACTGCACCCTCATCTTTTCTGTTCTATGACATTAAACCAAAGAAACATCAATGGAGCATCAATTGAAAAATTAAATTTTGATCCTCCGATGAAGAGAAGTAATTTTGCGAAATTTCTTTCTGTTTTTTTTTGAAGTTGTTTTCTTGCTTCAAAGTGGTACAAACTTTGCCAAACTTTGTTCTGTCTGACTCTTTCTCAGGAGCTGCAGAGCTCAGGAATTTGTGCTGTGATCCCACAAAGTTCCTTGCAGTTTCCCTGTTGACAGACAAATCCCTGTGGGAAAAGCAAAACCCTTCATTGTAGTAAGGGAGAGGTTTTCTGATAAAGCTCGTGTCTTTAGGAGAGAAAGAAATCTCCTGACTCCTGCGTGATGAGGGAAGGGAAATAATCCTTTAAAAGAGCACTGATGAGTCCTGGGGCATCTCTTATTCAGGGAAGCACAAAACTTGCAGTGAGCTTCCAGAAATGGGTGGGGATAGGGCACTGAAGGGTGCTGGGATCATAAAATTATCAGCACCAGCAAAATACCGACAAAATCTGGGCACAAAATGGCCCAGAAAAGAGTTCAGGAGTTTCATTTGGTGGGGAGCAGTGTCATTTACTCATTAACATACACGTGAGAGAAGTGGGTTAAGGAAACCTGAGCAGGCAGGTGCTGAGGGGGAGTCAGGCTGATCCTTCCCTGCTTCCCAGCTGGGAGAGAAAGGAAAAGTGGGTTTTTCTGAGATCTTGTCAGAAGCAAAAGAATAAAAACTAAAATAATAAGGTGGTATTATTATTATTTTTTTGTCTCCCCCTTCCTGTTCCTCCCTGAACTGGCAGTGGGGTCTGTCCAGGTGTTGCTTTGAGAAGCAAAAATCATCTTTTATTTTGTCTTCCAAACCAATGGAGCCTGAGCTAAGGACAGGCACAACAAATGGATGACAGTGGTCACGTGCAAGGGAGAGGGGAAAAAAAGATATTAATATTCAAAGGAAAAAGTAGGGAATTTTCTGAGAGAAAAGAGAAGCAGTCACAATCAGGTCATGCCCTGGCTAAGGAAAAAATGAGGAATTCTGTATCCTGGGGCTGGGGACAGTCAGCAAAGCAAAAAATGGCATTCCTTGTGTGTGAAGTGAGTGCAGGTCTGATTTTTTTTTTATTTATTTATATAAATAAAAATATTTATTTTTTTATATATTCCCCTGCTTTCAGAGGATCTTTCTCTCTGGAGTGTTGTGGTCCTGTCGCTGCTGAGCATAAATGTCAAAACTCAGCTCACACTTAAAGAGACAAATGCAAAGAACAGGCTGGACTAAAATGAGAATAACCCTAAAATTCCTGTTTAAGAACTGATTTTTCTGAGTTTGCCACAGTCATAAAGGATATTGTGTGGTTGAGTCCCTTTCCTTTGTGGCTATTTCCAATTCGCAAAGCTTCTGCTTTGGAAAAATCAAAATTAAATTAAAAAAAGGGGACAGAACCTTACGTGGCCTTACACAAACAGAGCATCGCTGTCCTTTTAGTGCTTGGAGAAAACCTTACACACAACCACAACGTCCCCTTGAGCAGTGGAGCAGCAAAATGGGACAAGCCAATGTCCCCAAGGGCAGGAGGAGAGCAGCAAAGGTGCTGGGCTGGTGAGCACAGCCTGGAGCTGCTCGGGCTGCTCAGCCACGTTCCTCCCCTGCTTGTCCAAACCTGGAACCATCCAAGGGAGCTCACTCCAAGGCAATTTACTCCAAGGTAAGCTGCTCCAACTGCACTGAATTCATTTCTGTCCATTTTATGCCTTAGAATAGAAATTTGTCTCTGAACTGGGTAATGCTGGTGTCTGTAAAACCAACAGGAAACCTTGAAAACCCAACTTTAGCACAGTATTAACATAAAATATATGTGATGTAGATAAATCCATATGAATTATGTAGCCAAAAATGTTTTTTTTTTAATTTGCTAGCATGAAATTAGCAGTTTGGTTTAAGTAAATAAAAAGCACAGTTTCTTTTTATAGCCCGGGAATCAAGCTTGACCCTCAGCAGTGAGAATTTCTCAGATAAAGTCAATTTCTACCACAAAGAATCAGAAGTGGAGGGTGCAAGGGGATTTGGTTGTGTCGGGGACAGCTTTTTTTGCCCCTCTCATCCTTTGGAGAAGGATGGGGGATGCTGGGCAGGGTTTCACTGTCCCCAAGTCCTCTCCGATCAGTTTTGGCAGCAGTGGCTGTGCCTCTCGCTGGTGTGTGGGGACATCTGCTGCCAGCACTGAACGCTGACTTGGAGCTGCTGCTGGGAACCACTGGGAATAACATCCTTGTGCAGAACCGTGCTGTGGGATTCATCTTTTTTGCCTACAAGTCAAACCCCTTGCAGCCTTTTCCAGGGATTCTCCATTTTTATGCCTAGATGTGTATAAAGGGGAAAAAACAAAGGATTTTTCTGGTGCCTTCCACAGTTTATTCCAGATTTGTGCCTGGAAAATTCTGGCTAGACTGAGTTCTTGAATGTTCAGATCCTGATACATCTCCAGGGCTGGGTTTGTCTCAGTTTTTATGGAAACTGGGATCTTCCTTCCTGCTCACAGCAGCGAGTCTGGGACGTCTGGACTGGGAAGAGCTTGGATGGAATTGCCATCCTTGGACAAGCTGGAATAATGATCTCTTGGAATTACCTGTGCAAGGCTGATCTGGGGGCCCTCTCTGCCCAATCCTGAGCCTGCAGCTCACAACCTTTGTGTTGCAGAAGGAAGAGGTGGACGAGAACGGCGACGCCAACATGGAAGGGGCTCTGATAGCCCGGGACAAGGTCGGGGTGCAGGATTTTGTCCTTCTGGATTCCCACACCAGCGAGGCTGCTTTCCTCAACAACCTTCGGAAGCGCTACCAGGAGAACCTCATCTATGTAAGTGTCCCTGGGGTGGCCTTGTGGCTGCTGAAATGTCCCTGAGGTGGCCTTGCTGGTCAGGTCCAGGAGGAAGGGTCGAGTATCCTCTGTGTATCTAACAAGGTGTTGGCAGTGCCCAGCAGAGCAATCACCCAGGAGTAATTTATCTGCTTGAACTCTTGAAAATAAATCTCAGCTTGTTCTGGGTTGCCTTGCAAAGCTTTAAAGGATGTGCAGGAAATAGGAAGGGGATGGAAAAGGGAAAACTGTGATTGAAGGAAGGCAGGACAAGGTTTGTCTGGGAAGGGCTGAGGATTTTATTTTGTAGTAGGAAAAGGGTCCTGGAAGCACCAAGAGATCCCAAATCATTGCATTTAAATTGTCAGGCTCTGAGCTTGCTCTCATGGTTCAGCTTTGCTCGTAACAAGGGGATTTTGGAAGTTTGGTATCAGTTTGGGAAGCATTCTGCTTGGTTGGTCTGGTTCTGTTATATCAAGCTCCGTACCAGCTTTGGTATTTGTGGATAATTTCCTGAGGTATTTGGCTCCTCTTTTGGGATTTTGGGGTGGAGCAGGTGGCCCTTGGCTCCTCCTTTGGGATTTTGGGGTGGAGCAGGTGGCCCTTGGCTCCTCCTTTGGGATTTTGGGGTGGAGCAGGTGG
>QUSF01000030.1:1893352-1927457 GCA_003676055.1 Chloebia gouldiae
AGGTGGCCCTTGGCTCCTCCTTTGGGATTTTGGGGTGGAGCAGGTGGGTCTTGGCTCCTCCTTTGGGATTTTGGGGTGGAGCAGGTGGCCCTTGGCTCCTCCTTTGGGATTTTGGGGTGGAGCAGGTGTCCCACCGGGCTCTCTCTCCCTGCAGACCTACATTGGTTCTCTCCTCGTGTCTGTGAACCCCTACCAGGAGCTGGACATTTACACAGTGTCTCAGATGCAGCTTTACCGGGGCGTGAATTTCTTTGAGCTGCCCCCACACCTGTGAGTGTTCTCCTGGCATCTCCGTGGGTATTCCTAATTTGGGATTTCCCTGTAATGCTGTACTGCCACCACGGGGTTGTCCACAGTCACTAGACCTGGTTTTTATTGTCAGGCCTTCAGTCAGGCTCAGGTTATGAGCCAAACTTTCACATTGGATGCCCCTGCCCAGAATCCCTATGATCCCTTCCAACCCATTTTGGGATTCTATGACCCTGTCCAACACTTGTAAAATTAAACCAGGAGTAAAAACTCTTGGAAACCTTTGCTATTCCTCCTCCTGTGCCATTCCTAATGGATCTTTCCCTTCCAAATACCTCCTGTGCCTGCCCCAGCTATGCCATAGCTGACAACGCCTACAGGGTGATGTGCAATGAGTACAACAACCACTTCATCCTCATCTCTGGGGAGAGTGGGGCTGGCAAGACAGAGGCATCCAAGAAGATCCTGCAGTACTATGCAGTCACCTGTCCCACCACGGAGCAGCTCCAGACTGTCCGGGACCGGCTCCTGCTCTCCAACCCCGTCCTCGAGGTGAGAAACCAAAGGGAAGGCCCAAAATGCAGAGGGGTTGGAGTTGGTGACCTCACTGCTCGAGGATTCCCTGCAAATCTGCAGCCCTGAGCAAGAATAGCCAATATTGGCGCAGCCTCTGAAAGGATATTTGGGATTTAATATCATTTAATGTTCGAAAATTTAAATCTGGGGGTTTGATTTGAGGATGGCTGGAAGAAATACAAGAAAATACAAGAAAACTGCACTGTGCAGCAGTTCCTTGGGGCTTCAGTTATAGGGTAGATAAGAAAAATCAGTAATTGGTTTAGCTCAATTCCACTTTAAAGCTATGGAAATGCATTAGTTTGTGTTTCTTTAATCCCACTAAATTCAGTGGGACTTGGCTGAAGCAGCAAGTCTTGGTTACTTGGTCCCAGTGAGGTGAGAAGTGACTTAACCCCTCTGCTTACCCTCAGGCCTTTGGGAATGCAAAAACCCTGCGCAACGACAACTCCAGCAGATTTGGGAAGTACATGGATATCCAGTTTGATTTTAAGGTGAGAACAAACTCAGTGGAGCGCTGGGAAAAGGAGCTGTGTCTGAGAAACCTCCTGGATGCTGAGCAGGCAGCCCAGGATTTATTCATTCTTACCCTGCACATTGGTGACCCTGTTTGTGCAGACCTTGCATTTTGTAGGTGAGGTCACTGGTTATCCATCCTGGAAACTTCCAGCCTTGCTGACAATCCTGGCAGTGCTCCACAAAAAGCTGATAGAGAGTTTTAAAGCTCAGGTTACTTTTACAGGACAGCAAATCCTTGTAGTGTTGCTGGACACTCTTAAACAAAAGGTGGCAGATAAATGACAGCAGAATGTGGCTTTTCCTGAGCCTGTTCCTCATTCCTGGGAGTAAAGAAACAGCAATCACAGGGATTTTTTTTTAATATATTTTTGGTGTTGATCTGCTTTGCTCTGCCAGGGAGCTCCAGTGGGAGGGCACATCCTCAGCTACCTGATTGAGAAATCCCGAGTTGTCCACCAAAACCACGGAGAGAGGAATTTCCATATTTTCTACCAGCTGCTGGAGGGGGGAGACAAGGATCTGCTCTGCTGGCTCGGGCTGGAGCGCAACCCCCAGAAGTACACGTACCTCATCCAGGTCAGTGGGAGCTGGAGCTGCTCTGGGGCTCCATCAGGAATTCTTACCCTAAAAATAAAGGATGGCTGAAAGATCAAGCTCTGCACAGCTTCAGCCAATTCATGGTGATGCTTTCCGCACTCAGGGGTTTGATTTATTTGGGGTTTCCAGTATAAACTGAGAGATTTGATCAAAGGAGCCGTGCTCAGGGTTAATAACAGTGAAAAAACTCACTGAGGGAACTGGAAATGAAAGCAGTGTGCCCAGAAGTATCTGTGTTTGCTGATAATAAAGGTTCTTTACTAATTCATTGTATTAATTAATCTTTCTTTTGGTGCCTAGGGTCGATGTGCCAAAGTGTTTTCTATCAATGACAAGAATGACTGGAAAATAGTCCGGAAAGCTTTTTCCATCATTGACTTCACTGAAAAAGATATCGAGGTGCTGCTTGTTAAAAGGGACTGAGCAAAGGGATTCCAGAGAGGAGAGAACTGCTCTTTTCCTGAAGTGATGGGAGCAGCTGTGGAGATGGGGTGAAAGGTGGAACAGGACACACTTTGGGTGGTCAGGACCTGAAGGGGCTGACAAGAAACATGGAGAGGGACACTGGACAAGGGCTGGAGTGACAGGACAAAGGGGAATGGCTTCCCACTGCCATAGAGTAGTTTTGGATTCGATATTGGGAAGAAATTTGGTCCCTGGCAGAGGTTGCCCAGAGAAGCTGTGGCTGCCACATCCCTGGAAGTGTCCAAGTATGGACAGGGCTTGGAACAACCTGGGAGGGTGGAAGGTGTTCCTGGCCTGGCAGGGGTGGAACTAAATTATCTCTAAGTTCCTTTCCACCCCAAACCACTCTGGGATTCCATGATTCGGTGGGATTGAGGGAGTGGGTGGTGAAGAACACGACACCAGGGGTGGTACTGGATCCTCTGGTTCACCTCCTTCAACCCGGCCAAAATTCTGTTAATTAATGGCAGGAAAGATCAGCAGCACCCCACAGGACTGTGAGAAGCCCTGTTCTAATGGAATATCTCCCATTACCAGCATCTGTTTGGAATTGTTGCCACTGTCCTGCACCTTGGGAACATCCAGTTTGAGGAGGACAGCAATGGCCACGCCATCATCCGCGACGGCTCCCAGATCAAGTGGATTTCCAAGGTGCCTCAGAAATCCCAGTGCTAGGAGGAAAACCTGAACCTTGCTGGAGTTTCCTTATTGGTACAAGATATTGATTCCCAAAAGCACAAGGACAACTCTAAAAATGCCCAACTCCTGTTGTAAATCACCTCGTGTTTTCTTCCTGAAATTTCCTTGTTTCCTGTGGCTCCAATATGGGGAGGGGCTGGGGGTTGTGCCCTGCTGATCACACAGTGCTGCTTATTGAAACAGAGACCTGTGGCTGTGCTCTGAGTGCAGATATTTCTCTCCCTGCAGCTCCTGGGTGCTCACCTGTCCATCCTGCAGGAAGCTCTCACCCACAGGAAGATCGAAGCCAGATCCGAGGAGGTACCAGGGAGTTCTCTGTAGTCCCAGATTAATCTGGGGGACCCCCAGCATGGGTGGTGGGTGAGGAGCCAGTTCTGAGTATAAAACAGGTCCCTCTGACTGTCCCCCTCCTCCACACCCCCTTCTTCCAGCCTGAGACATTAAACTAAGATATACTGGAGTTTTATTGCTGAACAAGGCAATAGGAGCTGTTCAAAAGCTGGAACAGGGAATTGTATTTGAGCCAAACAATTTCCCCTTGCCCAGTCCACGGTGCTTCCTGGGAAACTGGGCTGCAAAAACAGAGAAAAACACTGGTAAAAACCACTCTTTGATCACTTAATATTTTTATTTTAATAATACAGAAGTAAAATGAGGTCAGAATATTTTCCTGCTTTTTCTAAATGAATACTCACCAAAACGTAATGCTCCAAACCTGCTGGCAGGTGGGGATACACCAGATTGAAGGAACACTGGTGGAAAATAAAGCTGTAGGGAAAATCAGGAAATTCCAGAGTGGTTTGGGCTGGAAAAGGACCTTAAAGATGATCCCATTCTAACACCCTGCAGGAATAGCTGCAGTCCAGGAGTGGCTGTGCTCGAGGACATTTTGGCTGCTTCTCCAAGCCACAGATGTGACCTGGCTGTGCAGGAGATTGCTCTGATCCCCCGTGGTGTTCATCCTCTCTGGGATATCTTTATTTCCAGGTGCTCAGCCCGCTGAACGTGGATCTGGCATTCTACGCCCGGGACGCTGTGGCAAAGGCAATTTATGGAAGGACTTTCACATGGCTGGTCAACAAAATCAATGGCTCTCTTGCCAACCAGGTTGGTTTCTTGTCAGAGGTCCTGAATGCTCCTAAAATGCTGAGCAGTTTTTCCAGAGAGGCTCCACAACCCTCATCACCAAATATCTGGGATGCTGGATAATTGCTGCTGGGACATCCCCCTGCCCTGAGCTGGAAAACACCTTAGTTGCTCCCTGTTAAAGAGTTTTAGCAGTTCATTACCTGCCTTAAAGTGGCTTCCCCACTGAGATTTCTCTGAAAGTTTGAAATTCAGGTGAGAGCAGGCACCTGCAGGGAAGGAGCAATGGCAGAGCAGAGGTGTTTTTGACAGGATTCAACTCAGAAAACAGTTATTGGCCTGCTGGATATTTATGGCTTTGAAGTGCTGGACACAAACAGGTATGGGCTGTTCCTGGGATTTGGGGTGACCTGGGGGTACAGGACATTCCTGCATGAATTTCTGAGTGTGCCTTCAGCCCAGCAGGGTAAGGCACTAGAACCTGGGTGCAGGGGTTTGCTGGACCCCAGGAAAAGCTTTGCCTTGGGCTGTGCTGCAACAGTGTGGGAACAAGGGATGGACTTTGTGTGGGAATGGGAGGTTTGGTCCATATGAAAATGGGGAATTTGGTCCCAGTGGAAATGGGGGTTTGGTCTCTATATGGGAATGGGTGGTTTAGTCCGTGGAGGAAGAAGCAAAACTGCCCCTGGAACACATCAAACCTGCTGCTCATTTAACCTCCCTGAAGTTTTGAGCAGTTCTGCATTAATTACTGCAATGAGAAGCTGCAGCAGCTGCTGATTGAGATGACCCTGAAGGCAGAGCAGGAGGAATATGAACTGGAAGGCATTGAGGTAAATTATATTTCCCCCTCCCTTTTCCCTTTGAACTGCCATTACACTGAATGCTTTTGATCACCAATGTCAAAGTCATCCTGCTTTATTAGATTGTTACTGTTCCCATGGGAAGTGTAGGATTTGCAGGGGTCTCTTTCTGCAGCCCTTTTGAAGTGCAATTTAGCCCAGATATAATTGACATCATTTAAGGACAAAGTAGGACCTTCCCCAAAACTCAGATGCTCAGCAGTTACAATGTCCCTGGAGAATAAGGAATTCCAGCAGTGTAAAACATGGGAAGAGGGAGAGGATTTATGTAGAGAACAAGAGGATGATGTGGGCTGCTGGAAGGAGGAGAACTCGAGTGGGATCATGGATCACTGTGCTGTCACCTTTTCCCTCAGTGGATCCTAATTCACACCACTCATTTCGCTGGGATCTGAGGCTGTATCTTATTTAAGTTCCAAAGAACTTTAAAATTTGCAAAGAAAAGGTCTTAATCTAAAACTGTTCTTCCTTTTTCCCTTTTCCAGTGGGAACCAATCCCATATTTTAACAACAAAATAATCTGTGACTTGGTTGAGCAGAAGCACAAAGGAATAATCTCCATCCTGGTAAGAACAGAGTTGGTACTAAATTAAAATGCAGGCCAGTGCCTTGCTCTAATGGTTCTTAATCACATTTCCCCCTCTAATTATGGGATGGGTCTGTGTTATCCAGAACATAAACACAGATTCCTGTAACAAACACCCAGAGGATGAGAGGTTTTGGGGGGAGTTAAAGGTGGGGGATGTTCTGCTTCCCCTGCAATGGAGTTTTGGGTTTGTGGGACAAAGTTGTCCTAAATGTTGTTGAGGAGGGAATATGAGCTCATGGCAGCTCTGATCCAGTGCCTGCTGTTCCAGGATGAGGAGTGTTTACGGCCTGGGGAAGCAACAGATTTGAGCTTCTTGGAAAAGCTGGAAGAGAAAGTAGGAGATCATGCCCACTTCGTGACGTATGCATTTACCCTCTGTATCCTATCCCAGACCCTTCCCATCCCATATCCATGCCAGGCTGGGGAGGGAACAATCTCTGCCTTGTCCCAGAGGGAATCCAAGAGCCCACCCGGTGTCTGATGTTGGAAATCTCCACTGCTGGATCCAGGGTGCTGGGAGGTGTGAGCAGGGCTCTGTCTCATCACTGCTCTGATGCTGAGCTTTGAGTCTGTCATTCCACACCAAAATTAGGGGCTCCTGGGATTTAGCCCAGGATGGTTAAATGGCTTTGGCCATGGATGGCTTTGGTCCCCAGGGACTCCAGGGAAAGCTGAAAATGTTGTGACAAGGAGCCAAATGCCTGAGGCTGAGGGGGGATATGTAAATATTTACACCCATCTTGTTCTCTATGAGCTTGGAGTATGAAGAGGAGAGAAAATGCTCGTGCTCCTCTCCCCCAAATGAGTGACATTTTGGTTCATACTCCATTTGGAGGGGGTTTGGATCCCATTTTGGTGGCAGCTGAGCGCGTTGGCGCCGGGCTGTGCTGGCACTTCCCTGCAGAAGCTGCTGAAGGGCTGTGACAAGTCATCAATTGAAAGTCACAGTGCTGAGCTGTCACTGTTCCTGCAGCTCTGAACTCCACCACAGCCAAGTGGAAAATTTGTAGCCAACTTCCTTGTCACCACAATGTGCCTTAATGCTGTTCTGCCTGATTAAAAGCTTTAAATAGAAGTGCTGGAGCTACTTCCACGGGATCTGCTCTTGGAAGGAGCTTTGATACACGAACGTGCTGTTGTGACACTCAGCTCTGCTGTTTGTGACTGCTTACAAAGCTGAAATTTCAACTGTGAAGTTGCTCTTTTTTTTTTTTCTTGTTTAGTTCTTTTTTTTCCTTGCTTTCTAAAATATTCCTGCTATTCTCAAACACTTGGATTCCTCTTTTGTATTTCGGTTCTTGCTCTAGGGCAAAGTGTCTGAAATCCTTTCCCCCCTGGGTTCACTTTGGGGTTGAGGGAGCTGGTGGCTTTTTCCCCCACATAAGCAGTAAAAATGTATTTAAATGGGTGTTATGGGAAGAAATCTTAATATTTCTGGAGTGGGTGATCACTGCCAAATGACAATGAGCAGATCCCAGCTATCCTGAGGAGTTTGTGGGAGCTGCCAGCAGGGAGAGACGATGGTTTGCTGAAGGGCCACAACTCCGCAGTCAGAGCCCTGTCAATAGGATCAAACACCACATTTCCAGCTGTTCCCCAGCTGTGGCTGTCCCCAAGCTGAGGGAATCTCTTTGCTGCTCTTTCTCCTGGTGTTTTGTTGGGTTTTCCCCCGGCAGGCGCAAGCTGGCGGATCAGAAGACGCGGAAATCCATCGACTGGGTGGATTTCCGCCTCCTCCACTACGCAGGAGAGGTCACCTACTGTGCTGTGGGTGAGTGAGAGTGGCCAGGCTGGAGCTCCTGAGCTCCTGAACTGCTGTGGGTGATGGTGACCTGATGGGAAGAGGAATTACAAAATACCTGCCCTCTGCGGGCAGACCTGGAAGTCTTAAATGTGGCTGCAGTGAGAATTTTGTGGATGTGAATGTTCCGATATTTTTTATTTCCTTTTAAGTCCATTTTTCTTTTCAGGGTTTCTGGAGAAGAATAATGACCTGCTGTACAGAAACCTGAAGGAAGTAAGCACAAAAAAAGGGATGCTGTTCTTTTATATCAGCTGCTTGGTGCAGAAGATTTATTTACTCTCTGTAGCAAAAAAAAAACAAAAAACAAAAACCAACATCCTTTTCTCTTTAGCACTGATCTTCAGGCATCTCTGTGCATGTTCTCAGGGCTGTGCTGCTCCCAGGAGGAGTAGAAAGGCTGCTCAATAGGACAACTTTTATCTCCTCCTGTTTTAGGTGCTGTGCAACTCCAAGAACAGCATCATCAGGGATTGTTTCCTCCTGTCAGAGCTGGACAACAGGAGGAGACCAGAGACTGTGAGTTATGTCTTTAGTCTTAATTCTGAATATCAACTCAGCTCCCCAGGTCTTGGTTTAATCACTGATCCCTTCCTCAGTCCTGATGGCCATAAACTAAAACACAACAAAAACTAAACCACAACAAACTCTAAACCACAAGTTCTGCCTCAGCCCGAGGAAGAGCTTTCCATGGAGGGTGGCAGAGCCCTGGGACAGCTGCCCAGGGAGGGCCTGGAGGCATTCCAAACCCACCAGGACCTATTCCTGTGTCACCTGCTTTGGGTGACCCTGCCTTGGTAGGAGGCTGGACTGGGTGGTCTCCAGAGGTCCCTTTCTACCCCATAAATTGTGGGATTCTGGGATTCCTGCCCTTGGTGGATGTTTTTGCTGCCATCCACCCCTAAGAGCTCCCTGGCAGAGGAGCAGTGGTGCTGCTGAGACAGCAGCCAGCAAAGTGACATCCCATAGGATGGAGCAGGGGGCTCTGAAGGGCTGCCTGGTGTGTCCAGCTGCATGGCCAGGGCTCAAATGCTCCAGCTCAGCCCTGGCACAACTGACCATGCTCCAGAAACTCCAGGCTACCAATGCACCATCAGCTTTTGCTTCCAGGCTTAAGCTGGATGCAGGGAGTCCATTTCCCTTCCTGCAGGGAAGAGTTCCAGAGCTCAGGAAGTCCTTTTGATGCTGTCTTAGGTTGCAACCCAGTTCAAGAACAGTCTGACGAGTCTGATTGAGATCCTGATGTCCAAGGAGCCCTCGTACATCCGCTGCATCAAACCCAACGAGAACAAGGAGCCTGGTGAGGCTGGGGCTGAAGGCTCTGCTGAGTGCAAGGAATGGACAGAGGGATTTCTCTGGAGCAGGGTGCAGTGTGTGTATGTTGTGGATATGTGTTTGTGTTTAAACAGCTTGGTTAAGCTGGCAGCAAATTTGTTCCCCATGGGTGATTGGGGATTTGTTTCCTTCCTGATGTCCCCCAACATGGGCACGTGGGTGAGCTTCCCCAGCCTCAGGGCTGACCAGTGGAGGTGTGCTCTTGCTGCAGGGAAGTTTGATGATTTCCTGATCCGACACCAGGTGAAATACCTGGGGCTGATGGAGCACCTGCGGGTGAGACGGGCCGGCTTCGCGTACCGGCGCAAGTACGAGCTCTTCCTGCAAAGGTGAGGGAGCTGCCTCCCCTCTGGCCAGCTACTCCTGCCCTCCTGAGGGCTGCAGAGCAAGCAAAATCCAGCCCCACTAGTGAGAGTTGTCAGCAGAACCCCTTGGGCTTCAAAAAATACACTTTGCCTGTGTCCTGTCTGCATAATTTTGATCTGCGCTGGCATCTTCTGCCTTGAGTAAAGCAGAGGGAATTTCAGGGGTAGGTTCAGGAAGGGGCTCCTCAAATTTCAAGTCGTTTGCATTGATGTCCTGCTGATGTTTCAGGTACAAAAGTCTCTGTCCAGCTACCTGGCCACACTGGCATGGGCCAGCAGCAGAGGGTGTGGAGAGACTCATCAAACACATTGGTTACAAGCCTGAGGAGTACAAATTAGGAAGGTAAATTCTTTGCTCTGGCTGCTCAGTGTTTGCTGTTCTAGATCCTCTGTCCCGTCTGTGACAGGAGCAAGGAGAGAGATAAAACCCCAGATGCACAAATTTCCTCATTATTTTTACCTGTTTCTGTGGGAGCTTGAATCCAACTTCATTTCTTCCATCTCTGGGTTAGGGCTCCAGCTTCTCGTGCTTCCCTGGGCACCCAAGGCAGCTCAGGTTTGGGTGGCATTACAGCTGTTTGGGGGGCTCTGAGCCTACTCAGGAAGGAGGGCTCACCATGGATAACCTGCTCCTGGTCTCTTTTTCAGAACCAAAATATTCATCCGTTTCCCAAAGACCCTGTTTGCCACAGAAGATGCCTTTGAGTACAGAAAGCATCTGCTGAGTAAGGTTTCAATTCCCTAGGTCTGGGACCTTCTTGTGGCTCTGCTTTGGCTGGGGCTTGGAGCAACCTGGGATGGTGGAAGATGTCCCAGCCCATGGCAGGGGGGTGGAATGGGATGGGCTTTAAGGTCTCTCCCAGCCCTGGTCTGCATAGCTCTCAGAATCCATGGAAAACTCAGTAAAGTTGCTCCAGGCTGGGGGGAAATCCCTGCTTGAGTCATGGATATGTGACTTTGGAGCTCCTCAGTTCTATGAATACCTCCCTGTCCATGCCCAGATGCACCAAGAGCCTTTCCCTTGGGATTGGGATCTCTTCTGTCTCATCCTCGGGGTACCTGTTCCTTGAAAAGCACAGCTGAAGGGCCTGGTACCTTCTGGGGCTGCTTCTGGTCCCGTTGTGGCCCCTCTGTCCCCTGGGCCATGGAGGGCAGGAACTTGGCTCCTCACCACCCTGACCCTGCAGGTGCCAGTGATGTCTCTGCCTTCTTTCCAGTTTCAAGACTCCAGGCCAAATATAAAGGATTCCTCGGGAAAAGAGCGTACCAGAAGAAGAGGAAAGCAGGTACGGGCTCTGCAATGGGGGATTCTCTTAGGGCTGGGCTTTCCACAGGGGCTGGAGCCTTGGGAGGTCCCAAATCTGTGGTGCTGTGAGCAGAACTTGGAGCTGTTGGGGTCAGAGGAGGTGGAAGCTGCACCCAGAGCATTCCCAGAGCTTTTCCAGAGGTTCCTTTAGTTCTGTTTGGACCCTCACAGCTCTTGGCCTCAGCTGTGGGAGCAGCTCTGAGCAGCAGCAGCAGCACCTTCTGTCACACACTGGGGACATTCTGGGGTACCTGGGGGTTGATCCTCAGCTGCTGGGGGAAAAACCCCTCTTATCACAGTAGGCTGATGTAAAGTGCAGGCTCAGAGCAGCTTTCTGGGCTGTGGGCAGGGACAGCAGGAGGCAGAGCAGGGACAAAGCTTGGCCTTGATGCTGAGCCCCACAGCACAGGTGGAACTTGATCCACCACGAAGAAGAAAACTCGCCATTCCCACCAGGTTGTTTTTAGAGCTGCAAAATAACCAGTTTTAACTTCTGCTGGGTGGATGTGAAGGCCAAGGCCCAGCACTGATTCCCTCTTGCAGCAATCAAGCTGGAGGCCTGTTGGAGAGGAGCCCTGGCACGGAGGGCAGCCAAGAAGAGGACGTGGGCAGTGCAGACCATCAGGAAGTAACTGTCCCAACCATACTGCCCAGCCACAGAATCCCAGAATGGTTTGGGTTGGAAGGGATCTTCAAGCCCATCCAGTCCCACTCCCTGCCAAGGGGACACCTTTCCACTATCCCTATCCAACCTGGCCTTGGACACTTCCAGGGATCCAGACATAACCATAGCTTCTCTGGGAACCTGTGCCAGGGTCTCACCATCATCACAAGGAAGAATTTCCTCGTCATTTTTTTCATGCCCCTCCATTCTCTTCATTCTCCCTCTCCACTCCCCTAAACCCAGCTCCTGAGCTGATTCCTTCTGAGCTCCAAGCGCTGTGGTTTGGCCAACAGAACTTGGTAAACACCTGTTAATATTTAAAATATTTAAATATTTTAAAGCTTGAGATTTCCATGGCTGACCCTCAGTTCTAACACCAGTGATCCTTAGCCCTGTCCCTCCCCTCATTTCCATGGATTTCTGGAGGTCATGGGATGTTTTCTGTAGGTTCATAAACGGCTTCATCAATCGGAAGAAACCCCTTTGCCCAGAGAACAGGGATTTTGTGAGGCTTTCACAGTACTACTACCTGATGAAGCTCCGAGACCACCTCCCAAAAAATGTCTTGGACAAGAGCTGGCTCCAGCCTCCCTCCATCCTGGAAGAGGTGAGGGATTCTGGACGCTTTGGGAGAGGTGGAAGTGACCCCTGTTTGGTGGCCAAGTGTGTGCAATTCTGGGTGGCTTAAAATTATCTGCTGCTGGCTCATCCTCTGTTCAGAGCCTTTGGAAAACCCCAAGATCTGCTTTGTTTGGGTGGAAATGGGAGGAATAGCACAGTGTTTGGTCTTTTGAAGAGAAATGAGGAAGCTCCCTGTTGGTTTAAGCAATAAAAAGGGAAAATGCACTGACAGAAGAGTGAACTCACAAGCCCTAATAAAGACAAAATTAATCCCACGGGGTTCTAGGCTCATGGCACAGGCAGAGCTGCTTGAACAACTTCCCTACTTTATTTTTTCCTGGGTTTTTTTAATGCAGACATCTGAGATGCTCCAGAAAATCTGTATGAGGAACCTGGTGAGGAAATACTGCCGAGGGCTCACTGCTGAGAGGAAAGTGCAGGTAACCAAGCCCTGGAATGCAAATGTGGGAGTTCAAACAGGTGTGATCCCTCAGGGTCACCTGGGACACAGGCAGCACCTTCTGATCCTGCTGCTCCAATCAGTCCCTCAGGGAAAAGAGCAAACTTCTCCTCATAGGAGAGCAAACTCCTGGAGCCAGGGATTTCCTCTCATAACAGAGAGAGCAGACAGGTGGAGCTTAATTTATGGCATGAAATCTGCTCTCTGTATAATTGGAAAATACCCATAAATATTAAAAAATCGGTTGGATTTTCCCTGCTGCCCCTTCATTTAGGGTAACATTGGAATAACCCAAAGCTGCTGGAAGAAAAGCAGCAAGATTCCAAGATTCCAAGATTCCATGAATTAGGTGGGCAGGGTGTGAGCAGAAGGATGCTGTGGAGTTGCATTGTCCCTGCTGGTGTTCCCAGTGGTGGAATTCTGAGGGTAAAGGCTGTTCCTTCTCCCACCAGCTGCAGCAGAAGGTGGTGACCAGTGCTGTGTTCAGTGGGAAGAAGGAGGGGTACCTGGAGAGCCTCAGCCAGCCCTTCCTGGAGACCCGTCTGAGTGAGTTCAGCAAACCCCTGGAGCCACGTGCTCCTGGCTCTGTAAATTCCTGCCTGACCAAACAGACTCTTTTCCAAGAGAAATTCCCTCCTGGCAGAGGCAGCATCACCTGCCATTGGAGTTCCTCCCTGTCACATCGAGTGGCGTGACATCACTGCTGGATTGTTCTCAGACTGGGGGTACTGGCAGCCCTATGGGACAGAAAGCCATAAACCTGAGCAGAATTCCCTGGGGGGTGAGATGGACCAGGGTCTGAACCAACAGCAGACTCAAGAAAGGCAGAAACTCCCGGTGTGAATTTACTTGTCAGGCAGGAAAAGTCACCAAAATGGGTTTGGGAGCAGCTGGAGATGACCACCCTCAGTTTGGAAGGAAGCATTCCAAGGGGAAAAAGCTAGTTGGGATGACAACAGCTAAATCAGCTCTCTGGGGTTTGCTTGGGGGTGGGGAGTGTCTGTCTGGGACTGTGGCTCTGGCACCCACACCCAGTTTCTCTTTCTGGTTTGCTCCTCAGAAGAGAATGACCTAAACCCCAAAGTGCTGCAGCTGATCCGTGGGGAGATCATCAAGGTAAGGGAAGGACAGAACTCTTGGAATGACCTTCACTGGAGTCCTGGAGCTGGTTGCTGACACAGGGACTGATGAAGAGCAGCAGAGCCACCATTTCCTTGCATTTAAATTAGAGACAGGTCTCAAAACACACCTAATTGTAATTTATTTAAGAGTACTTTTAATGAAAAGTTAAAGAACATTCCTAGCCCTGTCCAGGGCAGGAGCAGAGCTGGAGTGTCCCTGCACTTCCCATGGTGATGGCATGGAGGGCACAGGGGCCCCATCATTCCCAAGGTTCTGCCTCCTGAATTTCCCAGTGTAGGGAATCCAGATCCCTGTGAGCTGGGAGCTGCAGCTCCACAGGCAGAACTGCTCCTCTCTGAGCTGCTTCCAGTCAGGAAAATCCAAACCCCTGGAGCAGGAGCTTGCAGTAGTGGAAATGCTGATTCCAACTCGTTGTTTTCAGTATGTGACCCCCGTGATAAAATATGACAGGAACGGGTTCAAGGCGCGGGAGCGGCTCCTGGTGCTGACCCAGAGCTCGGCCTACGTGGTGGAGATGGCCAAGATCAAACAGCAAATCCAGTATGCCACACTGAAAGGTACCAGTGGGAGTCATTTTCCAAGCAGGATAGGACTAGGAGCAACCAGTGGGACAAGTGGAATGGGATGATCCTAAATTCCTTCCAACCCAAACCATTCCATGATGATTCTGTGAGTAGTTGTGGGGTTTCCTGTCCTGCCAGGCATCCTTTAGGAGGGATGACATTCTGAGACTTTGTCTTGCAAAGATATTTGAATGATCTGTCCCTCTTTGCCTGGAGGCTGGGCAAAGCCTTGAAGGATGATTTTGTGAGTAAGAGTTCCTTGAAATATTTAAATGCAGGAGGACATCACTTTCTACTGACATAGAAGGGAGAAAAAATAACCCAAACCTTTCCTACTCTGGTTTGTGGACATTTTTTAATACTGGCACTGTTGGAACCACAGTTCAGAGGTAGAATGGATCATTCCCCCTCTTCTGTGCCTAAAACCAAGGCACCAGGGAAAAGTTTGGGGCAAACATCTCATGCAGGGGTTTAAATCACCATTGCTGGAATTGTGCTATGGACACTGGGTGACATAAAGGAACCTTCAAAAGATATTTTGAAAATTCAGATTAATTAATCAAAGTAGGAGCTTTGTGTGTTTTGCTCTAAGAATGGGAATATTCTTCATTCTTAGGAAGGACAGAGCCCACCTTCAGGAATGTGATTTTCCCTGTAACCACATGGGGCTGGAGTTGCTTCTCCTGGGGGAAGGAGCTGAGGGTGGTGTGGAGCTGGGTTTGGTAGGTTTCCCTCTAATTTTGGGTTTCTTTTGAAGGGATCTCCACCAGTAACCTGAGTGATGGGATCGTGGTCATTCATGTTCCCGAGGACAACAAGCAGAAGGTAGGAAATTGGGATGGTGGTTAAAGTGAGGTCATGGGGCTGATGCTTCCAATACCATCCTATAAACTCCTGGAATGTCACAATTCCTGATGGTTATTCAGTGTGTAATCAGCCAGGCCTTTACATCCTCACTGTCTCAACATGAAAACTTTCACTTGGAATCCCAACCTGCCAGGACTGGTGGAGAATGAGAAGATCCCCCCTGAGCCTCCTTTTCTCCAGGCTGAGCTCCCTTAGCCCTTCTCTGGACATGCTTCTGCCTTTTTTTTAAACCAAATAAATCCTAAATAATCCCTGGAGAGGGTGTTTAAATTGGTCACTTCTGTTTGGTAGTCACTGCTTTGGCATCCCAAAGGAGTTTCTCTGCACCATCACGTGCTGGGGTAATGCCAGGTGATTTTATCCCTCTTTTTTTTTTTTGTTTCCAGGGAGATGTGATACTGCAGTGTGAGCACGTCTTTGAGACAGTGACCAAGCTCTGCATATTGGCCAACAAGCAAAGCCTCGTTAAAGTGGTGAAGGGAAGGTAAGGAAGGCAGGAAGGTGGATGGGTAGCACTGGGCAGGCTCAATTTGATGGGAAAACCTTTTAGGCCTGGACTAGGTCAAGACTGTTGACATCACCCCAGCAGACAGTGCCCAAAACTGGACAGGTCAGGTGCAGCAGCATCTCTGGTTTTGTGAGTTCCAGAGGCCAGGGAGAATGTATTAAAAATAATTCCAACCTTTTTCCCAAGCTAATGAGTCCTTGTACCTTGCTAGGAATGCTGCTGTGCTCTGACAGCTGCCCATGCCTCACCTGCCTAAACCCAACTTATTTCTAGGTGATTGTACTTTAAACACACTTTTTTTTTTTTTCAGTTTTCTGACGTGACCTGGGCACGAGGTCATGGCTTTAGTGGTAGCACAGGGGATCCAATTAGCCTTAGGAAAGCCAGCTGGGAAACTGTGGGTCACCTCAGGATGAATGCTCCTCTCCCAGAAGGATTGAGGAGGCCCAAAATGTGATTCCTCCCCATCCCAGCCCCGAGCTCCTGGCAGGTGGATGCAGTCCATGTCTCCAACCTCTTTGGGAATTGGAGCTGGCAGGTGAAACCTGCACTTCTGTTCCAGCTTTTCAGCCTGGCCTTTGCATTTCAGCTCTAATTAGATTTGGTGTGCTCAGTGCTTTCCTCCAGGTCAGATCTGCTTAGCTTCCAGTGCTTAATTGCACCAGGAACACTCAAAAGCCCAGGCTGGGCAGCCTTGTTCCATTCATCAACCCCTTGGGTTCGCTGAGATAATGCAATTGTTTAGGAAATTCACCTAAGCTGGAGGCTCTGATCTGCTCCTCTAACGAGATTTGCCCAGGGAACAGAAATGAAGGGGGTTTAGAGTAAAGCCTCTTGTGGGGAAAGCTCTCCAGGGGCATTCTGTGCTTCCAGCCTCCGGTTCCGCGTGGGCTCCGGGAAGGAGGGGACCATGGTGTTCACCGTGGGGCCAGAGCCTCAGGTCTTCAAGGACAAAACTGGGCAGCTCACAGTGGTAAGGCCTCAGCTGAGCCCAGGGAGGCACCTGGTGCTTCCTCCTTTGGATCTCCACCTGCAGAGAGCACAGCCCCCTGTTCCTGGGAGCCCAGGAGGGACTGAGACCCCTCCCAAAGCAGGAGGTGACCACCCCGTCAGTGTCACCTGCATGAGGTGATCCACGACACTGCTGGGAGCTGCAGCTCCAGGGACTGTGCAGGAATTGGCCCAGGGATGGGGGAGCAAGGCTGGTTCCTGGTGTGGGCACTTAGAGAATTGAGTCTGACCCAAACTCAATGTGCACCAGCAAAATGAAACCTCAGGGGATGTTTTCCATCTCTTGTTGCCTCCCTCAACCAAGTTATGTCTGAAATGGGCTGGGATATGGAGGGAAGGCACTTCTTGTCACCCAAGCAGGTCCTCTGAGGAGCTGAAGCTCCAAGGAAGAATTCCACATGGAGTTCTCCATCCTGCAGACAAGATGGAGGGAATTGTCTCTATGTACCAATGGGCAAATAGAAACTCCACCAACACCTTTCTTCCCAGCACCTTGATTTAAATTTAAATTCCTGATTTAATGTCTCCTTCCTCTTCTCCTCCCAGGTGTCAACCCCAAGAAAGTCTTGATGAGAACCAGTCCCTGTTCCTTTGGCTGGGAACAGAAAGGAGCCTGCAGGATGAGACCAGCCCTCACATCTCCCCTGGAATCTCTGATGCCACAGGGCTGCTGTGATTTGAGAGTTTGTTTGCATCTTTTAGGCTCTTTTTTTTATAGCTTAAGACTATTCAACTAGAGATAAATAAAATCCCTGATGTTGCTGTAACATTCCCAGCAGGAGATGCTTGTTACATGGTCACAGGGACATTTATCCTCAAAATTCCAAGGTAAAATCTTTACCTCTGAGAGGTCAGTAAGGATTAGGATAGAAGCCAAAAGGCTTCGCTAGCTATACTTTGAGTCACTACTCAGGAGCACTGCAAGAAGTGCAGAGCAGGGTTAACCCAGGTCTAAACCCAACTTTTCTCAAGGCAGACTGACCAGAGAGAATCCCAACAGCTGGGGCCACTCCCTCAGGGAGGGCTAGAAGGTCAAACTGACACTAATTAGGATGGAGATCTGATATTTCATCCCAAAAGTTCCTCCAGCCACACAGCCCATGAGGCCATCGAGCTCCAAGCAAGTAATAAAGTGACATGCATGTAAATATGAAATATCTTCTAATTTATTGTGTTATATTAAAAAAAAAAAAACCAAACAAAAGTACATATTGCAAACATCAACCATACACTGAAATCCAGCTGAAGCTTGTTCTGTGCAGAAGTCTGGACGGGTGGGAATGATTGTACAGAACAGGAATTTGCTGTTGTCCATAAAACAATTCCATTAAGACTGAAAGGTTCTACCTATGCTTTGCTCTAAGGTAGGGTGGGAGCTTGGAGCCTTGCCCAGGTGCTGCTCAGGGGATCCAAACCTGCCTTGGGGAAGTGCAGGAGCAGCTGCTTTGGTGCTACAGGGAGAGAGGTGGGAAGGGGGCACCAGGGCTGGTCCCTGTCCCCTCCTTGTGCAGCCCCACCCATGTCAGGAGCTGGGAGGGGACAAAATCCCTTCCTCATGGGGACTTTCCTCAGCTCCCCTGGGCTGTGCTGTCACTGCTGGTGCTGGAGGATGGAAGCAGCCAGCTCTGCTCTCCCTGGCACTGGGAGGCAGGGAAGGATAAGCTGAAGAGCTGCTTGTGCCCAGGACACCTGCCCTGAGCCCCAGCTGCACCTGAGAGCTCAGAGTAAAACCACTTAGAGTAACGAGGCTCAGGGCTGAGAGCATTTGTGCAAGGGCATGGCCAGGGTGTGCCCAGAGCAAGGACAGGCCCCAGCACAGCACAGCTTGGCTGCACCACTCCAGCACCCCGATGGTGAGCTCAGGAGTGAGCCAAGGCAGAGTCTGCCCACAAATGCGGTAACAAAACTGAAATGGAAACTTTTAACCCTCCTGGAGTGACTTTGCTGAACCAACAGCTCTACAAAGCGCTGTACAAAGATTAAAAACAGCCCTCCCTTGGTTTTTAAGAACTTAGTTTGCATAACCTGAAAGGGAAAAGCCTGAAGCCAGTTAAGGATCTATTTACAGAGAAGTTAATCACGTAGCTGTGACCTGTCAGGTGCTTAGTAGCGCTGTCACCTCCTGGGGCTGAAGCTGCTCTGCCCCACAGGACTGGATTTGGTCTGGGGTCTGCAGGTCAGCACAGCTGAGCTGTACTGGAGCCTGCTGGAGAGCAGCTCCCAGCTGGAGGGAGCAGGGTTTGCTGCAGGACTGGCCCCTGGTCACCCTCTGCTGAGACACAGCTCCACCCCCAAGGGCAGCAGGGCTGCTCCAGATGCTGAGATGCCCAGAAACAGCCCAGCAATCACCACTAAGTGCTGGAGAAACAGCAATCCAGGACTTTTCTGGCTCACCCTCAGCTCATCCCAGCCCTGAGGGGAGAGGCACTGGCTCCTTCCCCCTCTGCACTGCTCCAGCCCTTGAGGGTGCTGCAAATAGGTTTAAGTAAAAAACTGGAAGCCCTGAGGTGTCAGGACAGAGCTGAAGCTGCTGAACCCCAAGGAGACTGTGGAGCTCTCAGTGAACAATCAGGAGCTGCAGGAGAAAGAGGAGAGGAGACAGGTACAACACCCCCACCTGCCACAGCCAGCAGCTGCCTGCAACGTGGAGAAGTCTTTGGTTACTAGAAAAATGGCCTCAGATTAAATTGGAAATCTTTGAGCTTTAATTGATGATCCAAAACTGTACAGCCACTTCCTGGTGTGTTTCAGCCTCTACCAAGGAGCTCTGTGGAACAGAAGAACGTGGCTGGTGCTGCTGCAGCACCATTGGTTTTTACACTGTTCCCATGTCCTTAGCAGCCCTGAGGCAGGAGCAGGGATCCTTGGAGCAGGAACACAGAGCTGCTGCTCCAGTGGAGCGTGGCTGTTAAAGCCAGGGCTAAATATTCCAGAGAAAGGGTCAAAAGAAACTCTAGCCCAGGGCAAAGTGCTCTGGTGTCACCCACGGGTGCTGCTGCAGTGCAAATTTAACACTTCCTACCTCAGGTTTCTCTGCCTCCCAGGACTGGTGACCTGAACTGTCACAGCTGTGGCTCTGCTGCCAGCCCTATGGAATGACACCCCACCTCCCACCACTGCTGTCACTTGACTCCACAACAGGCAACAGGAGACAAGGAGGTAGATAAAATATTCATTGACAAGAGAAAAGCACTCGTAGAAAACCACAGTGCAGTGGCCTTCTCCATGCTCTGCCCTTCCACACACAGCTGCCATGGCTGGGAGGATTTGGAACAGCCTCAGGGTGAAGTCAAACAGGGAATATCTGCCTCTGGGTCACTGCCTGCTTCTGTTTCCCCTCACTCAGAGCAAGGCAACACTCCTGGATCAGCTCCAGAAGGGAACCAGGACTGCTGCCCCCCACCAGCACCCCCCACATGGGGGGATTGAACCTGCTGTGACTCGGGGTACCTGGGAGCTGCTGGAAACTAACCCCCCAGCTGACATCCAGGCTCAGGCAGAAGCTCTAAGCACTGACCAGTACCAACACCACTCCTAGGGAAAGCAACCATGGACAATTTGCTCCTGATTCTCCTCCTTTGGGAGGAATTTTAACCTTGAACTGTAGGGAAAAAACAGGGATGGGTGTCCCCAGCTCAGTGCTGCAGAAGTTCCGCTGAACCCTTGGAGGAGCAGATCCTGAGAGCTGTGGGGAACCTGAGGGAGCAGCCCCTGCTCCCTCCCACTGCTCTGAGGAATCCCTCTGCTCCCAGAACTCCAGGAATCTCATCAGCCTGTGCCATTTGTTCTTTGGGGAGGCACCCAAGGCACTCCCAAGCTCTCTCCCAGGGGTCAGGGAGCTGTGCAGCAGCCCTGGGTCCAGGTCCCTGCCTTCCCCCCCAGCCCAGGAGGGTCAGGGAGTGCCTGAAGGGAAGGAGGGTGGCTGGCTGACCTTTTGTTTGCTGTTTTGGTTTTAAAGTGCAGGATCATTACCAAAGCCACAGGAAGCCAGTCCTCCTCCTCTCCAGGATAAAACAGCAACGACAAGAGTGCTAAAAATTCTGGGCATTTCTCCAGCTGCTCAACAGGCCCTTCCAGGCTGCCCAGTAACCTCATTGATCCTCGCCCTACAACTACCGCATTTAAATACCCCAAATAACCTAGAGTTTGTTACAAATCCCAATTTACAGACTGTGCTGGACAGGAGTTGCACTGCCTGGTCCTGCTGCAGGGCAGCCCCTTGCCCAGAGCTGTGGGGGTCCCCAGGCTCACTGGTGCAGGTGGGCCCTGTCATCCGGGCGCTTGATGTGGATCCTCCGCACGCGCTCGATGCGCTCCCGCTCCTCGTCCTCCTCCAGGTGGTGGGAGCGCCCTGCAGCCCCTCCTGTGGCTTCCAGGAGGGCATTGTCCGGCCCCCTCCCATCCTGGGATTCGTACAGAAGAATGTTCAGGGTCTCCTCGTAAATTCGGGCTTCTGGGAACTCCACCTGGCAGGCAGGGAAGAGAAGGTCAATCAGTGCAGGCAGTGAGTGGTTTGGATTCCTGACACCCGGTGTTACAATTCCTTAACTGCACCCCAGACACAAAAATCCTTTCAGGCACAGTCCTTTCTACTCCATTTTTTGCTTCCAGCTTTTGAGTCCAACAACAAATTGGGTTTTTACCAGAACCAGGCAGATCTCTCCTGGGAAAGGGAAGAATACAGGGAAGGTGTGCCATTGCTGGATCCCTCATTACATGGGGGTGTAGAGCCAGGGAATGGTTTGGGTTAGGAGGCACCTTAAAGATAATTTAGTTCCATCCCTAGGTCATCTACTTGCAACTCCCAAACCCAAATATAGTTAAATGCACAAGTTTGTCTGAAGATAGGTCTGGACTGAATGTTATGGCTACCACAATGCATTATGGAATACCACAGGGCTTTATGGAATATCCCAACTGCCCCCAGGATGAGCTCCAGCTGCTGCCCCACTCTCAATGCACTGATTATCCTCCAGAAGTGCTGAACAATGACAAAGTGCCAGCCAGCTCAGCTGTCAGGGTGCCAGGCTGGAGCATTCCCAGTTTTCCTGTACCTTGGTCTGCTTCTTCTCAGTGGCATAAACGATGGAGGTGCAGCAGACCTCGGCGATCTTGCGGCCCTGCCCGTAGAAGGACCAGCAGCAGATCTCATCCCCAATGACATCCTTGATGAAGAGCACCCTCCCGTTGAACCTCAGGGACAGCTTGTCAAAGAGCTCAATGTTCTTCAGCATGTTGTCATCGGAGTTGCTGTGGGAATGGAGGCAGCAGCAGGAATTTACAGAGCACATGGGAAGAGTGGGAGCAGGGAGCACTGACAGCCCTGAGAGCCCAGACTCCTGTGTCACAGAATCTCAGGATGGTTTGGGTTGGAGGGACCTTAAAGCCCATCCAGTGCCACCCTGTGACATGGGCAGGGACACCTTCCACCAGCCAGGTTGCTCCAAGCCCTATCCAAACTGTCCTTGGACACTTCCAGGGATGGGGCAAACCAAAGAAATTAATTTTTATTATTTCAACACTACAGGCAGGATAACCTGAAGCAGCAGCAATACAACAGCAACAGCCCTGTGAACAACTGTCCAAGGCTATTTCACTCAGGTGCAAAGTCCTGCAGCCAAATCAAATCATTCCTGAGCTCAGCACCCTGGATGGGCACTGTTATGTCATGAAACTTATAAAGGAATAAGGGAAAGAGGACAAGGCCCCCAGTTTGAAGATTTCACCACTTACTGAGCTCCCTGTGTTTAACTACCACACTGCAGTCCATGGGAATGCAGACAGCACTTGGCCAGGAGTCTCTGCCAGCTGCACCTAAGGATTAGAGGAACTCCTCTGGCACAGAAATAGCACAGGCTCAGCCTTAAATGGATGGCAGCAGACTCCCTCCTGACTCCAGTTTGAAATTAATTGGGAAAAAATGGAGTGCCTGCCAACACCAATCTGTCATTGGGTCTGGAGGAAGAAAAAGGAAACTTTTATAGTGGATTTTAGTCTATGAAAAACTTACAACCATTCCAGCTGAAGTCACTTACCTGGTGTAGGAATATTTGTTGTTGCTTCTGTTATAGAGCAGCTTCACTGCTGGCTGTAAGAAACAAAGCACAGATGAGTTCCAGGGAATACAGCCAGAGCTGGAACCTCAGCTCAGCCCAAGGCCCCACAAAGAAGCTGCAATGACAAATTCCCTGTGGGATTTCAGTGTTGTTACTGCTGTTGCTGCAAACCTGTGATGCACAGGTTGGCAATGGGACTGCAATCCCTCCTGATCCCTTCTGGGACTGGATCCTCATATATTCTTATCTTCCCTTTGTCTTATCAGATTGTGCTATCTGCAGGGACACCTTCTACTATCCCAGAATGCTTCAAGCCCTCTCCAACCTGGCCTTGGACGTTTCCAGGGATTCAGGGGCAGCTGTCCAGAACAGCTTCTCTGGACAACCTGAGCCAGGGCCTCACCACCCTCACAGGGAAGAATTTTTTCCTAATCCCAGCTAACCCTGCCCTTCATCTTAAAGGCATCACCCTTATCCTGTCACTCCATCCCTTGTCCAGCACTGCAGCTCTCTTGGAGCCCCTTTAGACACTGGAAGAAGATCTGGGGTCTCCCCAAAGCCTTCTTCTCTCCAGGCTGGGCACCCCCAGCTCTCCCCATGGCACATCCCAGTCTCTCTCACCTTGTTGGAGGTTGCAATCAGCTTCTGCTCCTCCTTGGAAGAGGTGATCACCGGGACCTTGCAGAAGGGCTCGTACGCGTCCTTGTTCTGTGGGAGCAAGAATCAAACAGCAGCCGAGTGACAACAGATCCCAGGGACACCCACATTTCCTGGCAATGATCTCTGCTGAGGGAGCAATGTCCAGTCTGTCCCTCTGGTGGTTTCTGGGCTGTGTCTGGCCAGGCACCATTCTTCTGGGAGAACCTGAGGTGTCTGTTCCTGCTTTCCACCACTGAATGTCCTGTGCCCAGTTAAACAGCAGGATCTGGAATGGAGCTTCTCTCAGACAGGACATCAGTGACAGTGGCATCCAACCCAAGATGGGAACCTCAGAGCATAATAAATAACACAACAGGACTCCCAGCAGCTCTGGGAAGAAGCTGGTTTTCCTAGACGTCACCAGACTCCAGCAGATGGCAACACGGACGATCCCCATTTCCATCCAAGCCTCCAAAACCAACACATGAAGACCAGGAGAAAATCCTGCTCTGCCCAGGTGCTGCTGCCCACCCCCAGCTGCCCCTGGTGGTCCCTGAGCCCCATGCCCACCTGCAGGGCTGCCTGGCATTCATCCACCAGCCCCTGCACCAGGTAGTACTTGGCCTCAGCCAGCAGCTCCTCGATCTCCCGGCGGCTCTCCGGGAGCGGCACGGCCCCATCCCGCAGGTAGTTCAGGATTGTCCCAAAGTGCTTCCCACAGCGGTCGATCAGGATCCAGCCTGGGGACACAGGAAGGCCACAGTAAGGACAAGCTGAGATGAATGTGGCAAAAGGCCTTGGCAGAGCAAACAGGTGAAGGACATGATGGAACTGGGAGTGCGAGGATGGAATGGGGAATGTGAGCAGAGAGCGCGGCACCTCCTAAGCTGGAGCTTAGGACCGTGGTGGGAGGAGAATCGTGGAATGGTTTGGGTTGGAAGGGAACTTAAAGCCCATCCAGTCCCACCCCTGCCATGGGCAGGAGACACTTCCCACTATCCCAGGTTGCTCCAAACCCCTGCCCACCTGGCCTTGGGCATTTCCAGGGATGGAGCAGCCACAGCCTCTCCAGGGACCCTGTGCCAGGGCCTCAGCACTCTCACATGGAATAGTTTCTTCTCAATATCCCATCTAACCCTGCCTCTGACAGTGGGAAGCCATTCCCCCTTGTCTTGTCTCTCCATGTCCTTGTCCAAAGTCCCTCTTCCAGCTCTCCTGGAGCCCCTTTAGGAACTGCAAAGTGCTCCAAAGTCTCCCTGGAGCCTTCTCTCCTCCAGGGAAGAAAAGAGCTACAAACCAAAGCTGTGGGTGCAGGATCCACGTTTCACCTCTCGCTGCTGGGATGAGGCTGGAGCCTGGAAAAGTCAGGCAGTGCTGAGGCTGGAGTTTCCCTGAGTGAACAGATGGCCACTCTCACAGGCTGAGCTCAGGAATGCAGCGAGGAAACGCTTGTGGGGAAGGAGTCATATTTTGGACAAATAAGGAAAGTAGGTTAAATCAGCCCCTGTGTGCTCTGCATGAATGGAATTACGAGGAAAAGTCTGAACATTTGGTTCAATCTGGAAAGGGAACATGGCCTTTTCTGAGGGAAAACGAGACACTCTGCAGCAGCTCACTCCAGGCTTCCCAGCTCCCTCATTCCTGCTGTCCACAGACAACACAAAGTGTGCTCCAAGTGTGACTTTACAGGCTGGAACAACAAACTAGAGAAAGAAATGATGGAACAAAGGACTGATCCAGACTAATGGCTAATCCAACTAGAGCAGAAAAAAGCCCAATTGGCAGTGCAGAGTATGGAAAGCGAGAAATCCCATTTTAGTGGGAGATTTAGTGGAAGGTGTGTCTGCCCATGGCAGGGGTGGAACAAGGTGAGCTTTAAAGTCCTTTCTGACCCAAACCATTCTGGGATTCTGTGATAAAGAGGAAGCACAAGCCATATTCCACAAATGCAGCCACTTCCCAAGCTCACTTGGAGCACACAGGAAGGTAAAGGGCTAGCTGAGAGCAGAATTACCATCCCCCAACACCTCTGTGATTCCTTGTAGGCTGCAAAAATCTGCTGCAACTTCATGTGTACAGATGGTGAAACTGAAGCAGAGTTGCTCATTTTCATGTGGGGATGAGAAAACATTTCCAGTACCATTGCAAAATCAGAGTGACCATTAGAAGAGCTTTAAAAACCCTTCTGCTTCCCCCGAAGAGCCCAAAGGAGATGAGTCACAGGAAAGTGACCCCGGTGCCACTCAGCCACAGCAGAGCCAACAAGTGGGCTGAAGTCTTTTAGAGTTATTTTTTAATTGCAGTGTTCCAAAAACATCCTGTGATCCATTTAGGAACATGGACATGGAATCCATGGGCTGTATGGAATCATGGAATGGTTTGAGTTGGAAGAGAACCTAAAGTTTATCCAGTGCCAACCCCCTGCCACGGGCAGAGCCACTTTCCACTATCCCGGGCTGCTCTGAGCGCTGTCCAACCTGTCCACTTCCAGGGATGGGGCAGCCACAGCTTCTCTGGCAATTCCACCCCAGCCTCTCACCACCCTCACAGGGTGGATTTCTTCCCAATATCCCATCTATTCCTGCCCTCTGCTAATTTGAAGCCATCTCCACTTGTCTTGTCACTCCAGGCCCTTGCAAATAGTCCTTCCCCATCTTTTTGTCAGCTCCTTCAGGCCCTGGAAGCCACACTTAGGCCACTCCAGTGCCCTCCCTTCTCCAGGCTGAACAATCCCAGACTTTCCTCCCAGCAGAGCTGTTCCATCCCTCTGATCATCCTGGTGATTCCTCTGGACTCTCTCCTGTGCTGGGCCCCAGGGCTGGGGCAGCTCTGCAGGTGGGGTCTCACCTGGGCAGAGGGTCAGAACCCCCCTCCTCTCACTGCCTTTGTCCATGGACACATCACACCTCCAGAAATTCATCTTTGTCTTACAGGAATTCTCAGGGACAGGATACAAGCACTCCAGCTAAAACCAGATATTTTCCAACCAAGCCCTGGCAGGTGAAACAGGAGCCTGATGCTGGACATTACCTGAGGCTCCACTCTCTTATCAGCAGCTGGACCAGGAACAGCTTCCCCATCAACAGCAGCAGGGAGTCAGGGGAAAAAAAAGAGAACTGGAAACAGGTGGATGGACCTGTAAAACTCATATCCTTCTCCCTGCTCATTACCATCCAAAGAAAATGTTCCAAATATGCTGATTTGCTACAGTTCATCAACAATTTCTAAGCTGAAAACAATCATCTGCCACCCACAGCCAGAGAAGCCCACACTTTTCTCCTCCAGCCTGAGGAGCAGCAGGTTGGAATTGTTCAGCTGGGAGGAGGAGCTGGGATCTGAATCCCAGACACAGAGCAGGACCCCATGTGCCAAATTCCAGACTGGTTAAACCCAACTCCTTCCAGTTGCTCCCCAAGCCTGGCTTCTTTTCCTAAGAAACATCTCATTTGGTGCCAGGTTTTGGGTGTGACCAATTAGGAGGATTTTGAAGAATTCCAGATAAAAAGTGTTTCCTTTTGCAGCCCCAGTGCTATTGTCCCAGTTTCCAGGCAAGGGGAGATAAAGCAAGAACTGCAGTAATGGGAGTGTCTGTGTTACAACATACAGGAAGTATCAAATTCCTCTTAAAACACAAACTGGTTCCATGGAACAATCCCACACACACAATGTGGGAGTCACAGCAAAACAAACTTGGGATTTTAGTGGGAGAAACTCCAGTCACCCTCAGATTTGGGATGCAAACAGCACCTGCACTTCCAGAACCTCTGAGCCCTGGCCACGGGATGTCCCAATCCTCCTGTACCTGCCCAGGACACTGGGATCATGCCAAGGTGAGTTTCCAAAATGAAATTGGAATTTCCAATCCATTTCCAACCACAAGAAGTCTGGAATTATCAAATTCAGTGAAGCAGCTTCAGGGAGGGACAGGAAGATCCACCCCAAGTTTAGCAAAGGGAGAATGTTCACAACATTTCCACTCCTCCAGTGTTCCCAGTCAAGGTGTTGATTCCCATTTGTCAGGGGTTTTCCCAAATTTGATCCAGTGTTGATTCCCATTTGACTTTTTTTCCAAATTTGACCCATGGACTGACTTTTTTAATGCAACCTCCATGGTCTATATCCAGGATAAGTATCCTATAGAGCCTTTGATCCAGAGCCCCAAATCACAGCTTCCACATTCCTGCTTTATCCTGGCCTGGGATTACACCTGGAACAACACAGCTTTGTTTTCCCCAGCTTAAATATAAAGACTTCTGGCTAAACCAGGAATATTCAGCTAATCAGGCTGTATTTTTACATTTTTTCCTTCAAGTTCACTTCCTTTTATCTCAGGAAAGCTTATCATAAACCTCTAAACAGACTATTTTAAAGCACTCAAAACTCAGTCCAAGCCGGTCCTGTATTTTCTCTATTTTCAGCAAATTCAAACAAATTTTTCAAATAATACTTAACTAATCCCAAAGAAGGTTTGAACCTCCAGGCTCAGCTTTGCAGAAGCTGTTGTTAAAGACAAAGGTCCTTAAATATTGTTATGGGTAAAACATGAGAGTGAAAATAAAGCTGAGCTTCCAGTTAAACTCTGGCACATCCACAATGTGGGAATGTGGAGATAAAACTCCAAATTTTCTGAAAATTTTTCAAATGGTTCTATTTTAGGGAAATCAGCTGTCAACAGTCCCACAAGATAATAGTTTCATTTTAAAAAATCAGCTTTAAACTCATTTACACCTATGTTCAGAGCATGTTATATATTTTATTTAAAAGCAAGGAGACAAGAAGAGGGAATGGCATTCTGAGCTTCTAAGAAGACACACAAGTCCCAGCTCAAGGATTCCTAATCACTATCCACACCTTTTTCCATGGGCTTCAGAGCTTTAGTGTCAGTATTCTGAAAGGAAAAGATGCTCCAGGTGTCACCTGGGCCGGACAGGAGCTCTGGCACTTCTTAGTGTCCTTGTGTTCAGGCAACCACTCGGGTCATCCTTGTCTTTTGTGCCACATTTTTCCCAGCTGTATAATCATGGAATAATGAAACAACAACATGGGATCTTGAAGATTATTTAGTCCACTCCTTGCCATGGGCAGGGACACCTTCCACTATCCCAGGCTGCTCCAAGCCCCATCCAGCCTGGCCTTGGACACTTCCAGGGATCCAGAGGCAGCCACAGCTGCTCTGGGCACCCTGTGCCAGGGCCTCCCCACCCTCACAGGGAAAGATTCCTTCCCAATATCTAATCCAAACCTATTCTCTGGTCCTGCCACTCCAGGGCTTTATAAATATCCTCCCTCTGTGGTTCTTGCAGCTCCTTCAAGCACTGGAAAGCCACAATTAGGTCACCCCAAACTTGCCTTTTGTCCAGGCTGAACAATCCCAACCCTCCCTTGTAGAAGAGCTCCTCCATCCTTCCAACTCTTCAGACAGAAGTTCCTCTGACCTTCCCACCCCCGCTGTGACTTTCCCTGCCCAGGAAGGATGCGGAGGGCACCGGGAAGGTCCTGATCCTTACCTTCGCTGTCCGTGAGCACTTCCATGCGCCCGCTGAACATGGCCTTGAGCATGGTGTCCTGCTTGGTCAGGGTCTGCATGGTGGTGTAGTACAGGGCCCCCCCCACGTTCAGCTTCACGTACTTGGAGCTGGGGCTGCTCCCCTTGAAGGACGTCGTGCGCGTCGCGGCCGCCGGCACTGCTGAGCTCACCACGCTCTCTCCCGACATCTCTTCCTGCAAGGAAGGGGATGCCCAGCTCAAGGAAGGAGTTCCCACTTCAAGAGTGCAATTCCCAGCTCAAAGAAGCAGCTCCCAGCTCAAGGAAGCAGGTCGCAGTTCAAGGAAGGACTTCCCAGTTCAAGAGTGCAATTCCCAGCTCAAGGGAGCAGCTCCCAGCTCAAGGAAGGACTTCCCAGCTCAAGGAAGCTGCTCTCAGCTCAAGGAAGGACTTTCCACTTCAAGGAAGGAATTCCCAGCTCAAGGGAGCAGCTCCCAGCTCAAAGGAGCAATTCCCACCCTGGCAGTGTGACACCCCTGCTCCCACCTCAGCTCCTCTCGTGGCTCTCAAATGTTTTCAGTATTTCACTCTCAGGAACTGAACGACACTGGTGGACACAGTCCCTGTTTTTTTCCCAGGGGAAAAAAAAAAACAAACCCTGGGAATGCTGGGCCGGGTTTTGCACTGCAAAGCCAAGCTTTCCCACAACAACTGCTTTCATTTCTTACACAACTCCACAGCTTAAAGCTCTTACTCCATCAATAATCTGGGATGGAATTGGGCAATTCCCAACACACACAAGTGGAGCAGATTCCTTTAAGTGCAAATGCAGAAATCAACAGATTCCCAAGTGCTAAAATGCAGAATATCCACAGGTTTTCAAGTCTTTTTCCCTTGGAGCAAGCAGGGAGAGCACACATGAGCTTTTTCCTGCTCTTTCCTGCCCTCCCACACTGCTCAAAGCACCAAAACCCAGCCGGACACAGCAGCCTCCAGCCACATTCCTGTCACCTCCCTGTCACCGCGGTCACACTGGCACAGGCACACGGAGGCTCAGCACCACAAATGCCCCCAGAGCCGCTAATCCTTAATCTCTCGGAGCCTCCGTGGTTTGTTTTCCCTCAGGATGGGAAAGGTGGGATAGTTAACCCCCTCCATTCCTGCCCCTCCAGCTCCCAGGGATGAGCCGAACCGACGGATATTTGCTCCCAAAGGAGCCGGAGCTGTGTGGCACAGGAGAGGGAGCAGGAGGGGCAGGGATGGACTGGAGAAGACCGGGATGCACAGGCAGCAACCTCCGCTCACCTTCCGGCTCCCTCCAGTACCGAACACCCCAGCTGGGGCAGGAATGGCCTCGGGCTTCCAGCGGGGGATCGATCCCACCGCAGCGCTGCCCTCCCCAAACCCCGGGGCACGCACAAACCGGACCGCGGCCACCCGGGGGCCGGACCCCCAAACCCTCAGCCCGAGCCCTCCCCAGGGCAGCGGGCAGGAGCGCTACCCGCAACGCCCGGCCTCGCTGAGCCCCTCACACCCTCCACCAGCGCCTCCATCCCCTCCTCCCCCGCGCGGAGCAGAAGCCCTGCCCGCGGGGCTCCGGGCCGGTCCCGCGGGGCTCCGGGCCGCCCTTTCCCCTCACCATGAACGGGCCGAGCCCCGCGCAGCGAGCGAGCGGCAGCGCCGGGCGCGGAACTTCCGCCGCCCGCCGCCTTCCGGCGCCGCCCGCGTGCGCCGCCAAACGCGTCCGATGGCCCCGCGGGCCCCGCCGCCGCCTCACGGCCCGGCCCGGCCCGGCCCGGCCTCCCCGCTGCCGCCGGGACGCGGGGCGGGCGGTGCTCCCTGCCGGTGAGGAGGGCTGGCGGTGCGAGGAGCGGGGAGGGACCGCGGGGGTTCCGGGGATGCTCAGCCCGGCCCGGTGCCCGCCTTGAG
Source organism: Chloebia gouldiae (assembly GCA_003676055.1). Classification (NCBI taxonomy): domain Eukaryota; kingdom Metazoa; phylum Chordata; class Aves; order Passeriformes; family Passeridae; genus Chloebia; species Chloebia gouldiae. Next base: position 1,923,749 of record QUSF01000030.1, read on the forward strand.
GAGGGTGAGCGGAGCTGGGCCCGGGGAGGCAGCGGTGGGAACGGGAGCGATGCGGGCGCTGCCGGAGGGGCTCTGTGGCTGCTTTGCTCCGGCCCTGGGTGACTCCTGCGAGCTGCAGCGCACCTCTGTGGGTGGCTCTCGGGGGTGGCACCCGCCTGGCTTTGTCCTTCCCGTGCTGTCACACACGGGGTTATCCTTCCCCTCACCCCCCAGCTGCCTGTGCCGAGCCGCGCTGCTGCTTCTCCTCCCGCTTACCTTTGTCCTTGCGGCTGCAGCCGGAGGTAAATGGGCTCCAAAGGACTCGGATCTGCGCAGGGAAAGTCTTAAGGCCCCAAATCAGCCGCTTGTCCATGCAGGAGCTGCCCGAAGCCTCTGGATGGGGATCATGTGCGCGTGTAAATGAGCATCACACGCTTCCCATTAAGTGACCTCTCAGGTGAGTTCTTTGTTGCTGTTTATAAAGCTCTGGTTGGCCCTGGGTGTTTTGTCTGGTGAGTGGCAGTAAATCAGTGTCCCTTGTGCCCTTTGCCTCCTGTCCCTGGCGGGGAGTTGTTCTTATCTGTTACCAAGGAAAGAGCAGAGGCTGGAGAGGGGAGGTGGAGCACAGTGTCAACACCACTGATTTGTTTATTTTTCCACTTAAAATCTTCCAGCCTTCAGCAGGCTGTGGGCTGTGTTGGAAGGATTCCCTGCCAGTGTTTTTGTGTCCCTGCTGCAGCCCCGTGACAGTCACTGGGATTTTTTTAGGTTTTTTTTAGCCCACTTTTCCCTCTGCTGTCCGATTCTCCCCTCCCCTGCGGAGAGCCAAGAACTGCCCTTCTAGGAGTGTTTTTTCCACTCTGCTCTGGTTTTCCAGGCTGTTTGCTGTGAGGATCCTTTGCTTCCTGAGGCTCCAGCCATGTTCAGTGCCAGCCAATCCTCCAGGGCCCAGTTCCTGGACAAGGCCCGGCAGGCACGGGAAGAGCGGCGGGAGCTGAAGGAGAGGGAGAGAGCTGCAGTGCAGCTCCAGGCTCTGGTCAGGAGGTTTCTGTGTCGATGCCACCTGCAGAGGGAGATCAGGTGTGTGGGAGTTGTGGGATCATGCAATGGGTTAGCTTGGAAGGGACTTTAAAGCTCATCTCATTCCAAACCCCTCACCACTTTTCGCCAACCTGGCCTTGGGCCTTTCCAGGGATGAGGCAGCCTCATCTTCCATCCTCACAGGGAAGGATTTCTTCCCAATATCCCATCTAACCCTGTCCTGTGACAGTTTGAGTCCATTCCCCTTTTTCCTTTGTAAAAAGTCTCCATCTTCCTTGTGGGGCCCTTCAGGGAAGGAATTCTTTGCTCTGTGATTGCTTTTTAACTCCTTGTTTTTCCCTCTTTGCTAGGAGAGAGGTGGAGGATTTCTTTGGGACAAATGAATGTGGCTCAAGTAAAAGAAGTGCCCTGTCTGTGTTCAGGATTGCCAGGAAGCTGCTGTTTGTGTTCAATCCCAAGGAGGACAAGGAGGTGAGGACACTGCCCTCACATCCTGCTGTGCTTTTGGGGACAGGTTAAATATGTTTAATTCTTTACTCAGTGATCTTGGAGGTTCTTGCAATATATTTTGCCTTCAGTAAGGTTCTCTCTGGCTCCTGGCCCTTCCTAAAGGGATCTACCCATAGGATTGAGACAAGAGAACCTTGAATTTTTCAGCAGTGGTTCTGTATTTGGGACATCCTTTAATGGATGCTTTTCCTGGTGACTGTGCCAGCTGCAGGAGCTGAGCAGTGCCTGGGGATTTTGGCACACCCCAGTTCCCCAGGCAGGTACACTGGGAGAGCTGCCAGAGATCTGTGCTGGCACAGGGAAGGCTGTTTTTGCCCCAGCAGCTTTTCTCACCATGCCCTGAACTTTTGGGTTCAGAGTGAAGCCCTGAAATGATGATCCCAGGAAGCTGTGAGGGCTGACTGGAAGGAAACCAGCTGCAAAATGAAAAGCTGTGTTCCGATGGCAGCAGCAGTGAGGGATTTTTTAAATCTCTGTCCCATGGAAATCTGTGCTCAAATGCAGTTTTCTGTAGGTATAGCACCAAAAAAAAAAAACCCTGTGTTCCCAAGGAGGGAATTCTGCACAGCAGCAGCAGGATGTGTGTGCTCCCAGGGAAGGAGCCATGAGGATTCCTGTAGGGAATGTGCTGGGAACATTTGCTAATTTGAGACAGAGAGATCTTCCTCCCTTTGCTGAGCTGTTCTTGTGTTTTTCCAGAACAGCTCTTCCTGTAGTTAGAACTAATCCCACCTTTGGATTTTCCCAGAGGTTTGAAAAGCTGTGCCGTTGTATCCTGAACAGCATGGATGTGGAGAACGAGCCCAAGGTCAGCAGGGGGGTTTGGTTTGGAGTGGGGAGGGCTTGGTGGTCGTTTTTAACTCTCTGTGTGGGGATTTACTTTGCTAATATGTAACTTTTAGATTTCAGAAATCCTTGAGCTCTGTGGAAAGCCCTTTAGTATTCCTGGGATATTTTTACTCTGTGCAGCCACAGGAGTTAAAGGACGCTTGGTTTCTGGGGTGGGTGATGTGAGAATTTGGGGAGAGGAGCATCTTGGTCCCTATGCTGGGTTCAGTTCCCAAACTCTGCCCAGCAGCAGCACAAACCCTGATCCCTCTGTGCATCCCCCCTTGCTCAGGTGTGGTATGTGTCACTGGCACTCTCCAAGGACCTCACCCTCCTCTGGATCAAACAGATCAAAGACATCCTGTGGTTTTGCTGTGAATTCCTCAAGCAGCTCAAGGTGAGGGCTATTCCTATGTTTTCTCTCCCTGCATTTGGCAGGTGGCAACAAGGCTCAGTGGATTTGTTAACTCTGCTGTTTGTTATCCCAGCCTGACATCCTGCAGGACTCCAGACTGGTGAATTTGCACCTCACAATGCTGGTCACCTTCACAGACACTTCCACCTGGAAGATCCTGCGGGGAAAAGGTTGGTGCATCCAAATCTCACTGATTTGGCACTTGGTGGTAAAATTTACTGAATGCTCTGGCACAAGTTCCAGAGAAGCTGTGGCTGCTCCATCCCTGGAAGTGTCCAAGGCCAGCTTGGAGAGGGTTTGGAGCAACCTGGCATAGTGGGAGGTGTCCCTGCCCTTGGCAGGGGTTTGGGATGGGATGATCCTTAACATTTCTTCCAGCCCAAACCCTTCTGGGATTCTGTTTCTGCACCTTGGTTGCCACAAAGATTCATTCTGCTCCTGTGTTTGCCCAAATTAAGGATTCCCTTGGGATTAGGCTGTTTCCCTTAGGGCACCAACAGTTGTTACAGCATTTTTATAATATTCCAGAAACCTCCACACAAGAAGTGTTCAGAGGATAAGGGAATTTGCTCTTAACTTTGGGGTTTTGTAGGAAACAGATGTAGAAAAGGCAGATAAGTAGTGGGAGGAAATGGGACTCTTAGAGCCTAAACAATACAGGGTGAAATGCTGCCAGAATGATGGGTTTGTGTAGAAGGACAAGGAGTTTGGGCAGTGACAGACCTTGCTGTGGGGGAGTCAGAGTGGGGCTGTGGTGCTGTGGGAGTGACATGAGTGCTTTAACCCAAAGGTGAGACCCTGAGACCTGCCATGAACCACATCTGTGCCAACATCATGGGCCACCTGAACCAGAAGGGCTTCTACTCTGTGCTGCAGGTCAGTCTGAGCTGCCACAGTCCCAGCTGCACCCAAACCAGCCCCAGCCCTGCCTGTGCC
>QUSF01000030.1:1927467-1982780 GCA_003676055.1 Chloebia gouldiae
CCTGCCTGTGCCCCTCTCCTGAGGAGCTTTTTGGGTCTGTGCTGGGGTCTCAGGGATGAGCTGCTGGTGATTTGTGCATGATTATATTTTTCTCAAGCAAAGCAAAAATCTCTCAAGTTTCTCAAGTAAAGCAGAGTGTTCCCACCTGAGACCAAATCCACCCTTCCCCTTCTGTCACTGCTGCTGAACCTAAATCCTGCTTAAACACCCCATCATGAGATGGACAAGGACAAGTCCTACATAATTTTGCCAAACTTTGCACCTGCCACATTATATTGGTTGGGTTTGTTTGCTGCTCTGCTGGGAAAAGGAACTGATATAATGAATCTTTTAGATAAGAATTACATTACCAAACTCTGAGCCTTGCCTGTTAATTTTTAAAGCCTGTGAGCACAGGTTCTAGGGAAATAAGTCCTGCAGAGTGTCTGATTTCATTGCAGTATCTCTCTTGTGCCATTATTAACCCGAAGTCCTTCTAGTTCTGCCAAATAACTTGTAAGAACTGGATTTTAGGCTGTTCTGATGTTCTTATTCTCTGCATTAAATAAATCTAATGACTTTCAGGAGTAATAGTATTTTGTTTTTCTGAGTACTACAGGGTTTTTATATTTTGATTTCTTTTTTTTTTGTTCCAGATTTTGCTAACTAATGGCTTGGCAAGATCCAGACCTTCCCTGTCCAAAGGTTCCTTAACTGCCATCTTCTCCCTTGCCTTGCGGTGAGTCAGCTGGAGCTGCTTGGGGAGATTTGCAGCCAAACTTGGGGTTTTTTTAGTGTTTTTTTTTTTTTTTTTTTAAGACTACTCATTCTTTCAGTGGTTTTGTGCCATTGAGAATATCACCCTGAGGAAAGAAGTTGCTTTAGGCAAATGGCTCACTTTGCTATCACCCTTTTTCAGATTCGAGTGGCTTTAAGTCAGGAATTAGTGTGAGCCTAAACTTAAGGGTGCAGTTCAATTCAGGGTGGACTTGCTCTGAGAACAGAAGTGTGAGTGAGCAATCTTTTCCCTGGGATGCTTCAAAGCCAGGTTGGAAAGGGCTTGGAGCAGCCTGGAATAGTGGAAGGTGTCCCTGCCTGTGGCAGGGGTGTGGGGTGGGCTGAGCTTTAGGTTCTCTTCCAACCCAACCCATTCCCTGTGTCTGTGGTTCTTGCTGAGGGAATTCCCAGGATCCAGTTATGGATGGCTCAGTTGGAGGCTGTGTTGCTTTCCCAGGTTGGGTTGTGCTCTGAAGTGTCTCTCTCTTTCTCTCTTTCTCTGTAGCCCTGTGGTTGCTGCACAATTCTCAGACAATCTGCTGAGGTCCTTCCTGATCCATGTCATGTCTGTGCCTGCTATAATGACTCACCTTGCTACTCTCACCCCTGAGGTAAGTGGGTGATCTCAGAGGATCTCAGAGGACTGATTATCACACCAGGCCACTTGTTACTCCATTTTATCAGCTCTTGGAACACAGCGTTGGCATTTCTCTTTGCCAATTTCAGTTCTCTGTTGTGAAAGCCTTGAAAATGCTCTGGATTTCTAATGCAGAAGTTATTAACACCAGTGGGATGATGGGCTGAACTGCCCTAAAATACCTAAGTAAATAAATATAATTAAGGCATATATGACCCACAGCTTGAATTTTTCATGTCCTTGCTCTTCCTTTTCCATAACCACAGAACAGAACCAAAGCCAGAATCACCCTTTTGGGTGGCAGAGGCTCTGTGGGGGTGACAAGTGTGCAGCCCACTAATCCAATTCAGTCTGCTTGGTGCAGCCAGGCAGGTTTTGTGCCAAATGGGCAATTCCTGTGTTCTTGCAGACAGATCCTTGCAAAGGTCTGATTCCATCTCCAGCACAACCTGCTCACCTGCCAGGGGTTTTATTTCCCAGCCCAGCTCCGTGTCAAACACTCTGTGGGGCAACAGCCTCAACTTGCTGCTTTATTTGGGAAGAAAAGCCAGTGCTAAGTGCTGCTGGCTGATCAGGAGTGGGAATGTGCTGCTTCCCAGCCTCACTGGCCCTTCCATGCTGTCTCCCAGCGCCTGGCAGTGATGGAATCCCACGATCTCTTCCGGAAATTCGTCCTGTTCCTGAGCCGGGAGTCCCAGTGCTGGGATGTCTGCGTGTGCCTGGAGGGCAGTCACACTCTCTGCTTGCTGGGTGAGCACCTCCACCTCTTTTATTGGATTTGAAAAAGAGTCTTGATTCAGATCTTCTTTTTCCATGGGGCAGAGCTGCTTCCAACTCATCGTTTTTAACTGTTATTTTTATACTTTTTTCTAAATAATAACTGAGGTGTATTTTGGGATGTTACAGACAAGGTTTAAGACCTCTGCAAAGGGAAGAAGGGCCAGAGATTTGCTCTTGTATCCATGTCATGCATCATCTCTGTCAGCTTTTCAGTTGGACTCTTAGAAAGGCTTGGAGTGTGGCAGACTTGGATCTCCCTCCCCTAAATGCTGCTGCATATTTAAATTCACATTTCTGCAAAAGTAACAAGATTACCAGTTGGGACTCTGAGATAATCATGGGTTGTAGCTTCTAGTAGTTTGAAGAAGGTGTTGGTGGGAAGGTGGCCAAAGGGACATGTCACCTCAGGGATTGATGTGTGCTGGAAATGGCTTCCTGCAGGGTGGCCTCTGAGATCACTGCTGACACAAATCCTCTCCTGGGACTGGGAAAGGATTCACTTCACCTGTAACCCCTGTCCCACAGCATCTGTTCCTCTTTAAGCCTTGCTGTGCTGGTCCTTCCTCCAGGCAATCTGGTGTTTCTGGGCTCCCTGAATGACCAGGTGCTGGTGGAGGAGACAGCTCATTTTGTGGGGGTGCTCATCCACATGCTCTCCTACTGCCAGAAGTACGTGTCCCAGAAGAAATCCAACCTCACCCACTGGCACCCTGTGCTGGGCTGGTTCTCACAGACTGTGGATTATGGGTGAGTGGGCAGGACCTCACTAGGAGAGATGATGAAGCCTCTCCTTTTATTTTTTAATTTTTTTATGTGTTGCAAAGTGTTTTATGTGTTGGGATGAACAGTGAGAATAATTTCTCAGACATTTCAGGTTCTAGCTGCACAATAAACTGTAGCATTCCTGCACAGACTGTTCCATGGGTGGGTGCATATTCCAGTTTGGATTATGAGCTAAATGGATCAGTGTCACTGCCTGGTGTTTTATTCCAAGCTGCCTTCTAACGTGTCCTCCTGCTGTGTCTTCCAGGCTGAATGAGTCCATGCCCCTGCTGACCAAGCAGCTGCAGCACCTCTGGGGGGTCCACATGATCCGGATCCTCTTCAGTGATGTGCTCAGCAAGAAACTGCTGGAAAATCAGGAGATAGCTCAGCTGCCATCCCAGCCAATCTCCCCTCAGAACAGCCTTCCTATGAAAAGTCAGTTCTGGAAAATTCTGGGGTTTTTTTGTCTATGTGTGTGTGTTTATGTGAATCTCTCTCCCAAACTCGCAGGGCTTTGACTTTTCCACTTCTGCCAAAAGCTTTGAATAATTACTTGAAGTAGTTCCTGCTGCTTAGGTGGGGATGTGATGATGCCTCCTACTTGTAATTCCTCCTTGGAATGCTTCTGTGACCTGGTACAAGTCTCTTTCTTTGGTGCTAGAAAAATATTTGCTTATTTTAGCAGTTTTTTTTCATAATTTTCTCAAGTAGCTGAAGTGCTTTTGGCAAAACTTAAGACTTCCAAGGGAAGATGAGAGCTCAGCTTCCCATCTGGAAAGCAAGGTGAAGCTTGATCCTACAGCTGTGAGGTGTGGGGGTCCTGCAGAAAAGGATTTGGGATAAGATAACTGCAAATCTGATATTTTCTAGCTGTTGCCTATAACACTGGATCCCGTGGTCATTATTTGCTGCAGTCAGGACCATGGATCATGAGTGGTTTGGGTTGGAAGGCCAATTCCAGCTCATTCTTTCACCTTGTCCTATAGAACATGTATAGAATTGTGGAATGGTGTGAGTTGGAAGGGATTTGGGGCCATGGGCAGGGACACCTCCCACTATCCCAGGCTGCTCAGAGCTTCATCCAACCTGCCCTGGGACAATTCCAGGGATGCAGGGGCAGCCACACCTTCTCTGGGCACCCTTTGCCAAGGCCTCACCTCCCTCAGAGGGAAGAATTCCTTCCTAAAATCCCATCTAACCCTGCATTCCTCCTGTGTTTCTGCCCCCAGACCTGTTCAAAAGAGCTTTCCAGAAGTCAGCCTCAGTCCGGAACATCCTGAAGCCGGTGGGAGGGAAGCGCGTGGACTCTGCCGAGGTGCAGAAGGTTTGCAGCATCTGTGTCCTGTACCAAACCACCCTGACCACCCTCACCCAGATCCGCCTGCAGATCCTCACAGGTCAGGCCACCTCCCTGCTGCTCAAATCCTTTCCAGTGGAGAGAAAAAAAAAAAAAAAGATTTTCTTATTTCTGTTGATTTGTTGGGAGTTTTATTACTGCCAACAGGTTATTGACTGGCTGGGGAAGGCTTGTTCCATCCTGAATCATCCGTGGGATCAATAACGTTCAGCACCACTTGATCAAGCACAAACTCTCAAGAATACAAATTAAAGCAAGTTTTCCTCTCATGAAACCTTGCTTACTCCCTCTCAATCTTCAGCCTGAGTCAGGGTTTTTGGGAAGCCTGGCAATATTAATCTTTTTGTGGTGGAAACACTGAATGCTTTCATACTTGAGAACAAGTTGCCTGTCTTGGGAAGGGATAGAGGAGGAGATCAGCACTGTTTTGCTCCTGTGGGCAGAGCAGGGAGTGAGTCCAGAGTTTTGGGTGCTTTGTGGTGACCATGGGTGCAGCCCTGTTGTGTTCTCATCCCTAAGGTGGATGTGAGATCACAGGAATTCATTATTTTCTGAAGTTGCCGAAGAATTACGGGGAAAAGGTTCAAGATGTGCAAACAAAGCCTCATTAAAAGTTCATGGATTATTTTTGTGCTTTCCTGGTGATTGTCCATCTCCTGTTAATGCAGACAGACCTGGGAGCCAAATGGGATGCTCATGTTCCTCTTCTGCTTTGCAAAAGGCTCTTTCAGCTTCAAGTCTCACCTCTCTGAGCTTTCACAAGCAGCAGAATGAGCTTTACCTGGTGCACTTTGTTTCCATAGGTCTCACTTACCTGGATGACCTGCTGCCCAAATTGTGGGCTTTCATCTGTGAGCTGGGACCACAGGGGGGGTTAAAACTCTTTTTGGAGTGTTTGAACAACGACACAGAGGAATCCAAGAGGCTGCTGGCCATGTTGATGCTCTTCTGTGACTGCTCCCGTCACCTCATCACGTAGGTAGCTCATAGATGGCAATTCCTGGATTTGTGACATGGAGCTGTTTTGTTGCTTCAGGTTCAAGAGAAACATTTAAGGTTTTAGGTCTTTTCATAAAGATAAGTAGGCAGGGTAAAGGAGCAAGCTTTTGGAATTGAGTCCTGAGAAATAAAACGCTTCAAAAGAAGTTTTCTCCCTCAGCCGTGTGCTGCTTGCAGCTGGTGACAAAACTGAGCAGGAGGGGGAAAGAAACAACACAAAAGATGGGAAAGGAGGTGGAAAATTGCCCTTGCTGGTCACCAGAGACAATTCTCCCCTCTTGAATGAGGCAAAAATTTTCTTGGGAATGGAAAAGGTCCTTTTAAGCCTGAAACACTTACTTTGCTTGTATCTCAGCCTCACATACCATCTTCTGTTAGGATCTGCTATCAGTCAAAATCCATAAATAAGGTTTGGCTGTTTATGACTTTAGCTCCTCATGGGTGTCAGTTGTCATAGAAATAAGAGCTGCTGCTAAAGGATAATGTATCTTTATGAAAATTTCAACAGGGAATTAAATTTACACTTGTGCATTTGCATTTGTTTGCTCTGACAGGATTCTGGATGACATTGAGGTCTATGAAGAGCAGATTTCATTCAAACTGGAAGAGCTGGTGACCATCTCCTCTTTCCTGAATTCCTTCGTGTTTAAGATGATCTGGGATGGAATTGTAGGTGAGTACTTTTAGTAGATTGAATTGATGTTACTGTTAGAACCACAAATGGCATTAATTTTGGAATTTGAAGCTTCTGCTAATTATTCCTTGGCACAAAAAGCACTTTCAATGTGGGAATATGTCCCAGTCTTTTGATGTCCAGATGCCACGATCATGCTTTGTGCCAAATCCAGAGCACTTCCCTATTTCCAGTAAAGATTTGTGTAACAGACATGATGGGCATGTTGGTTTTTGGCAGAGATGAGGTTTAGCAAGGCTGGGCCATGTGTTGGACAAGAGCAGGGCAGTGCTGTGACCAGGCAGAGCAGCTTGCTTGGGTCTCTGTAGAATCTGCTGTGGATCTCTCAGCTGGTAGAATTTGGGTACAGCTCAGCTCTCTGGTAATTAGCTGAGGTAGTCCAGTTCTGATGTGAAATGAGATGGCTTTGATTAGCTCTGTTTAAAGAAGAGGCCATCTCTCTTCCCTGATGCACAGAATCCTTCCCTCCAGAGGCCGTGCAGGTCAGGAAAACACCCCAGTGCTGTTACCATGGGGAGGATAATCAAGGTGTGGCTTCTGCTGGTGCCAAGGTTGCCTGAACTTTGCTGCCTTGTTCCTTTTGTGCAGAGAATGCCCGAGGGGAGACCCTGGAGCTGTTCCATTCTGTCCATGGCTGGCTCATGGTGCTGTACGAGCGGGACTGTCGGCGGCGCTTTGCTCCCGAGGATCACTGGCTGCGCAAGTGAGTGGCCCAGGGCAGGGGTCCTGGGCAGCTCCAGGCTTGTCCCACTGCTCCACATCCTCTGGGGAGCCTGGTTTGGGATTACTTATTGACATTCTGCCTGTGGGATCGACTTGGGAACTGCTGCCTGTGGTTGCAGTTAAGGACTCCCCTCATGTTGTGTTTTTTTCATGTTGTGGTGGGAGGTTTAGGTGGTGCTTTGAGTACTGACTCAGCACCCAAGAGCTTGGGTGTCCCTGGGCTCTTTTACCTTCCTAGTGTGTACACTGAGCACTTCAGTCATCTTTAGAATCACTGCCTGTTCCTTCTCTCCCACACCTGGGTATTTCTCAGGGATCTCTGAATCTCTGCCTTTCTTTGTCAAGGGACCTCAAACCCAGCGTGCTCTTCCAGGAGCTGGACAAGGACAAGAAACGAGCCCAGCTGCTCCTGCAGTACATCCCACATGTCATTCCCCACAAGAACGTGAGTGGGATGGAGGTAGAGGGTGGAGGCTGGGAATCAATGGCCTGGGTGGCCATTGGGGTGGGAGGGACACGTGTCTGGAACGTTTTGTGACATGGAGCTTCTTTTGAAATGCCAGCCGAATAAAAGTGTTCTGCTTCATCCTCACCTTCCCCAATAGATTTCCTCTAGATGTCTTGATTTCTGCCACTGAACTTTTCTGTGTCCTCACCCCTTCCTAGTGCATTTCCTTCAAATGTCTTGATCTCTGTGTTGAGACAGAACTGATCTGTGTGTGCAGCTGCACACACAGGGTGACAGTGGCACCACTGGCAATAGCTGGGATCAGGACAACCACCAGCAGTTCTGTGTGTCAGGAGCCACCCAGATCCCTGCTGCCCTGCAGGATGAGGATCCTCATGGATTGTCCATTTGTTTTCTTTTTGCAGAGGGTGCTGCTTTTCCGGAACATGGTCACGAAGGAGAAGGAGAAGCTGGGGCTGGTGGAGACGAGCTCGGCGTCCCCTCACGTCACCCACATCACCATCCGCCGCTCCCGCATGCTCGAGGTGAGGGACACGAGCCAGCCCACAGGGCAGCAACCTGGCCTGACAAAAACAGGGCAGGGGGGTGTGTTTTACCTTCTCTGGGGCTGCTGAGGGACCCACTCCCAGAGCTGACGTTCCAGGAGAATGCTGGATCCTCATTCAGCTCAGGCTGCTGCAAACCTGGAATTTTGACTTGGAAAATGCTGGTTTTTTGAGCTCAAGACTCAGTGACAAATTCAGATTTCTGTGTCCTGTCTCTACTGCATCTCTGGGTGGATGTTTCATGTGTCTCTCTCTGGGATTGCCCTCTGGATTTTCTGCTCTGTGTAGGATGGGTACGAACAGCTCCGGCAGCTTTCCCAGAACGCCATGAAGGGAGTGATCAGGGTGAAGTTTGTCAATGACCTTGGGGTTGATGAGGCTGGTATTGATCAAGATGGGGTCTTCAAAGAGTTCCTGGAAGAGATCATTAAAAAGGTGTTTGACCCTGCGCTGAACCTGTTCAAGGTAGGACACAGGTGCCACCTGAGGTGACCTGGTGCAGACAAAGCCATCCTGGCTCACTGAGTTCTTATCTCTTTGTGCAGACCACCAGTGGTGATGAGAGGCTGTATCCATCCCCAACGTCCTACATCCATGAGAACTACCTGCAGCTCTTTGAGTTTGTGGGGAAGATGCTTGGGAAGGCTGTGTATGAGGTAAGCCAGAAGCACCAGGCTGGGATCTTGTCAGTGATGGTGACTTTGAGGGCACCTGTCCTGCTTTGGGGGGTGTTATTGAAGAGTGGAGTTTGGAAAAATGGCTTAGATAAAGATCATCTTAGTGGAACAGGCTGGAATTTCTTTAGGTGTGTATTAAAAATAATCATGGAAGTAAAACCTTGTCATGCCTTGATTGTTCCTCACGGTGCTGGGACACCAGCCTGGTTTTTTGGTGTTCTACCTTGCAAACATCTATTTGTGGATACCTCAAAGGGATGTAAGGCAAAAACGAGGATGAAATGACAGAATTACTCTGATAGAATGATTTGGGTTGGTTGGACTTTCTAGTCCAATCCCCTTCCCATGGGCAGGGACACCTTCCACCATCCCAGGCTGCTCCAATCCCTGTCCAGCCTGGCCTTGGACACTTCCAGGGATCCAGGGGCAGCCACAGCTTCTCTGGGCAGCCTCTGCCAGGGCCTTACTTCCCTCACAAGGAAGGATTTTTCCATGTATCTCACTAAATTTCCCCTCTTTCAGTTCAAACCATGTAATGCAGTTCTTTTAAAGAACACATGGAGTTCCCCAGGTGCCTTTTTGCACCTGCCTTACTAATTGATGGATTTTAAGAGGATGTGAGGTTTGTGGCTGATTTTGGTGCCTTGCAAAGTGTTCTTTGCACTTGTTCCACATCACAAGATCTTCCTTGCAGGTAGCCAAAGATGCCACAACCACAAGTGTGTGGCATGACCTTACCTGTGCATTCTTCTTGTCCACAGGGAATAGTTGTGGATGTACCATTTGCTTCCTTCTTTTTGAGTCAGCTCCTTGGGCACCACCACAGTGTCTTCTACAGCTCTGTGGATGAACTGCCCTCCTTGGACTCAGAGTTCTATAAAAATCTCACATCAATTAAGGTTGGAGCAATAATTTTCCTGTCATTCACCTCCCTGATTGTTGCCTGTTTTTCGAAACTGGCAGTGACTGGTGGTTCTCTTGCTGAACCCTGACCTTCTTTCCCTTTTTTTCCTTCTTCCCTGTTGTTCTCCAGCGTTATGATGGTGATATCAGTGACTTGGGCTTGACACTGTCCTATGATGAAGATGTGATGGGTCAGGTAGGTTTTTATTCAGTCATTTGTTGCACCTTACCTCTGCTTTGTCCTCTCAAGCTTGTCTGAACTCAGCCATGGTATTCAGTATTTACCTGTGGGCAGAGAACAGCTTTTTCCACAAGAAGAGGTTCCCCTCTGATCCTTAATTTTTCTGCTTCTAGGGTTGAAAAGTGTTTAATGCTTCCCCTCTTAAGAGAAGAGCCTGTGAATAGGGAGAAATTCCTTTTCTTCCCACATAGATGTTTCTGTCAGGGAAACTCCCAAGTGTCTTAGGAGGTCTCTTGGCCTAGAGAATGAAAAGCTGTTTGGCACTCCCTTAGGAAGACTTGGAGGTACTTGGTTGCACTGAGCCCTGTGAAGCTGTGTGTGCAGAGCTGGAAAATCTGGAGAGATAAGATAAAAAGGCTTTTTGCTGGCAGTGTTGTGCTGCAAATTCCTTGGGGAGCCATGGGGGACACCTGCTGCTGCCTCAGGATCGCTGAGGTTTCAGCTTGGAGGGTTCTTCCATGTGAAAAATGAAGGTAGGAGCAGGATATGGAGGCCAGCAATGAGACACTGAAGGCTGTGGTTCACTGACGTTAAAAATAACCTGGGCACTCCTGTTCCCCCAGTGCTTTGGTTGTGCTGAAGGATCCAGGTGGGGTCGCCCTGACTGAACTCTGTGTCCCTGTAGCCACAGCCATGTCAGAGCTGAGCTCATTCCCTGTGCTGGGCTTCAGTCTGACCTTGGAATTCACCTGGAGCTGAGGCACAGAGGCCTCTGTAAAGCAGGAATGAGGATGTGCTGCCTCAGCTTGGGCAGAGAGGAATGGGGACTCTGCAGGCAGCACCTGCAGGGTCCTGCACAGGCCCTGAGCTGGGGGAGATCTCCAGGCACTGGGAGATCCCTCCTGGCTTTCTGCCTTCCTGCCTGGAGCGCCCAGCTGGAGGGACAGAGCTCCAGGAGCTCCTGCAGGAGACCTGTGGCTCAGCCAGCTTCAGGTTGTGCTGTCAGGCTGAGCTCTCCGAGCTTGCTCAGCCTCTGGATTCTGGGATTGTGACAGTCCCCCAGGGCTCTTGGAATTGATCTGTGTGTGGTTCAGCAGTGATGGATCAGACTGCAGAGGAGGCTTCCTTGGAGAAGGGCTGGCTCCACTGGTGGGAGAGCTGCAGTTCCTACTGTTCAATTACTCTGTTAATAGTTAAGTGAAACTGGTTCGAGGCAGAAGCAGGATTATTACTTAAAGTTTAAATCCTGCTGGTTTATTGTAAAAAAATAAATGTTTTATGGGGAGGTAACAGCTTAGCATGGCATTTCCTTCCATGGTGGTTCCAGGCAGTAATTAGCAATCCAATCATTTCTTCCCTCAGCTGGTTTGCCATGAACTTGTTCCTGGAGGGAAGACCATTCCTGTTACCAATGAAAATAAGTGAGTACAGCAATTAGATTTTTAAGGTCACCACTGCATAATACTTTATTCTGGTTCCTTGGGCTTGCATCTGGAATGAATTGAGATAGATTGGAGGAGAAGGAGCACATAAATATCTTAATAGAATTTGCTGGTTACAGTTCATCGGCAGAAATTGTATTAAATTTGATTTGCAAAATAAAAATTGACAATTTACTTCTTGAAACAGCACTTCTGAGGTCAAAGGCACCCAGTCAGGGAGATTTTGCAGGATTTAATGATGGTGATGGATACAGACAGATGGATTCAAAGCAATTCAGGCACACAGTCGTGAACACAGAGGGCACAGATGCTCAAAGACACCTTGGAGCAGACAGATCTCCTCAGAATGATAACATGTGGCAGTTGTATAAAGCACCGTGTTCCGAGCAGACAGTGCTGAATTCAAATGTACTCGACAGTCGTTCTTTAGAGCCAGGAAATCAGAGGAGACACCGAGCCCCGGGGCTGTTTTCACAGATAACCGGCTTTTAGATCGTTATCAGAAATGTCAACTCTGGAGCCTGCAAACCAACCCCACCTTTTTGTTCCTTTTTTTTTTTATTTCCTTCTCTATCCCCTTCAGTGCTCATAAAAGCAGAATGAAATATCTATTAAGCAAATGTGTGTTTGAACTGGTGATCTGGGGGTTGTTATCTTTTTCCTGACAAATGGAAGCTGGATCCCACCTGGATCTGTGCTTTGCAGCCTGATGTTTTCAGGCTTTTCTCTTCTCCAGCTCTGGCCAGGGAGTTTGCATTTGAAAGGATCTTCCTCAGGCTTGTCACAAGTCCGCTCAGGAAAAAAAAAGTTGAAAGTCCTGGATGCTGCTCTAGTAATTTACAGCAGAAATTTGAAGCTTTTGCACCCAAAATTGGGAGTTGGAAGGGAGAAGAAGTGTTGGGAATGACAGCAATCTGGAAACAGCTCTGCCTGGGGATGCTGGGGTGACCTTGCCAAAAACCCAGGCAGTGGAATTGTGGTGGGGTCTGTGTGGGAGCTGCTGAAGAAGAATCAGCAAGTTCAGGTGTTTTGCCTGGAGGTGAGAAGGGGAAGAGCCTCTCTCTAGCAGAAGGTTCACCTTTCCCACATCCTGCAGGAAAGTGGGAATCTGCTTCGTGGTTTTGGTGTGCTGTTTCTCCAGCCATGGGCGGCAGACCCCAGTGAGCTGTTGGTCAGACCTAGAGGAGTGAGCTGTTAAAAGGAGTTGGAGCTGTGTCCAGCCAAGGTTGATCAAGGAGTTATTAAAGCCAATTAGTCCCTGAGCTGGGCAGGAGCTCTGAGAAATGAGCAGAGTCCCAGAAGCGGGGAATGAGGTGGAAAAACATCTTCATCTGTTTAAATAACCAGCAGTGCCTGGAGGGGGAAGTATAACCCTATCCAAGCTGTCCCAGTCCTTTTTGGGGCTGGAGAAACACATGGAGGACAGTTCAGTGGTGAGTGCTGGGTACCCCTGGCAGCTCCATGTCCCCCGTGGCACCTGCCTGTCCCACAGGATCAGCTACATCCACCTGATGGCACATTTCCGGATGCACACCCAGATCAAGAGCCAGACCGCCGCTCTCATCGGCGGCTTCAGGTCCATCATCAAGCCCGAGTGGATCCGCATGTTCTCCGCGCCCGAGCTGCAGCGCCTCATCTCCGGGGACAACGCCGAGATCGACCTCGAGGACCTGAAGTAAGTGACAGCTGGGGCTGCTGGCCTTCCCTCATCTGGCCTGGGAGCTGAGTTTTTCCTTTGCACAGCTCCTGGCAGGTGGCAGGACAGTGATTTGGCCATAAGTTTGCTGCTTCTACTTGGAATGTGAGGAGCGGAAAGGAACGGAGCTTTGGAATGTGTTCATTAAAGCTAATTTGGGATGGGTCCTTTCTTCCATTGGTGCTGGGAGCAGAATTCCTGCCTGCTTTTCCCTTTCCTCTGATTAATGCCCAGGAAGTGCTGGGGGCTCAGTGTCAGCAGTGAACCCTGACCTGTGGCAGGTGTTGGATGGGGCTTGGGGCAACCTGGGTTACTGGAATTTGTCCCTGCCTGTGGCAGGGGATGCAACAAGATGAACTTTAAGGTCCCTTCCAACCCAAACCATCCCACCTGAGTGATCCTTCCAGCACTTGTGCCCCTCCTGCTGCAATGGCAGGCCGGTCAGAGCCTTTCTCTCCCCAGGAAACACACGGTGTACTATGGGGGCTTCCATGGCAGTCACCGAGTCATCATCTGGCTCTGGGACATCCTGGCCAACGACTTCAGCCCCGAGGAGAGAGCCATGTTCCTCAAGGTGAGTGAGGAGCCATCCCTGCCCAGCTGGGATCTGGGGTGGTGGGGCCAGGGCTGTTCACCAGTTACCCAGGTGCTCTCTGAAGGGGCACCAGAATTCCTGACAGCTGGAAGTGCCCAGCAGGGCTCTGTGGGTGCTGTGGTGCCACCGTGAATGGCTCTGCAGAGGTGGCACTCTCCAAAGGCTGTCAGACACACACTGGGGGGTGCTCAGTGCCAGTCCCAGCAGTGCTGGGACTGTGTCACTGTGTGGCTGTTCTGCTCCCATCATCACCATGTGGCACTTCCCAGTTTGTCACCAGCTGCTCCAGGCCTCCACTTCTGGGCTTTGCCTACCTCAAGCCTCCTTTCTCCATCCGCTGCGTGGAAGTGTCTGATGACCAGGTAGGCATCCTGCTCTCAGGGCTTGGGAATTCCCTGTCCAGCTTCCTCCCCTCCATCTGAGCTGGAAACCCTTAAGGTGGGAAGATGAGGTGTTAGGATTAGATCTCAGAGAGAAATTCTTCCTTGTGAGGCTGGTGAAGCCCTGGAACAGAGTGCCCAGAGGAGCTGTGGCTGCCCCATCCCTGGAAGGTCCCAAGCCAGGCTGGATGGGACTTGGAGCAACCTGGGATAGTGGAAGGTGTCTCCTGCCCATGTCAAGGGGATGGAACAGGATGAGCTTTAAGGTCCCTTCCAACCCAAACCTTTCTAGGATTCTATACCTAAAACCAGCCCTACCCCAATAGGATGCTTATGGCTGCACACACACACAGCAGCTCCAGACTCTTCCTGCCTGGATTCCCTGCGTTCCCCCAGGGTTGTGTTATCTCCCTGTGTCCCGCCCATCTCCCTGCACACCCTGGCCGTGTCAGGCAGTGAGTTACAAGCAGAGCTCCTTGGAGAGGGGTGTGAAACTGATCTTTGGGCTTTAGCTCAGCGTTCCCAGAGCTGGGTTTGTGTTGGCACCTCTGCTCTGTGCCAGGAGCACGGAGGGAGGTGACAGCTCTGTGCCCTTGCAGGACACGGGGGACACCCTGGGCAGCGTTTTGCGCGGCTTCTTCACCATCCGCAAGAAGGAGCCGGGCGGGCGCCTCCCGACCTCCTCCACGTGTTTCAACCTCCTCAAGCTCCCCAACTACAGCAAGAAGAGCATCCTGCGGGAGAAGCTGCGCTACGCCATCAGCATGAACACCGGCTTCGAGCTGTCCTAGGCACGGCCTGGGCTCGGGATGGGGCTTGGAGCTGCTGCTGGAAGGGGGAGCCCTTCCCACGTGGAGCCCGGAGCAGCTGCGCGGGAGCCCAGCGCTCGCTCGAGGCCTGGAGAGGCAGCTGGTAGTGGAGGTTCACAGGGATCCAGGGAAGAGCTGCTGGGCTCAGGGCTGGTTTTTCTTAGGCACGGCTCCAGGCTGGAGGAGGGGATGGGCCTGACCTTAAGCCCTTCACTTGACACCCACGGAAATCATCCTTCAAAGCAAACCCCGGGGGAGCACGGAAGGAACGCTCCAAGTGCCACTCGGATTAGTGACAGTGAGACCCTCAGCAGGCTGGGCAGCTGCTGCCATGGGAGTGCTGCTTTTTCCTGCCCCAGGAGCTGGGCTGGCTGGAAGTGAGTCTGGGAAGGTGCACAAAGGCAGAGGCATGGCAGAGCCCACAAGGAGGTGTCAGCGTTGGAAGTGCCTGGATGGGCACTGCTCTCCCAAGACAGGAGGATTCCAGGTGTCCGTGCTCCTGCAGGGTCCTGGGTGTTTCTTGGAGAGGGAATCACAGGGAAGCAGCAGCTTCAGCAGGAGCAGATGGACCCTGTGGCTCTTGGGAAGGCTTTGGAATGCCGGAGGTTAAGGGCTAGAGCAGCAGGAGTGGGCTCAGCCAGCTGTGCCTCTGCCAGGCTCCTGGCAGACCCAGGCCTTGGGACAGAAAGAGTCATGTCTCAATTTCTCAGGAGCACTAAAGGTTTCATTTTCCTTGGTTTCCAGAGGACGGGAGCTGGCACATGCTCGGGCTCCCCAGCACAGTGCTCAGGTGGGGCAGGTTCCTCTCTGGAACCAGGGGAATGTGTCAGATCCTCTGGAAATCTCCACTGGCAAAATTCCTCTGGGATGGAGGTTTCCCTTTGCTTGCAGGCCCTTTCTTAGGCAGTTGTTTGGAGCCAGGGCAGGCTCTCTGCCTAAGAGCCATATTTGCTTTGTTGCCAAACTGTTTCATTTCGCTCACTTTGTCTCTTTCTGGCTTTATCTCTCTCAGTTGGTGTTTGCCTGGAGCAGGCAGCTTTTGCAGGGAGTGACTTGGGCAGGTGTAGATCCTTCCTGCCATTTCTGAGACGCCCATAAAGTGTCTCTGCAGCTTCCCATCTTTGGTTCCTTGAGCTGCTGTGAGCCCTGCCCTGGCCCAGGCTGGAGAGAGGAGAGACTGGGCAGCTCCTGGGTTGTCCTAGCCCTCATGGGATTCTGGCACAGAGCAGAGCCATGGCATTGCCCTCTTGGGGCCAGTCACCTTCTCCCCTTCACCTCGCTGGTGAAACAAGCTCCTGCACAGGCTGCTGGCTTCTGCCCAGGGTTTTTTCTCTCTTCTTCCCTCCCTGTGGCACTGGGGATCCTCATTGCCCTCCCTGGCTATATCTCACCTCTCCTGCTGTCCTGCCTGGTCCATCCCATGGGATTCCTGTGCCCAGGTGAGCTCAGCAGAGCACAGGTCTCACACCCTGGGCTCTGGAAGAGCCCCCTTAGCCACAAGATTTCAAAGTATTTCCAATAAGGGTTGGAAAACCTTCGGCATTGAGCAGCGAGATGGCCTTGGCTTCATCCTCCTCCTGTCGTGCTTCAGATGGATTTCAGAGAAATAACCCTTTTTTTAGAACCAATGCCTGGAAATGCATCTGGAAAGCAGTGTCAGGATCCTTCTTCTCTGTCAGATCAGTGAGATTAAACAGGAGTGATGGGAAGTGTTGGTGCAGACAGGAATGTCTGCATCCAGAGGGTTCAGGACACTGGGCTGTGAGTCACAGAAATTAAAGATGATAGTAATTTTTTTTTTTTTTTTAATGCATAGAACATTTTGGCATTAACCAGTTGGTGACTGTGTAGTTGGGAGGTTTAGTCACTGCCTTGGACCTCTCAGAGTTTAAGTATCACCCAAAATCTCCTTTTTCCTTCTAGGAAGTGCAGTGTGTCTGACTAGAGCACAATGAGCATTCAGTGAAATGAGTTGTTGAACACTGAGATCAAATCCTTGCTCCCCTTTTCCCTTTGTTCCTCAGGAGTACAATTCCTAGAAAAAAATCTTACTGCAGACTTAGCTTGGTCCCTCCAAACTTGGAGATGTTGCACTACAGATACTGCTCCCGTGCTGGAGCTGGTGTGGAAAATGTGATAAATGTCTGGAAAATTCCCAGTGGATGCAGGCAAGGATTCCTGTGCAGGGGCTGATTCCTGTGTTGCAGGGAAGGCTGTGTCTGTCCCTGCCTGCTCTGTGAATTCTGCCCAGGGATGGTTTTGCCACGGGGGATTCAGGAGTATCTTTTCTATCCAAGAATTGCTGCTGTGGAGACCTTGGTTCTATCCCTGTGTGTCTGACCCGCAGAGAAAATAAAGCTGGGATGAGTTCAGATGGTTGGGTGTCTCCTGGTCCTTTGCTAGGGCAGGGAATGTGCCCTAGGGAATATTCCTGGCAGAGCAGAGCCAGGCATTGGGGCCTTGGCACCTCTCAGAGAGCACCTGCCTTTATTCCAAGGGTGGGCAGGCCCTGGCATGGGGTGTTCAGAGCAGCTGTGACTGCCCCTGGATCCCTGGAAGTGCCCAAGGCAGGCTGAACAGAGCTTGGAAGCAACTTGGGATAGTGGAAGGTGTCCCTGCCCATGGCAGGAGGTGGAATGGGATGAGCTTTGAGGTTCCTTCCAACCAAAACCAGTCTGGGATTTCTGTGAGTCTGCCAAGCTGCTCCCATGGGAATTCCTGTTGCCAGGCTGGTTCCTGGTGCCCCTGAGAGCTGGGATCTGTGGGGTGCTCCAGATGGGGGGATACAAGGCCTGCTGAGCCCAAAGGGACTTGGCAGCATTGTTTGAAGCAGGATTTGCTCATGTTGGAATATGCTTGCAGAAGCTGTGCCTGGTCCTGCACCAAAGTCCCAGCACTTTGGTCCTTCCTGAGGGTGTTGGTGCTCCTCAGATGCAGGGGCAGGGATCAGCAATGCTCAGGGCACATCTGGGGATGGTGACTGGAACCACTGGTGGAGAGAGAAGCAGGCTGGAAATCCAAGCGGGATCCCCCAGTGCAGGAGTGGGGGCAGCCCCGAGGAGCAGCTTCTGGAGCCAACGTGGGCTTTGATGTTAATAATAATAATATAATATTGTGTGTTTCTGCTTGGGCCTGATGCTGGAAGCTCCTTGGAGGAGTGAGAGCTGTGCCTGCTGTTCCAGCTTCCCTCTGACTCCAGGTTTGGAGCCCTTCACTGCCCCTCCATCCCTGCCTGGAGCCCTCCTGCCCCCCTGGCCATTCCCAGCGCTCTCTGGCTCTGCTGGGAGCGGGAGCACGGTGGGAGTGAGGGAGAGGCTCCCAGTCAGTGTGCAAGTGCCATTGTTTTGACACAGAGGCATCTGGCACTGTCAGGAACAGCAAAAAGCAAGCCCAGAGCAGCTGCTGCCAAGGCAGAGCTGGCAGCAGCCAGGCCTGCACAGCCCCTGCTTCCCTGGCATGGGCTGGGATCTGGGCACGCATTGCTCAGTGCCACTGAGGTGAGATGTGGCCGTGGCTATCCCAGCCCTTGGGACCATAAAACTGGGCACTGGGGGGGAATCCCTGGAGGATGGGAGAGATCCTTGGGGGATGGAAGAGATCCCTGGAGCTTTGTGCTCGCTCGGTGCTGGCACAGAGCAGAGCTGGGTGTCCCAACCTCCTGCAGGCATGGGGTGTTCAGGAGCAAACAGCAGCTCCTGCTGTCCCTCTCCTGCTCCTACAGGCTGTCCCAAACCCCTGGCTCACACCCAGGCTAGTATTCCCTCTGTTTGATCCCTCTGTTCTGCACAGGTGCCCCGTGCTAGATTCTAGGTTAGGATGGAGCAGAGGCTGTGCTGTGCTCTGGTCTCCTTATTCCTGATGTCTCTGCAGCTCATTTTTGTGTTTGCTCCCATTTTCCAAGAGGTGCAGCAGCTCCTGCAGCAGGTGCTGGACTGGTCACACCACGTGGCACTTGGCACTGTCACCACCTGAGTAAGTGGCACTGAACTGATGCTCACAAGCTGCTTTTGTGGCTGTTTCTGAGGTCAGGTTCTTCTATCGTGACCCTCTACAGTTTCCCTGGGGTGGTTTGAGCCCTCCCTGTGTGGCTCTGCCTCTCTGTGCCTGCCCTGCCGAGGTGGGGAGGGGGCACTGGGGTGAGGTGGGCACTGGGGTGGGCACTTTGGGCCAGGCTGCAGCACAGGGCAAGCTGAGGATCCCAGACAGCCCCTTCCTCCACAGACAGGCTCAACCTGCTCCTGTCAGGCACAGGGCTGATGGTCCCTGCCCTGGGCTGCTCTGGGGTGGGGAGGGCTTTTCCTTACCCATTTCCAGGCTAAAAGGGGATTTCAGAAGCTTTGTGAGCCCACAGGACTTGCCCTGCTGGAGGACCTGTGGTCCTCTCTGCTCCTCCAGCTCCAGTGGAGCTCTTGGCTCCCCACTGCCAGGGCTGTGCACCCCAAAACTCACCAGCCTGGGGCTCCAGCACGTCCTGTCAAGGTTGGGGCTCTCATCCCTCTTCTCCCTTCTGAGCCCTGGCCCAGGAAATGCTGCCTTGTGTAAATTAACATCTGACTTGGCACAATGGATGTTTGTGTCATCGCTGGCGGAGCCACAGCCGTTCTGCTGCTCCCACATCGTGGTGGTAATCGAGGTGCTTGAGTTATAGCCCAACTTATTCCATCTTACAGCTCCTACAGCGTTAACAGATGTACAAGCATCTGATCCAATCATGCAGCAAGAGATTTTGGGGCCAGTTCTTCTCGTTTTGACAGTGTGGAAGCTGGGAGCAGCCATACATTTTACAAACAAGAATAAACGACCCTTAGCAACATATGGCTGTGCTGGCAGCTCTGGAGCAATCCCAGATCAGGCACCCTGCAAGGCAGGAATGTTGCTGGGCGCTGGAGCTGGGCAGCCTGGACAAAGCATCTGCCTTCCCCCGTGATATTAATGAGGTGCAGGCACTGGAATCCCTATGCTGTATGGCTGGGAGGGCTGGGAAGAGACAAAGAGCTTGGAAAAACAACTGGCAGCCCAGAGCAAGGGAGCTTTATTTGGATTTAAAGGCTGGGTTTTGTTTTGGTCACTCTGCTGCTGCCGCCTGGCTGACCTTGTGGGGTCAGGAGCAGGGGCAGCTCAGCTGCCCAGTGCCTCTCCTCCAGCCTGGTGAGGAGGGTGCACCAGAGCCTGAGGAATCACAGAATCCCAGGATCATCCAGGTTGGAAAAGCCCTCCAAGACTATCGAGTCCAACCTGTGCCCGATCCCCAACTTGTCACCAGCCCAGAGCACTGAGTGGCACATGGAACGTGTTCCTTGGACACCTCCAGGGACGGGGACTCCAAACCTTCCTGGGCAGCCCCTTCCAAAGCCTGACCACTCCTTCCATGATGAAATTCCTCCTACTGTCCAACCTGATCCTCCTCTGGCACAGCTTGTTGCAGTTTCCTCTATCCTGTCCCTGTTCCCTGGGAGCAAAGCCTGACCCTCTTGGCTGTCCCCTCCTGCCAGGGAGTTGTGCAGAGCAAGAAGGTCCCTCCTGAGCCTCCTTTTCCCCAGGTGAGCCCCCCCAGCTCAAGAGCCCATGGCTGTCCTGTGACCTTGAGGACAACTCTCAGAACAGAATATTCTGGCCCTGGCCCAGCCTGGCTGAGCTGCAGTCTTGTCTCAACTCCCTTACTGAAGTCAAGCCCTGCTTGGTGACACAGGAGGGTCACCCCAGCACCTCCCTCTGCCTCAGCCCTCCAGAAACAACTGCTGTGGGGAGAGAGGGTGGGGGCAGCTGGGAGCACCCCAGTAAATTTAATCTCTCCATCATGTTAAGTGTAGTAGCTTGATTTATTTCTCCTTGCAATCCAAACAATGCCAGCTTTGGTCCCAAAACAGTAGTGAGATTTCTTCTCCCCAGCTGGAAAAAAAAAAAGGAAATACTATAAATCCCTCCCCAAGCTGATTTATGGAGCATTCATGAAGAATTTATATTGCAAAGGATTTTATTAAATTAAACTTGAAAAGCCTCTTGATTCTTGAGGTTCAGTCTCCGAGCCAGAGCTCTCGTAAAACTGGATGGAGCAGGCAGAAGGAATGGCTGAGGTGACACTGCAGCTGATGGGACCATCCAAATCCAGAGCATTTGTCACCAGGATGTGTTTCAAGCTGAGGCTTGGAAAATTACTCCATGAAAAATGTGCATTAACAAGAAGCATGAAATATCTGCCTCAAACCCAGGTGAGTGATGAGCCAGGGGATCTGTTAGTGCTGGGCACTCCTCACTCATTCCTGGGCATTTTTCACTGGCCAAAAAAGGGACACAGAGTCAGAGATTCTTTGGAGAACAAGTTTAAAGTTGGTTCTACTCAAATAATTGAACGGGAGAAGGGGCAGGATGGATTTAAAAGCTGCATCACCACCTTGCAGCCCACACCATTCCCAGGGGGAATAATTGCACCTGCAGGCTCTTCCCAGTTGTATTTCCAAGCTTAAGCAGTTTGGACATGAGTGCAAAGCTGGAACTGTGTGTGTGATGTGGCTGTGAGCTCCCTCCAGCCTGGAGGGCTCCATGGAGCAACGTTCCAGGGTCAGCACAGCCAGCCTGGGAGGAGCCCTCGGGGTGCTGCCCCTCTCACCCAGCTCCAGCAGGGCCCTGCTCCTCACCCAACCCCTTTTCCTGCAGCCTCAGTGCCCTGGGTGCTCCCAAACCCTGGGCTCTGCTCCTCTGGCTGTTCCTGCAGCTGGTCCCACCATTCCAAGGGACAGCTCCACATGGAGACAACCCCAGCACACACACCCTGGGACTTGGCCTTTCCTGCTTCACCCCCTCCATCCTGTGAGCCCCGTTCCTGGCAGAGGATGCACTGGATTGTCAGCACAGAAACATTCCTCATATGCACAACAAGAGGCAGCCGGAGCCAAGGAATTCTTGGTGCATTCCTGTAAATCTGTACAGCTCAGCTCCAGCCAGAGCTGATGGATTGGAAGGGACTTGGAGCAGCAAAGCACACAGGGCTCAGTGTTAAAACATGACAGTTTGTGGTCCTTTGGTACAAGGAAATTCACATTTATTATTTCAGAGCTGTGGACACAATTCCCAAAGGCCTCCAGCTGCTGCTCCACACGAGCACTGTGACTTCAAAGGGGGAGTTGATTGTTTTCCCTTCATCATCCAGAGTCCTGTCAGAGCCTTCCCACTGCTGCTGCCCAGGGAAATGAAGGCATCTCCAAAATGTTATGGAATTCTCCTGCCTCACTCCCACCTGGGAGAAGCAGTGACTCCAGAGCCATCCTCAAATGGGATGTGTGGGCCAGGCCCAGGGAAAAGGACAGATGTGTTTGGGTCCCTTCCATCTCAGGATATTCTGTGATTCTGTTCCTCTCAGGATTTATCAACAAGGTCCTGGTTATTTCACATGGAAATCCTTGGCAGCTCCCATTTCCAGTCCAGGTTTGTTCTCTCTCCCTTCCTTGATTGACAAAAGCAGTCAACTGGATTTAGTTTTCCATAATCAAGGAAAAAACATTCCAGCTCCAGCTAGGGCTCAGGTTTTATATAGATTTTCTCTTCCTTCCCTTCCTTCATTGCAGCATAACGTGCCAGAACAAAGAGATAATCACTGAGCCTGGAAAGCAAGGGAAAAGCAGGAAAACCAGTGATCTTACTCCAGAACAGAAGCTTGTTGAGAAGCAAAACCCCCCAGTTTTATTCCCAGGACTAAGGGAATGCTTCAGTAGGACAGGGCAACAGTTAGGGGTTTTATTTTTTTACCTGTTTAAATACTTGGCCACGTTTGGATCTGCTTCTCCTGCTTGGACTAAAGGGACCACACTGGGAAAAGCGAAGGGAAATGCTGGTGTTTAATTTTCCAGCTCTTAGTGCACAACGGCTGGAGCCTCTTCCCACCCCAAACCTCTCCTGGGGTCCCCAGTTTGACTCCTGCAGAAATGAAGGATTTTTACTTCCCAGAGGGATCTGGGAGGGGTAAATGATGCCAGAAATGTGTCTGTGCTGGAAGCCCCCTGCTCTGCTCCTCCCAAGATACTCATCTGTGGGAATCACTGAACAGAGAGAGATTATTTACAAGGGAATGACAGGACAGAGGGAATGGATTCCCACTGCCAGAGGGCAGGGATAGATAGGATATTGGGAAGAAATTCTTCCCTGTGAGGGTGCTGAGGCCCTGGCAAGGCTGCCCAGAGAAGCTGTGGATATCTCATCCCTGGAAGTCTCCAAGGCCAGGTTGGATGGGGCTGCAGAATCCCAAAAGGTTTAGGTTGGATGACCCAGCTAAGGGGAAGGAAGAACAGAGCCTGGTTGGAATTGGACTAAACACACAAAAGCTTGGCTTGAGCCCCCAGCCCAGCCCTGGTTTGCTGTCACTGGGGTGTCCCCATCCCCTTTCCTCAGAGTGATCCCAGCACAGCACTCACCACCTCTCAGCCCTGCGGCACACAGCTCGGGAGAAGTGGAGAGCAGCACTGCTCCTGCCTCCAGACTGGAACAGCAAGGGAACACCACTCAGTGTCTGCATCAGCAGGGACAGCCCCCCCTCCCCTCCCACACACATGGAACTGATCCCTGTGCCGTGGCCAGGCAAGGGAGGGACATCCCAGTGCAGCAGGGTGGGCAGATGTAACTCCCAGCTCCTGGTCTCTGCTTTTCTCTTGGTGCTTGCCTATGGAAATAGCAGCCTCCCAGGCTGTTTTCCCATGGTGAGCAGTGGAGCAGGGCTACCCCAAGGAAGTGAGGGGGACAGGCAGCACCTACGGGCAGGATGAAGGCTCTGAGGGGAGGGAGCTGCTCTGAGTAACTGTCAATCCACTGCTCCAGCTCCAGGACGGGCTTCTCGCTGAATGACGTTCGTTCTACAGAGGGGAAAGAAGAATCAGCTGAAAAAAAGGGATTCAGACAACAAACTGAACTATTCTAGTAAAAAATACTATAGTAGTGTAGTAAAAAATACTATAGTGGTGATCCCCGACTCGGGGAAGAAAATTATGATGTCTAGCTCCGGATCAGAAGGCTGAAGGACAGCTTTATTAAAACTATACTATTCTACATACTTACCTATCTAGCCAACTACAAACTTGTGACTTTGTGCTGAGAGTCCAAGCCACAGCTGGATCCAATTGGCCATTGAACCCAAACAACCTTCACCAGAACCCAACCCAGCAATCACTGCAGGTAAACAATCTCCACATCCACATGGGGAAAACAAAGGAGCAGAGATAAAGGTTGTTTTCTCTTCTTCTCTCAGCGCTTCTCCTGAGAGACAGAATTATGTCTCTCTGTCCACAGAATGTGAATGTCACATACTCTGATTTTGCTTTCTCAGATCAGCAAGTCCTAAGAAACCAAATCCATCCCTCAGCATCCCACCACCCACGCCAGGCTGTGCCCAAGCCCTGGCACCCCAGGAAAGGCAGGACTTACTCCGGTGAGCCTCTCTGGCCGAGGAGAGCGGCGTGGCGAGGTTGGAGCCCACATCCTGCAGCATGCACTGCACCTGGACAAAAATCACAGCTGCTGTCACTCCCAGCCGTGGCTTTTTGCATTGCTGTGCTCAGTTTGCCTGGGAAACTCACAGGCTGCCCAGGCAGGACCTGTGTCACTGCTGTGCCCTCGTGCTTGGTTTGTGTCCCAGTTTCAAACCTGGAGCTCTCTAACAACAAAACTCATGTTCACAATGTGGACCTGACTAGAGATAAATCTGTCTGCTCATAACTAATAATTTGATCTATCAGCTTCCTTCTTGGTTAAATAAATTTGCCTCTTAGAGAGCAATCAAGGGAGTCTTAAAGATTTATATACTGAAATACTAAATGTATTGAATTCCTGTATTTCAGTGCCAGCACTGTGGCTAAAATTAATGAGTCCATGTTTTAACAGCACTGGATGAAGATTATCCTTAATACTCACTTTATGAAGTTGATCAACAAACGTGTGGCCCTTTTCACTGCTAAACTCACCAGCCAGCCTTGGTTAGAGTGAAAAAAAAACCAAAATAAGAGTTAGCTGGGAATGAAGAAATCACAACAAACACCCTTTTCCACGTGGTTTGGATGCTCCCAGCCGGTCCTTACCCGATGGCCGAGCTCAGCTCGTCCGTGGCTCCCAGGGCCTCGAAGATGCGGTCGCCCTTGGGCCGCCGCTCCCCGGTGAAGGTGCTGGAGAATCCTTTGGGAAAGGCGGGAGGCGCTCAGGGCTGGGCTGGGCAGCTCTGCCCGCGGCTCCCGGGGGCTCCCCGGGCTCTACCTGAGTCTCCCGTCCTCGTGTAGATCCTCGGGGCCCGCTCGGCAGCGGCGCGCTCGGGGCTGCGGAGGCACAAACCGTGAGGGGACACCGGGGGGGCGGGGGACGCTGTGAGGGGAAGAACGACACCGTGAGGGACGGAACGACACCGAGACGGGGTCCCGGGCTTCCCACGCTCACCTGCCCGCCCCGCCATCCCCCGCAGGGCCCGTCCCGCCGCCGCCGCCCGCCGCCACATCCCTCCCGGCCGCCGTCGCCGTCCCGCCCTCAGCCCACGCCCTCACCCCAGCGCCGCGCCACCCCGCCACGCCCCCTTCCCATTGGCCGCCCGCAAGTCCCGCCCTCTCAGCGCGCCCTGCTATTGGCTGAGCGCGGGGAGGCGAGGCAAAGGCGCGGCGCCGATTGGTGGGTGGGGCTGTCAGTCGGCGCGGGCCGTGAGGCGGCGGCGATGTGGCGGCGGGAGCTGGCGGTGTCGGCGCCGGGCAAAGTGATCCTGCACGGGGAGCACGCGGTGGTGCTGGGCAAGGTGAGGGCACGGCGGGCACGGTGAGGGCTGCCCAGCTCGGTGAGGCCTCGCTGAGCCCCGTTCTCCGCCCGCAGGTGGCCCTGGCCGTGGCGCTGGACCTGCGGACGTTCCTCCGCCTGCGGCCCGGCGCTGAGGGCCGGCTCAGCGTCTCCCTGCCCGGCGTCGGCGTCCGGAGGAGCTGGGACACCCCCGGGCTGCGGGCCCTGCGGGGGCGGATCGCAGGCAAGGCCCGGGGGAAGGAGGCGCTGCCCCGGGGCACTGAGGGGCTCTCGGTACCGTTCGGTGCCCGCTGCACCCCGGTCACCGTGCTGGGACCCCGCCATGAGGCGACCTCGCAGAACCCTCGTGGGGTGACTCTGCAGGGACCCCCGCGGGGTTATTTGTCCCCCCTGTCTCTGACCCCGCTCACCGACCTGTCCCTGCACCTCTCAGTTACTTACATTCCCCTTGTGACCCTGCTGATGCTCAGGTGTCCCTGTCCCCTCCTGGTTTGGGTTCCAGGGACTTGTTCTGGTGCTGTTGTGCCTCGGGCAATGCTGTGACACAGGCAGGAGCCAGCCTGGGCCTGTTTTCCTGCCTGTCTGTCCCACACCAGCCCTCATGGGAATTTCTGCAGCACCTCGTACTGGCTGGAGCCCCAGGATATCCCAGTTCCAAAATCCACATTATTTAATGAATAGGTTGTGACTTGCCGTGTTTTCCATAGTGAGTGTGGATGGATGCACTGGGAGGTGTAGGCAGGGAGTGTGGAGTGTGGAAACCCTGGGATTTCAGAGTGCCTGGTGGAGATTTTGCTTTTATTTTATCACAGATCCTCAGGTAGAACTTGAAATTGGCCCCAGCTCTTTCTGCCTGCTGTAACAGAAGGTTTTGTTGTAAATACTGCTCTAAGTGTAACAGTTCCCTGGTTTTTAAGTGTTTAAACTCTCCCCTGCTTGCTTCCATAGCTGGTGATGATGAGTCCAAGTCCCCCAGTGTAGAACAGCTGGATGCACTGAGGGAGTTTGCTGGAATTGCTGCTGGGGCCTCAGCTCCAGAAAGTCTTGCTACTCTTGCCTTCCTGTATATGTGCCTGGCTATTTCTGCTAAGTATGGGTAAGGCTCCGCTCCTGCCCCAAAATTTTGGTGGTGGGTGGGTGCTTCAGGCAGGTGAGCTGGGAGTCTCTGCTCTCACTTAGTTTTGAGGGCTGAAACCAGAGCAGTTCATGCCACAGTCACAACACACACATCTACCTCCAGCAGGCAGCTCCTGTCATCCTGGCTTAGGCTGGAAAAACAGAAATAAACTGTGAATTCGTTGTCTGAACAGAGTCTGATCTCTCTATGGGCTGAATCTGTCTGAAAACACTGAGAACTTGGGGCTGTTCCAGTTCCCAGCCTTGCCCAGCACTGTCACTGATCTCAGTGTGACTGGATGGGTGCTCAGGGCAGTGTCAGAAACCAAAGCAGAGCCCAACTTCCATATTCTCATCCAAGAAATCCAAGGATAGAGAACTGGGTTGTGGTTTCCCTGCACTCTCAGGGTGGCACTGGGGCTGTCACTCAGCAGCCCTGAAAACCTCCTGGGCTTGATTCTGGGGTCTGTAACACAACCCAGGTGTGTTCAGTGGAGCAAAGGGATGTGGATATGTCCATGTTCCATCTTCCCCACCAGCCTCTTGCTCCAGTGGGATGTGGCTGTGCAAATACACATTTGGGATGTTTACACCCAACAGCCAGAGCGGCTCCATTCAGGAATGAGCCTTCCTGAAGCCCCAGTGTGTCAGATGCATGTGCTGATGTTGCCAGTTCTCAATCAGCTTTCCCTGTGATCAGTCCTAACTGGCCTCCTTTGCCTTTTAAATGTTGGCTGGAGGTGGAATTCAGGGTGCTTGTGTCAGTCCCTGTGTGTCTTGTTTTTCCAGGGATGTTCCCAGCGTGGAGATCGTGGTGTGGTCGGAGCTGCCCACGGGAGCAGGGCTGGGATCCAGTGCTGCCTATGCTGTGTGCCTGGCTGCAGCCCTGCTCATGGTGTGTGGAGCCATCTCCTGCCCACTGCAGGAGGGAGAATCCACAGCCAGGTAAGGAATTCCAGCCTGGGATGCACAGCTCTGCTCCCTGTGCCCCACCTTTCCTTTTACCTTCACGAATTCTGGCACTGCCACCTCTGCTGGTTTCTCTTGGCTGTCACCACAAATGACACTCAGAGCCCATCTCCTGCCCATGCCCAGAGTTCCCAGCCTTGTCCCAGACTTTGTAAAACTCCCCATTTCCCTTGTTTAGGGTCAGATAAACATACCTAAAAAGGGGGTGAAAGGCTTTATTTTTTCAATCAAATAAAACACACTGAAATTTTTCAAACTCAGTTTCCTCTGGCTCTGAGCATCTTCCAGGTTTTGCTTTGAGTCCTCGAGGATACTTTCTGGGATTTTTCTTTTGCATTTCCCATGAGTTCTTTTCTGCATGTGCTACATTTCCTCCTGATCTCCTGCCTGTCTTTCCCTTTTATCAGTACCTGATGAAAGAGAGTTTCTTTCCTTCTGCCCTTGGAGCTCCCCTTTGGAAGCCTGGAGTGCTGTGCCCCTGTGAGAGGGAGCTCTGTTTGAAGCTGTTAAAAATCAAAGCTGGAGGGGCAGACCCTCTATTGTGTGGGATTTTGTGTGGGGCTGGGAGTGAGACAGCAAGAGGGGTGGTTCTGTGTTCTGCTTCTGAACCAGAATTTGCAGTCTGACCCAGAAACAGGTTCTTGTTGGGAGCACTTTGTGCTTGAGCAAATCTCCCAAACTGGGAAATAAAAGGGCAGCTCTGAGTGGTGCAGTGAGGATGTCTTCATTCCCTGCTCGCCCTCCGTGGCTTCAGCATGGATCCAGCATAATTCCTGCCTTCCAGCTGGCATGCAGAGAGCTGGGAGTGTCAGACTTCAGAAGGGTTTTGCTTTTTTTTTTTTTTTGCAAGAAAAGAACAGCAGGATAGAAAGGCTCCTGTGTTGGGAGGAATCGCAGCCTCTCAAAGAGGATTAAAAACAAGTGATTTACTCCTGTTGCTGAGGCTGCTGGTGTGAGCTGTTTGCTGAGTGCTCCCAGATTAAATCCTGGCAGGTGGAATGTGAGGTGTGTGGACAAGGATAAGGACATTCAGCCTAAGCCAGGGAAGCAGGAGTGAAGGGGAATGGTTTCTGGATAGCAAGTGGCTCTTGGAATTTCTGCTTTGCCTTGCAAGATGCTGCAAGGCTTTCCCAAAATGTGGATTTGTGCCACTGCATTAGCATGGAATACCTGTTGAGTGGACTTGTGGTGTGCAGGGAGGGTCAGAGGTGTGTTTTTGTGCTCAGACTGAGAGCAGGATTAGATGGGATACTGGGAATTCCTCCCTGTGAGGCTCCGGCACAGGCTGCCCAGAGAATCTGTGGCTGCCCCATCCCTGGAAGTGTCCAAGGCCAGGTTGGATGGAGCTTGGAGCAACCTGGGTTAGTGGAAGATGTCCCTGCCCAACCAGGGCCCCACCACCCTCACAGGGAAGAATTTTTCCTTAGCATCCAATCTAAACCTGTTGATCTCTGTCCACTTAAAGCCATTCTCCATTGTCCTGTCATTCCAGACCCTTGTAAATAGCCTCTCTCCATCTTTCTTGTACCCCTTCAGGCACTGGAATTAGGTGACTCCAAAGCTTCTCCTCTCCAGGCTGAACAATCCCAACTCCCTCAGCCTTTCCAGTGTGTGTGGTAACCTTGTTCGGTGAGGTGGGGATGAGTCTGGACTTGAATTCCATTAAATCTGATCTACACCAGGCCAGGGCTGGGATCTTGCCCCTGAACCCTCCCTATGCACTGGTTTGGAGTGGTTTGTGTTGGAGCTATTTCCTTGCCTTCCAGGTGGACAGAAGAAGAGCTGACACTGATTAACAGCTGGGCCTTCCGAGGGGAGCGGGTGATCCATGGCAATCCATCGGGTGTGGACAATGCTGTTGGCACCTGGGGTAGGTGTGTTTGCTGCTTCTTGGGCAGAAGTTCCCAAATTCAGCTCCCAGTTTTGGTCTGAGCACAGGAATCCTTCCCCTGTCTCAGTTTGCCCCATCTGTGAGCTGGGCCTGGAGCCAGCTGGAATGTTGGGAATGGGCTGCAGGAACACCAGAGCTCTGTCCCCTGAGGCAGGTGCCACAGGGCAGAGACCTCGCTGCAAATAACTGATATTTAAATATTCTGCAGTGAACAAAGAAACCTAATCCTGTCCCAGGGATAATGCAGGGGAAAATGCAGTTGGACAGCTGTCATTTAGTTTCAATTAGCAGAGACTTCCCAGTGTTTTGAAAGTGTCCTTGGAGACTGTTAATAATCTTTCTAATGAGACCTAATCACAGTGCCTCTGTGAGGGTAGGAGCCAAGTGAGACATTCCTTCAGGACAATGAAATTCCATGCTGCAGGATGGCTGCTGACACCACATTCAGTCCATGGAATCCCATGTGCTTGGCTGTGCCACAGGGAATCACTGCTGGATTCTGTTTTCTCAGGAGAGGTTTCACACTGGCCAAACTCTTTGCCTTTTCAAAAATTATTTGATGTGATCCTGGAGGAGAGGAGAGCAAAGGGAAAGGCCTTGGGTTGAGCACATCCAGCCAGACCCTCTCATTAAGGCAGCAGGCTGAGGCAGGGCCGTGCTGCTGGAGAACATGGTTCATTTAGCTGGTGTTTCTTGCAATTATTGTCACAGGCTGAGGGTGAGGTTCTGAAGATGAAAGACCTTCTGTGTTGTCTCTCAGCTCACTCTGTACTGAGACAATACATGTATTTTACTTTAGGTGGAGCCCTGAGATACCAAGCAGGAAAAATCACACCGTTAAAGAGGTAATATTGGAGTTTAAAAATAACTCTCACACACGGTGGGTGGAACATGTCAGAGAGGCTCTGGGTGGGTGTTGGAGGGTATGAGGATGATGGGAGATGGCTGGAGTGTGGGAAGGGTTCTGCAGCCCCATTTTGGGTGTGGGCAGCCTCAGTTGTTGGGGTGGATGGGGACAATAAAACGTTTGGTCATTATCTGACATTAGATGAACACAGCACAAAGGATCAATATTAATTTCATGGCATTATGGGCAGCAGGAATGGATCTGCTCCTGGCAGCAAATGACATTGTGGGGAGGGGGAACTTTGTGCTTACCTGGTGGTGGGAAAACCCATTGGCAGAGAGAAATCTGGGTCCTGTGTGTTCCCTCTGCCTCCTGACAGAGAAGTATAATCTGACTCCATTAAAATCTTTCACAGTGCATGAAATTGCTCTATTAGCAGTTAATGGCCACTCCTGGCTACTCTTGTAGAGAGTATTTCAAAGGAAAAAATTTACTTGAAAAACATGGATTTTAGTAAATACATTACAGTCCTATTTATAGTTCTAGTACAGTTGTTCCTTGTATCCAGGAGGAGCAAGCCTGAACCCAACCAGCACTGAAACACCTGCTGAAGTCCTGTAAAATAAATGGGACTCCTTATCCTGTTCAAAGAGGCCTTTTGAGGCAGAATAAGCTGTAGTCTTGGGGAGTGTGAAGGGCAGAGGCCAGGAGATGTTCCCTGCCCATGGCAGAGGGTTGGAATGAGATGAGCTTTAAGGTCCCTTCCAGTCCAAAGCGCTCTGGGATTCTCTGTCTCCTGTTGCTTTCAGGGTGCCCACACTGAGGATCTTGCTGACCAACACAAAAGTCCCTCGGAGCACCAAGATCCTGGTGGCTGGTGTAAAGGAGAAGATCCTGAAGGTGCAGGTGGTTGTGGGATGGAGATGTGGATGATAATCTGGGACTGCGAGTCCCACAGGGATCTTTTGGACATCTCTCCTGTAGCCACTCTATTCCTGTCTCCCAGCTGCTTGGGAATGGGGTTTCAGCTCATCTCCTCCCTTCCTCCAGTTTAACAGGAGTTAAAATCACCAATTTGCAATCATGAAAAGATCAGTTCCTTCCTCTGGCCTGTTTCCTTCTCTTCCTCACTTTTCTGCAGTCAGGAACTGGTTACCATTGCCCTGCTGGGAATGAGTGAGGAATTGCCCAGCTCAAAGAGACTGGGACCAGTTTCCACCCAGAGGTATTGGAAGAGCAGCAAGCAGGCACCTGACATCCCTGCTTCCCCCTTTCCAGTTCCCTGCCATAATGAACCCGGTGCTGGACTCCATCGATGCCATTTCTCAGGAGTGCCAAAGTGTTCTGGAAGCAATGCCTGCAAATCCATCACCAGAGCATTACCCTGTGCTGGAGGTAAGGGGCTTGCTCGCCAGTATTTTTAGCCACTGTTACTGTTGAACATCAAAATGTCATTTAAAGAACATTAGGTCTGAGAACAAAAAAAGTGAAAAAGTGATAGCAGGAAATGTTCAGTTCCAAGCGAAACTGTGGTCTGGGTGTGCTGCTTTTAATGCCCTTCCTGGAGCCTGGAGGCAGAAGCTGCTGCTGGTGCCTCTTCCCAGCTGTGTGCAGGGAGGGAGGGGCAGGCCTGGGGCACTGGGGACCTGTGGCTCTGGAGGGTTTGTTTCTCTTGCATTGAGTGCCACGGCTCTGGCAGTCACTGCATGTGAAGCAACTGCTCTGTCACTGCCAGGGCTGGAGTGAGGAGAGCCCAGAGCCACTGGTTTGTGATGGACTGACTGGTTCCCAGCCAGCTCCTGCTGCTCCACGCTCCTCCTGGCTCCGCAGAGCCACAGACAGAGCTGTGCCCAGAGCTGACCTGACATTGATGCACGAGGTGCACACAAAGATCTGTTTGTCTTGGCTTTGCTCAAAGAGCAGAGGCTGGGGAGGGGGGAGGAACAGGCTTCCGAGTGGAAGAAGTGCTGAGAGTGCTGTAATGCTGCTCCACAGCACCGTGGGGGAGGGATGTGTGGCCATGTCCCAGCTGAGGCAAACCTGGCCTGGCCCTGGGAGCCAGCTTGGACACTCAGGAGCCATTTGGTACCAGTCCTTGTCGGTATCTGGATGCTTCCCCTTGGCTCTCAGGAGGACCTCTGCTTGTCCTTGCCCTTAATCTGGATTGCTCCCATGGGATTCATAGCAGAGTCCTGCTCCCTTGGCACCAGAGGGATGGTGAGATTCTGGACACCCCAGGATGGGCTGAGCTGCCATCAGCTGAGAGAGGTCTGCAGTCTGTTCACAGTGCAGCTTCACACAGCTCCTCATCTCAATTCCACATCCTCAGGCTGTCAGAAGTGTCAGGGGACAGGGAAGAGAGGGGATAATTTGAGTTGTGCTTTGAGATCCTCACATGGAAAATGCCAAAGCATCCTTGTGTCCCACACCCAGGAATCAGCACTGCAGTGAGCAGGTTCCTGTCTTGAATCTTGTTGTTTTGTCTAGTGCCTGAAGAGCCCACAGAGGCCCAGCTGATTAGATGCAGCACATAAATATATAAATACATCTTTTGGGCTGTTTCTGAAATGTGCAGCTCTGGCCAGCGCTGTATTTGAACCATGGAACTAGTCTAGTGTGTCATAAGCTGTCATTGGATTCCTGGCAGATTTTGGATCAGGAGATGACAGGTGTCTTGGATCATCACAGGCAGTGCTGTGCCCTCACTCAGGCATATAAAGAGACCTCTGGATGGACGTGTGTCCTCCCCAGTCTGGGGTGGGTGATGGCTGAGCTCTGCCTGCCACCCACTCCTTGCTCTTCCCACAGTGCCTTAAACACTGGGCAGAAATGCTCTGGAGAGGGATTCTTTCTGCAGTGTCCCCTCCTGTGTGGTGTTGGCAGGATTCCCTGGTGGAGCTGAGGGAGGAGGATGTGTCTGACACCTGCCCTGCTGCTCCCTGTGCACAGAGCCCCTCCTGGCTCCCTGCAGGCAGGGAAGAGCTCAGTGCTGCTTGCTGTGGGAGGGAGCACAGGGCTGGGAGGGCCCTGTGGTGCTCAGGGAGCCGGTGTCTGCTCCTGGCCCTGCTCCAGGCCAAGCCTTTCCCTCTGCTCCTGAATTCCTCACCTGTCCTGCTGGGAGGGGAGAAGCTGTAACTTCCACTTCTGTGTGGTGTTGTCCATCCCTTGGGCTGTTGGGACCTTGCTGCTGGGGCAGCTTTCTCCAGGAGTAGCAGGTCTGGCTGGCTGGGAGGCATGGCAGGGATGCTCCTACAGCTCTGCCAGGAGGGTGGGCTTGCTCAGAGAGGGGCCTGTGCTGTTCCCAGAGGGAAGGACCCTCTCGACCCCACTTGAGCTGGGTGCCAGATTCCCAGCATGGTGCTGCCGAGGCTCCTTGGCTCCCAGCCCGGGCCCTGCCCGTGAGGAGGGAGAAGTGCAGCACAGAGCAAACAAAGGGACGTCCCTCTGTGTCACCTCTCCAGCGATGCCTCAGCCGTGTCAGAAGTCCCTGGCTTTGGCTTTGCTGGATGGATTGCAGAGCAGGGCAGGGTGACAGCCAGGAATGAGAGCTGCTGGCTCGGTGCCCTTCCCACGGCCAGCGAGGGGCCTTGCACAGCCTCCTGCTCAGCACTCGAGTGACAGGGCAGAGGAGAAGCAGTCAGAAGGCATTGGAGAGCTCTGGACAAAATTCCTGCTGACAGCTTGCAATGATCAGGATTTTCTTGGAAGGTGCAGGAGCTGTTGTACTCCTGTCACTGTGCAAGTTGTGATGGGGGACAGGGACACACGAGCAGCTCAGAGCTCAGACTCTGGCCTGACCTTGCTCCTTGGTGCTGGTGGCCAAATTTCTGCAGAAATGAGGTGGTTGTGAAGGGGTGGCTGGGAAGGCAGGGCTGCCACTGCTGTAAAGAGCCTCTGTCTCCTTGTGTGCTCATCTCCTCTCTTTGTGGTTGCTTTTAGGAATTCTTTGACATAAACCAACACCACTTAAATGTGCTCGGAGTGGGCCACCCCTCCCTGGACAGGCTGTGCCAGGTGACAGCATCTCACAGCCTGCACAGCAAACTGACTGGAGCTGGTGGGGGTGGCTGTGGCATCACCCTGCTGCCACCAGGTAAGTACAGCCCCTTGGGCATCTTCCTCTTCCTCACAGCTCCTGGGGGGGAAGGTCTGGGAGCAGAGGAATCACTGCCAGCCCTGGTCTGGCTCTGGAGGGATGGGTGGGATGTGTCCCAGCACTGCCTGGCACTGTGGGTTGCAGTGTGTGATCCAGGGCTGATTCAGAGTGTTCATTTATGTGTGTCAGCCCCTGAGGGCGCTGGCCCTGTGCCAGGGGCTGTGTTTGGAGGAGCCATGGCCCTTTCCCTCTCCCTGCAGTGGCTGAACTGACTCTCTGGCTGCTCTTGCCTTGCTCTTGGCAGACACCTCCCCGCTGGCCGTGGAAGCAGCCAAGCAAGACTTGTGTGCCTGTGGATTTGAATGCTGGGAGACCAAGATTGGGGCCCCTGGGGTGACCCTGCACTCCTGCTCCTCTCTGAGTGCCCAAGTGCTGCACGCGCTCGCCCAGAGCTGAGCTGCTGCCTCTGAGCTCTTGGCACCACATCCTCGGAGCTCTGTGTGCCCAGATGCCTGGAAACTTCTTTCCCCTCTCCTGTGTGGCTGAGGGCCTCCAGACGTGGGTATGAAGCCAGTTTGGGGCTTGGTGTCACTGGGATTTGGGGCTGCAATGGGGACCTGGGAGCATCCTCCCAGTGGTTTTTGACCAAGACTCTCAAAAATCCTGGTTTGAATTTCCTTCCTCAATGCTGTGCTGATCCCAAGGGGCAGGAGAAGAGGGGCTTGGCTGGATTCCAGGGTGGATAATGACACTTTGCTGCTTCAGATGCATGTGGTGTCTCTTCCCTCATCCCTGCTGTCCTGTGGGAGCTGGCAAGGTGGATGTGCACGGTGCTTTGACGTTTTTGGGTGAAGAGCATCTTTTGCAGCTCAGGGCTTGATGCTCA
The DNA here is from genome assembly GCA_003676055.1 of Chloebia gouldiae. Taxonomy (NCBI): domain Eukaryota; kingdom Metazoa; phylum Chordata; class Aves; order Passeriformes; family Passeridae; genus Chloebia; species Chloebia gouldiae. The sequence goes on from QUSF01000030.1 coordinate 1,962,433, forward strand.
GGTCTCTGTTTCTTCTGGACTACATTCCTAGTGAAGAGGAAACCTTTAATACAGCTCTTCCCTGCTATTAATTAAGTGTTGGGTAATTAAAATGCAAGATAAAGTGCAGTTCTAGTGAAATTACTGATTTTCACTCTTTTCCATAATCTCTGCCTGGGCTGATAAGCAGAGTCCTGTAGTCAGGCTCTGGTTTTATTCACATGTTCAAGGTCTGACTCAAACAGCACCTGCAAGGAGGGCAGCTCCAGGCCAAGGGCAGGCTTAAAATTCCTCCTTGTAAAAGCTTTTCTCTCACACTTCAGTCTTGAACCAGCATGTCCTTGACCCTGCCTGGTGTTGGGTTTACTTTGGTGTAATTAAGTAGGGGAAAGAAACCCAAACCACGTCCTCAAAAGCTCACCATAAGTTGCAGTTGACAAACGCTAAAACCTAAATGCATTTAGACTTATTACAGAAATGTAAATGCATTTTTTACTCCTGAAATTTTAATGAGCTGTGCCACAGAACGAAGGGGAAGTGGCTGAGGCCAGAATCTCTGGGAGTCATGAGCTGACTCTGAGGGACTGTGGTCTCTGCTGTACCTGCCAAGGGGGTTTTATCATCACTCTGTTTGTCTGGGGTGGGTTTTTTAAGTGGGTTTTTAAGTGTAGCTGTGTTCAGGAATCACTTCACTCAAAGCTGAGTAATGAATTGGCAGAGGTTGGGAATTTGCCTTCCTCTTCCAGCCCAGGGATAAAAAAATCAAGTGTGAGAAGCTGAGATGTTCTAGCTCTAAACTCACAGCATCATGGTGACCAGCTTTAGTTCCCTGATCCCATGTAAAACTGTCTCTGGTTTTAATAAATCCATGGGTTTTTTATGTGCAAAGTGTTCTTTGATAATTATTCTGCATACAAAAGGAAAAAAGCACCTTACACTGCTTTGGGAAAGCAGGTCTCAGATGCTGCCTTTCTACATGTCTAATTACAATTCCAATTTGCATCTGAGAACTGCTTTACACTAATCACAAGTCAGAAAGGCTGATAAATAATTTACCATTTTCTAATACAGTGTAATCAATGTGAGGATCTGGGAGCGTGTTGACTTTAACCACTTACATGTGTCGACTTTGTGATGTCGGCACAAAGAGATGCCAGATCCAACACGGGAACTTCCCTTCAAAACAGCATGTCTGGGGCTGAGTCTTGTTGGCTCTGAGGGCTGGGGACTAGAACTGAGGGGAAATTCAGAGAATTCCAGGATCATTCAGCTTGGGAAAGCTTTCCAAGGTCATCAAGTCCAACCTATGACCAATCCCCACTTTCGCACCCAGCCCAGAGCACTGAGTGTCACATCCAGGTGTTCCTTGGACACCTCCAGGGAATGGGGACTCAAACCTCCCTGGGCAGCTTCTGCCAAGGTCTGATCACGCTTCCCATAAGGAAATTCCTCTTGATGTCCAACCTGAGTGCTCATCCCACTCTGCTCTGTGGCAGAGTGGAAGTGGTGACATTCCGAGGCAGGGAGGGTGGTGGCAGTGTCGTGGCAGGAGGGTGACCCATACTGGGGTCTGCGGGAAGGGTCCAGGGTGACACAGGCACTGCTGGGATCTGCCTTCCCTGTGCCACAGGGACCAGATCTGCCGAAGTCAGCAGCTGGAGCCAGTCCCAGTCTGGAGCGAGCACAGATTTCACGTCCATCTGTGAGCCCGTTCAGTCCTTTCCAACTCCTCCTTCACCAGCTCCATCAAATGCTCCTCAGGGACATTGCTACACCCAGTGGGATAGCCCGAGGGGTGGCTGGAATGTTCCTGAGCCCACCTTCCACACGGGAATCACCCCTGCACTCCCACCGAGTTCACAGTGAGCCCTGGGACACACGGAAACCATCCCTGCCCCTCCTCAGCCCGGGGCAGCAGGAGCAGCTGCTGCCGTGGGACTGATGCCCCACGGGGACACGGAGTGGGGCAGAAGGAGGCACAGCTCTGTCTCTCTTGTGTTTTGCTGCTTTGGAAGCAAAACTGCAGCCTGTGGAGCGTGTTCTCCCCACGGATCAGCCCCTCCTCTCCCAGGCACCCCGCGGGACGGATGTGCGGCAGGGCAGCGATTGCTGCTGAAGGATTAGCCTGGTAATTTGGCTAATTTTTCTTGAGCTTCATTTTTCACATTACGAGCTCTGCAGCAAGACTAACGAGCCTGGCTTTGCCTCTAATAGCCAGCACAGGGACGGGGAGGGGAGGCTGTGCTCCAGCCTGAAGGAGGGATTGAGGAATTGCAGAGCGTGAGGGTCCAGTGAGACCTGGGGGTCACCGGTGTTTAGTGACAACAAAAAGGGAAACACTTTAAATAAAAATACCTTTAAAATCTTCCTTGTCCTTCACAGCCAGTACCCGGGGCAGTGTCGCTGCCGGGGTGTCTCCCTCCATCCCTGGGGAATGTCCCAGTGCCCTGGAGGGCTCCTGCCCCCGGCTCGTCCTCCCCTGAGCCGGACCCGGCGCTCCCCGCCCGGCCCTGGCAGGCACAGATGGTATTATTGTTTGTTTGCACTCGGTGTCAGCAGTGCCTTCTTTCTGCTCCGCTGAGTAGATGCTGAGGAGGCAGTGACATTATTGGAGATCACGGAGAGAGCAGGAACGGGGTCAGGGAGAGAGAGGAAATGTCAGCGCGCAGTCACGCGGGGCTGGGGGGCTGCTCACAGCCCCGGGGCTCCCGCTGCTCCAGGGGTCCCTCCTGGGGACAGGAGGTGCCACTGGGACCCTCTGCACAGCCTGCAGGGTCAGTGCCGTGTCCTGGAAGGGTTTGGGAAGTGTGGGGGTCCCCCGGGGTGAGTAGAGACATCCCCCGAGCCATTTTAAGGGCGATTTGTGCATCTTGTCACCTCTCTTGTCCCCTCTGCTTCCCATCCCCAGGGATTTTGGGGCTCCCCCACTCCCAGGGCTCGTGGGGAGCCCGTCCCCCCCGTCCCTCTCCCCTCCCAGCGCACTGAAGGTTTTGAAAGTTAAGTATTACCGTCTGCTTTGTTGTTGCCTAACTACGACAGACAAATTGAGAACTAGTTGTCAAAATGTCAGTGCACAACAAATCAACATTCAAAATGAGTCTCAGCGCTATGTGGTGTATAATTAAAAAAAAATCCTTTTTAGAAATTTCAGCAAGCGTTGGCTCTGCTTTATATTTGTCTGTGTGATTAATAAAGGCAGCTAATTTTCAGACTTTAAAAACAGCTAGAAAATAGCTCCTAATTACATATTAGGTTCCAAGCGGCCCCCGCTGAGCGAGGCTGGTATTGGTGGGCCAGAGAATTTGGCAGGGGCTTAATTACATTCTGAGCATCATCTAATTTTAGTTAAATGTAATGTAATCAGCAGCAGATGTCTGAAATAAAATATGAATTATGAATATGATGAAATTTCATTCTTGAATAAAAAAGTAATTTGCTATTTAGTTCATTAAAGTCGCAGAGGTTTATTAGGGAGCAGGTACACGGTGTGGCTGGGTTCTATTAAAATGATATTTCAGAGGGAGAAGGAAATTGCATTAAAGGTGCTAAAATATTCTGCCAGGATGCTGTGCCGAGTGGGAATGAACGTTTACAAAAATAACGGAGCCCTGGGGCAGTGCCAGCCCCCGGCTCCAGAGCTTCCGTTTACGCAAGGTGACGTCCTGGGGGGACCCGGGATGGGCTCTGCACCCCTCTGGGTGTCCTGAGGGCAGCTGGGCTTCTTGCTGGTGGCTTCTGTTATTTCACAGAATCCCAGGATCATTCAGCTTGGGAAAGACCTCCAAGTTGTGCCTGATCCCCACTCTGTCACCAGCCTGGAGCACTGAGTGCCGCATCGAGGCCTTCTTTGGACACTTCCCCAGGGATGGGGATTCCAAACCTCACTGGGCAGCCCCTGCTAAGGCCTGACCACCTTTTCCATGAGGAAATTCCTCCTGATGTCCTCCTGACCTTCCTCTGGCACAGACTGAGGCCACGGGGACGAGGCATCCTGGCACACATTGAGCTGGGATCCGTGTGCCTTATTCTAGCTTGGTCAGGAAAACAAAGCCTCAATTCTCCCATCAGCTCCGGGACCGTGGTGGATCCTCCTGGGACAGCGTCTCCTGGACATTCTCCCTGCAACATCCTCTGCAGTTTCAGCTCTGAAGTTGAAATTGCTTTTCTCTATCCCTCAGTGGCCTGAGCTGACAGATAAGCATCTCCTGGCGAGGGGGAAGGATGGCGTGTTCATTATTCCCTTGTATTACAGATCCTGTCATTTTAATCCCTCCTGGATGCCGGGTACCACCTTTGAGCCCTGCCCGCTTCCAGGGTGCTCTCCAGAAAACCCAGTGGCCGATTCATCCTGCATGGCAGGAAATCCCAGGGCACATCCAGGCAGCTCCGGTGGTGCTCTGGCACGGTCCCGGTGCTGGCGCCGTGGCACAGCCGGGCTGCTGCTCACCGGCGTGGGTTCACCGTCCTCCCTCTTCTATTCATCAAGGGCATGACAGCTAAAATTCATTTGAAGATGAAGAAAGTGCCGGCTAATCCTTTCTGGGAGACAGTGATAGACTGGCGGCTCGGGAAGAATTGCACAGCAGTAATGAAATTAGGCTAAAACTGCTGGCGGATAGCAGATAATTGCCCTTGTCTGTCACGAGGAATAACATCTCCCAAATCCAACACAATGATTGTTAAAGTTGCAGGAATTTATTTTATTTATTTTATGGGCTCGGGGTTGGCTTTCTGAAGGTCTTTCCCAGGAAAATAAAGGAGGGGGAGCTGCACGCTCGCCTCCCGCCTTCCCCGGGTGCTTCCACTGCCACAGCAGCTCGTTAGCCCTGAGAAAGCAGCATCACCACGATGACAAGGACACCCCGCTGGGGCCACTCCGGGGAGCAGGAGCTGAAGCAGCCGGCACAAGCTGCTTGGAGGAGCAGTGCCAGTCCATCCTCAGCTCCCACTGACCTTCCGGTGCTTTCCAGGAGGAATCCATCCGCCGACACCGGGTGCCTGCCTGGTGCCGGGGCGGGTCCCCGTGCCACGGTGGCCACACAAGTCCCAGTCCCGTGTCCAGGCTGACCAGCAGCCGTTTGTTGTGTAATTGATGGGGCGGTGGCGGCCCAGCGCGGGTGAGTGACTGCGCCGGCCGGCAACGGCGATGTTTTATCCGCCGGGGCTGGCACGGGTAATTTACTGTGCTCGGCAATAACATATTTCACTTCCCGTCTCCCAGATGAAGATTACTTGTGTTTGAAAGTGCCTGAACACACACTCAATTCTGCTTAAACGCTCGCAGCCAGCCGAGCGCGGCTCGGCCCCGTGCTGGGGTGGCACAGGGATGAGGATGGGGACAAGGATGGGGACAGGCTGGAGCATGGCCCGTGCTCCCTCTGGAGCCACTCGCAGCGCTGGGGCAGTGGCTGGAAATATTCCATCCACCTTCCCTGACATTTCATCTGGCCGGGCGAGGAGCTCCGTGGCATTTCCGAGAGGGGCTGGGGAAAGGTCAGGGTGTGGAAAAGGTTGGCGGGGTCGGTGCTGCTGCCTCATCCCGAGGCTGCTCCTGACCCCCCTGGACAACTGCAGCACAGGAACTGCACGGGCAGGATTATCCTTTCCAGTGCTGGGATATCCCTTCCAGTGCTGGGATATCCTTTCCAGTGATAGAATATCCCTTCCAGTGCTGGGATATCCCTTCCAGTGCTACGATATCCCTTCCAGTTCTAGAATATCCCTTCCAGTGCTAGGAATGCCACGGGCTGTTTTGGGATGCCTGAGCCACCTGAGAGATGAGTCAGCACTGGCAAAAACTCCCAGTGAGAGGTAGGTGTGAGGGAGGGCAGGAGCTGGGGCTGCAGGAATGAGGGGCTCAGAGCCATGGGGATGTGGCAGGGCAGGATCCCACCCAGCTCCTTCTCTTGCCAACAGCTCCGGGTGAGCTCTGGGCAGAGCCAAGCTGGGGGTGTGGAAGCTCAAGGCTGACCCTGCTGACCCCCTGCGACCCTGGGGTGAGGTGCTGGCCCAAGTGCTGCCACTCCTCCTGCTGGTGCTGGCACATCCCCAGCGTTCCCAACACAGCTCTGCCATCAGTAAATGGATGCTGATGTGTCACCCAGCCCATTTGTCTTCATTTGGTGCCAGCCGGCGGCTGCGGGGACGCGCCAGGGCTGGGCACAACGCCCTGGAGCCGCAGCCTGGCCCAGCAGCAGGATGGGGGACTGGCATGGCCAGCACAACCAAAAGTGGATGTTGGTGTCCGTTCCCATTCCCAGCAAGACTCCCTGGTTGCTCTGCAGGCAGGGACTGCCAGCCTGAGACCCCAACAGGGCTGGGGACACCTTCCTTGTTTGTGGCACGACCTCTGTGTGCCACCGTGCATGCTGAGACGGTGTCTCAGGGGAGGTGGGCATGGATTTGGGAGCACAGCATGGCAGGGACCAGATGAGGTGGCTCAGAGGTCCCTCCAGCTCCCCATGGCCACCATCATCCTCCCTCAGTGGGGGATGGCACTGTCACCACCGTGTCCCGCCAGATTCCGGGATGGAACCTCTCTGCTGGAGCTGGGAAATTTCTGATTAAGGATTGCTGTACCATCGGCTTCGGTTTGATTGCAGATGTTTTTAATTATATCGTATAAGATCGTATTATGTAATTGCATTTATCTGATTGAAGCCTTAATTGTAGGATTTCATAATGGTTTGACTGGGTAAATACACCGTCGTGTCTGTTGTCCCCCACCGAAAATTAGGTGCTTCATGTCTTTATTGCATTATCCTGGAGAAGAGCTTAAATTGGGAAGGAAGGAATTAGGAGAGAGAGAAGGAAGGAAAGGCGAGTTTGCCATAGCATTACAGAATCCTGGAATGGTTTGGGTTGGAAGGGACCTTGAGGATCATCTCATTCCAATCCCGTGCCACAGACAGGGACACCTTCCACTAGAACAGGTTCCTCTCCCATGGACACGACAGCTTCTTTCTCTTCCCAATCCCAGAGATCCTGGTCCCCTTCCCACCTGAGCTCTGGATGCACCAGAAGCCATCAGAGCTCATCCCAAACATCCCCTCCAGCCGAACATCCCGGGGGCAGTCACTCTTCCAAAGGCAAATGAGGGATGGCAAAAATTCCTATTTCCATTAATGACAGCGCACAGCAAAATAATCTGGAATCTCCCTCCTTAATTCCCTAAAAAAAACATTAATGACCTGCTGGCAAGGGGGATCTGAGCTGCACCTCCCACCCTCGGAGTGGGGAGGGAGTGTCTGTGTCTCCCCTGGCAATTAGAGGGAGGTTTGGGGTTATGTGGGAGCCTTTTTCCCGGCTGTAATCCGCAACATGTGGTTTGCATGGAGCCTCCTGGCTAATGGGTTTAGGATTACGGGAATATGCACAAATCCAGCGGCTCGCTGTCACTCTGCTCGGCGCACTAAGGTGATTTCATTAGGATTTAGGTTTAGAGAAAAGTCTCTCTCTGTCTCTCTGCCGCCGCCCCTTCTCTCCCCTTAATATTATTTTTATTCAATTACATCAGCAATTCATGAAACTTCAAAGCCGTTTCATCAGCGCAACCCGAACGCTGCCGGATTGCGCTTGAAAGGGGGGAAGAGGAGGAAAACATAAGCTGCTGCTTTAATGGAATTACTGAAAGGGGCTTTTTAATTAAAAACAAAGGTTGGGCTGAGGTCTATCCATAATTCAGTGCTGCTGGATGTAATATCTGCCGGTGGTTTAATTTTAATAAATGTATGTATTATTAACGGTGGGATCTATATTTTCCAAGCCCAAGGAAGGCCCAGCTGTTCCTGCAGGAGTGGCTCTTGGTGCCATGGGGGACACTTGGTGGCCACGGGGCAGAGGATGGGGACAGGGATGCTCCTGGTGACCCCCCAGAGCCACAGGAGCTGTCAGAGCCCTGAGTTAATTACCAGCAGCACCTGCATGGGTTATTCAGACAACTCCAACCCCTCTTTTTGATGATTTACTCTTAATTAGCCTTTATTAATGAGATGTGACCTCATCCAGCGTGCTGTTTCCTCACTGCCAGCTGCCTGTCCCGCCCTGGGGTGGGACAGTGCTGTCCCCAAGGCCAGGAGCAGCCAGGAGGTGGCCGAGGGGACGATGACACGCTGTGATTCGGGTGCCACGAGGGATCCTCATCCCTGCGCTGCTCCGGGGGGATGGCACCCACCCCCCACCCCCTGCCAGCCGCCGCGTGCTAATAAAAACAAATTAACTTGTAGCAGCGTTAATTTTCCCGCATCCATCCATCCCGGCCTCATTACCAGGGCGATCCCAGGAGCCGGGGGTTTGGGCAGATTGTAATGAGGAGCATGCGGTAGTAAAAGTCCTTCTAATAGGATTTATTTACTGTAATTGTGATTCGAGGCACAGTGCCATCCCCGGCCCCGCCGGCCCGGAGGAGGGGGTGTGGAGCTGAGGCTGGAGCACGGATCAGGCTGGAGCAGCAGAGGAGCCGGAGCTCCCTGAGGGATCTGGAGGGTCCCACTGGACCTGGGGCATGGAGCAGGGGCTGTCCTGGCACAGCCGCCCCTGTCCCTTGCTCCAGCAGATGTTTCCTGGAGTATGGACGGCACATCCCGCTTCCCAGGCATCCCGGCAGGAGCTGCCGGGCAGGTTGTGCCTCCTGGTGCTGCCAGGGATGGGGTCATCCATCCCACCGGAGCTGGGATCCAGGGGCTGCTTCCATGGCACATCTCCATCCTCTTGAGCAGGGGCAGCTCGGAGGTTTGGGAAGCGAGGCTGCTCCATGGGATGCTCGGGCAGTGCCAGGGTCACCACTGCTGCTGTGGTTTGGCTTCTCCACACACAACGCTGGCACCCAGATCCCCCTCTCCCGATGCCGGCATCTGCAGCAGCTCCACTCCCGCTCCAGCACTCATCCCGGACATTTGGAGTGCCTCCTCCTGGGGTCCCCAAACCTGCTGGGAGTCCCCAGAGAAGGGAGCAGAGCCGGGAGTGCTTTTCTCTCGCTCACACTTCATTATTGTTGCTAAGGAAACCTCTTCCCAGGATCTCGCCTGGAACATGTCTGCCTCGGCGGGGCCGCACATCCATCTCTCCCAAAGTGCCCTGAGAGCCGGAGCCGGCGCAGACAAAGGCGGGGATGGAGGCGGAGGCTGCTCCGGGACCACCGCTGCGGCTTTGAACAGCCCGGCCCGAGTGGGATGCGCCGCACGGAAAAGTTGTCAGGGATCATACAAGGCAAAAAAAAATAAATCCTAGTGGAATTTGGAATTTGCTCCGCAGGCAGCAGGGTCAGGAGTTTGCAGCCGTGCTCTGAGGGCTGGCACAGCGGCAGGATGAGCAGGGACACCGGGATGGATCATCCCACTGCCATTTCAGCCCATCATTAATTTGGTTCCTATTTTCTGGAGGGGACTGCTGCTCCCGGCCCCGTGTCCCCCCTCCCCGTTCCCAGCTAACGCTTCCCACTGTAGCGAGACGAGTTCCCATCGTTCAGAATGAGCGATTCCCGCATTGATTTGCAGCTTCCTTTTGATGCAGCAAGAATTTATTCCTCGGGAAAGCGCTTTCTGTAGCCATCAGGGATTATTGATGGTGTTGAACTCGCTCGCTGCCCTCTGGATTGCAGCCGGCCCCGGAGCACTGCATTGCCCGTGGGATGGTGAGAGGAACAGGGATGTGCCAGTTTTGGGGTGATGCAGCTGAGGTCTCCCAGTGTATGAACTGCTGGGAATTGGGAAAAATATTAACAGTGCCAGGATGGCCCCAACAGCAGCGTGGTGGATGCAGCACTGATCAAACCCGGTGCTGCTGTGGCACCAGAGTGAGCTCATGGCACACGTGGCTCCATCCCTTGTCACCAGTCATGCCATGAGCTCCTTGTGTGTCCCACACAGCTCTGCAAGGTCCCCACGGGGTGGGATCGGCATCTGAACAGGACTTCCAGGTGGGACACACCCGGAATGCCCTGCATGGCACTGCCAGTCCCTTTCTCTGGGTTCTGGTGGCTCCTGCAGCCCCCCAGGGATGCGCTGGAGCCTTGGCAGTGCCTGGCCCTAGCAGGGTCCCCTCTCCCTCCCGGACAGGATGGTCCCAGCAGAGCACAGCTGCCCACAGCAGCGTGCCAGCCCAGTGCCCTGCATCCTCCAGCACCCCACACCACAGAGGTGCCTTTTGTCCCACCCTTGCCAAGCCACTACCTCCACTTCTCCTCTTTCCCCCCTGCATTCCTCATTAAAGAGAACACTACAGATTTCCCAGCCTGTCTCCCGGTTTTATATTGAAAAGGCTAAATGATATGCTGACACCTTAATTACACCCCATTGTCACAATGCAGCGTGGCAGTGGTGTGAGTGATATGAGAAGAAAGGGCTGCGGCGTGCGTGGCAGATCCTTTGATTCGCGCTGGCAGCTTGGGAGCGACACAACCGGGGGCTCGCGCCAGCAGCGTCACCCCCGCGTGGGCCACCGCCAGCACCAGCGGTGGCACCCCCGCCGCAGGACGGCTGCTCTGGGGGACACGGTGCTGGCACCGGCATGGGGACACCCAAGGCTGAGGGATGTGGTCGAGCCAAGACGCCCTGGGTGGCCCCCGTCGTCCCCGCTCTGTCCCCACCGAGGGCACGGGAGGCCACGGCTGCCGGCAGCGCCGAGGTTCCCTCCTTGGCAGAGACCCCAGCCAGGCAGAAATGTGCCAATTAAGCACCGGCTGCTGATTAGCGGGGGCTGGGGAATTCGCTGTGCCGGGGGAGGGTCGTCCTTCGCGACGCTCCGTGTTTGGGAAATCGGCGGCACCCCAGCGGTGGCAGCGCTGGCTCCCGGCCATCCCCGCGGAGCCGCGCCTGGAGCCGGCCCCCTCCATCCGTCGCCGAGGGGCTGGCAGGCGGTGACAGTGACGGCAGTGGCGGTGGCACTCTGTGCCCAGCTAGAAATAGCGCCCTTCTCCTGTTTGATTTCCCTCCAGCCCCTGTTGGCACTGCTGTCACACGGTTGGTGGCTCCACGGCCCCTCGCGGGCTTGGCTTTGCCCTGATGGGTGCTGAGGTCCCCGAGGCTGGGTCGGGGTGCAGATGGAGCCTGGTTGTTCCTTCTGGGGGTGTGGGACCCCTCCAGCTCTGCAGGAGGAGCTCCCTGCCATGGTAGTCCAGGTGACACCCCTGTCCCCTGGTCCCCTTTCCCTGCCATGGCTGGATGGGTGAGCTTTGCTCCCTGTGCTACCTTCCCACAGTCAGGGTTGTTCCTCCTCCTCCTCATACCTCTGCTCTGAAAGTGGCAGCAGCAGTGGCACGTGGGCAGTGCTGGTGGCACATGGCCTGTCCCCTCTGCCCTGTCCTGCATCCTGCAAGGCTGGCAGAGAGGAGAGGGAAGAGCCGGGCAGTGTTTTCCATGAGCAAAAAGTTGCCTTTTAAAACGACACGATGTGGGAACAGACATCAAACAGGCAGAGAGGCACTTCCCCATGTGCATCCAGCAAATTTGTTTTGGAAAATGCCATTCCAGAGGAGTGTGGGCAGGAGCGAGTTCCAACAACTGGAAAAGCCTTTGTAGGATCCACAGCGGAGCTGCTCACACGGCTGGGCAGCAGCAGCAGGAATCCAGGCACTTGGCTCCCCCAAGGGACCCTGTGTCCCCACTCCCTGTCCCTGCTCCCTCTCACTGTTCTATGTCCCCATTCCACGTCCCAGCCCTGTGTCCTTGTCCTGTGTCCCAGCTCCATGTTCCTGCCCTGCATCCGTGTCCCTTGTCCCCGTCCTGTGTCCCTGCCCCGTGTCCCAGCCCTGCAGACACTGGTGACTCAAGCCTGTTACCACAGAGCAGAGCAGAGATTCGCGTCCCAGCTCCATGTGCTATCCTGGTCAAAGCCATGCCGTGCCAGGCCGTGCCAGGCCGTGCCGGGGGCACACGAACCTTCCCAGGGCAGTGGATGCAGGCTGGGAGAGCCTCAGGTGGGGCCAGACCCGAGCCGGCAGCGCTGGGAAGGATCCAGGAGCCAATTTACATGTAAATGTCCTTATTAATCAAGGACAAGAGGAGGAATGAGCAGAAACCCCCCCAGCACAAGGGCAGAGGCTTTTTCACCGGATGCTTTTCAAAGTTGCTAATGAGGCATCAGCAGCTCTTTTCAGAGCCAGATTATTTGCTGTCTGGATTCTCCAGCGATCCCGTCTCCCCCGCTCCCAGCCTGTCCCAGCCCAGCCCGGCTGGAACGCCGGGAACCGGAGGAAAAAGGGAGCAGGGATGTGGCGGCCCCGGTTGCAGTGGAAGGATAAATCCCCGGCTCTGCAGCGCCCGGGCCGAGCCGTCAGCACCTGAAGCCGCTGCCTGGGCCCTGCCCCGGGGTCACTGTCCCCACGCAGCGTCCCCAGCTGCCCTCAGGTGTCCCCACCACCCCTGAGACATCCCCGCATCTCCTCCTGTTGCCAGCAGGGCTTGGAATCCCTCCAGGCACAGCGGGTCCATCTGGGCGATGTCCGTGTGTCCCCACACTGCCCTCCGTGGGACAGGGACCCTGCGGGGGACACGGGGCTCAGCCACCTCCGTTCCCGGCCCAGCCACCCCATTGCCGGGGCCCTGCCCGCCCCGCGGTGTTTATTCCTGCGCGGGGCTTTGTCTGCTGCCCTTAATCTGATTTCGTGCAGTTCAGGCGTAGGAGCCTTGGGAGGGGATGGGGAGAGCCAGCCGGGGGGGCTCCAGGGGGGTCTCAGAGGCTCCGCTGCAGCGCCCGGGGGGAAAAACCTCAGTGAGTGATTTGGGGGGGACCCCCGGGGCCGTTCTCCCAGTCTGACCGAGTTTCCACCCTGAGATGGAGGGGTTGCAGAAGGACTGGGAAACTGGGACACCAGCTGGGGTTGCAGGGCACCCACCCCACTCCCAACCCTCCCTGTGGTCCCACTGAGGGACCCCAACCACCACATCCCCGGGGGTGACGCTGTCCCTGCTCCCAGCCCTGCAGGGGGATTTGCCAGCTCTGGAAGCAGGAAGGATGTTGGCACCTGGAGCAGGGGCTGAATCTGAGGGGACACTCGGGGCACCTGAGGCGCTCACCTGGCACTTGCAGGGCAGCAGGGATGGCTCTGTCCTCCCTGAGGGTCCCATCCCTGCCCCTTGTGCCAGCCTCGCCCTCAGGTGCTGGACAGAATCCAGGAGCCACGATTTAATGGATAAAACACTGGGACCGCTCCACGTCCATCCTGCTTTCCTTGCCCAGATCTGCTGCGAGGCAGAGCCAGCATTAAAAACCACTAATAGGACACAAAAGTCATCAAAATAAAATAGACTTGTTGGGGTGACTCCCCCTGCACAAACAAACGCTGCCTGATTCAATTAACGGGGCAGTTAAGCAGATAATATTGTTAAGCAAAGCAAAACAGCCTTTTGATGTGTTAATCATCCTCGTGCCTGCAAAAAGTCACCGAAAGCAAGGAAATCTGGGCCCCCATTTGAGGGGAGGCAGCGACACAGGGATGGCAGGAGCAGGGTCGGGATGCTGGGATGGGGATGGAGCAGGGCGGGGGTGGGGTGGAGGGGGACCCGTGTGCCATCACCCACCTTTGCATGTCACCCACGTCTCTGATTTTATTTCGATTTCATTTAACTGAGGCAATTTCTGAGCAGCTCTGGGTCTGTGGCTGCCAGCGCCGGCTGCGTCGTTTCTCTGGAATTTTATACAATTTCCCAGTGGGAAAGAACCAATATTGGAGATCTCGGGCAAAACCTGCCTCTGGTTTCCTCCAGAAGAATAAAATGAAGTGGGGGGTATGCAGAGCAGAATCTGGAGCATCAAGGGAATATTTCAGCCTCGGTGGGTCCTTTGGGTGAACGCTGGAGCTCGCAGCTCCCCAGAGCATTCCCTCCTATTCCTCCTCAATCCTAGCGGGAATCTCAGCCTAGGGAATGGAGGAGGCAGCGAGGCAGGGGAGATGCACGGAATCTGGGATTGTTCCTCTCCCGGGAACGCTGCAGGGCTCACCCCACAGCAGCCCCCAAAGGAGCCCTGAGTGCCCTTTTTTAACGCCTGCAGAAATGTGATTTATCTCCCCCCACACTGAACCCCAGCACCCCGCGGGAAGAGCTGGCAGCACCCGCGGTCCCAGAGCCCCGTGGTGGGGACAGAGCCGCTGTCCCCAGAGCCGGCCCCGGGGACAAGGGGTGCCGGCGGGGCCTGGGGCAGTGCCATAAATCCCGGTGACACCTGGACGGGGCGATGGCAGCGACCTTTCGCCCCTCCTCGGGGTGGGAGAGGGTGGCACGGAGGAGCTGATGGTGGCATCCACGGCAGTCCCTTTGCTGGTGGCACCTTGGGGCCAAGTCCCTCTGGGTGATGGTGCTGGGAGTGGATTTTCCCGCTGGAAGTTTTGGGGAAGCTCTGGAGCATCGCCCTGCCCTGGGGCTGGAATGGGGATGGGATGAGGGGAGGCAAGACCCTGGCATCGCTGGCCCCTGCTCGCCCCACTATCCGAGGTGGATGCCAGGTGCTGGGCTGGGAAAATTGCTGGGAAATTGCTCTTAAAGTCAATAGAAAGTTTATTCAAATCATTCCCACTGCAAATTGCCTCTTGGATACGAACTTGTACGTGGCTCTGGAGCAATTCGCTGATTCCACAGGAGCCAAAGGCACGGGTTAACAGGATCAAAGGGATCCCGTGGGAATCAGAAATCGCTCCAAGGAGGCCGGATGGGTGCTGCTCAGCGCCAGCCACCTTCCCATCACCCTCCCAGCAGCCGGAATTGAATAATTGATGCAATTTGAATAACACTGGGATTTGTAACCCTGCCGCAACTTGCAGACAAGGAGGCTGTAATCAACAACCACTTGTTTCTGTGCAGGTGGGGACGGTGCTGCAGGGATGGGGATGGTGCCCATCACTCCATCGCGGCTCTGGGGATGGATTTTGGGAAGCAAACTGCTCCCACCACAGCACCGGGGCTCCTGCCCCACATCGAGCTGCATTTGTTGAATGACTTCTCCAGGAATCACATTGAGCTCGACAATAAATCCTTCCCTGGGTGTCCAGCCAGACCCCCCCACTTCTGCCCCATCCTCAGAGTCCCCTGAAGCTGCTTTTGGGGAGTGGGTGATGGAGGAGCAGCATTCCTTTTGGAAAAGCCAAGGGAGGGGTTTTTCCCGGTGATATATCTGAGCCCCCACACCCCTCTGTGCCCTCTTGGCTTCATCTCCAAGATCTCGTGCTGACAATGTGGGGCTGGAGCCGTCCCATGTCCACGGGGAACACCGGAGCTGTTCCCCCTCCCGGCTCCGTTTAATCCCCGCCATAAAAAGCGGCACAAAAGACTTCGTGAAGTTCCCGGAGCCGCGTGTGCCGAGCAGCCTCCAGGCACTGTTTGTGAAGAGAGGTTATTAAATTGATTTTTTTTTCCCCTTTACATGCTCAATGAGCATTAAAATTAAAGTTCTGCTCAGTCCCCCCTCCCCGGGGCGAGGAGGGGCCGCGGCAGAGCAGAGGTGAGGTGTGCCCACGTGCCAGGCAGCTCTGCCAGCCTGGAAGGATGATCCTGGCACCGTCGAGGGGTGTGGGATGGAGATGGGTGGGGGTGGAGAGGAGGCATTGCGGCTCTGAGTGCTCCCAGGACCAGCAAAGGCAAGGAAATGCTGGAGCAGGGAGCCAGCCCGGGATTGAGGAGCAGCTACACCCCTGAGGGCTGTCACACAGGGTGGCAGTGCCAGGTTTTGGGGTGGCTGATGGCTGGAGGCTGCTGGCACGGCGGGGAGGGGGTCACAGGTGCCAAGGGAGGGCCAGGGTGGGTGGTTGGACCATGGCTCCGCTGCTGGCCCTGCCACTGGGGCACATCTGGCACTGGGGCGCATCTGGGGCTGCTCAGGGCAGGTTTTGCAGCATCAGGAGCTCAGGGCCCATCTGGGCACTGCTCAGGGCACATCTGGCACTGGGGCACATCTGGCAGTGACTCAGTGTCAGGAGGGAGGTGAGGGGTGTCTGCAGGAGGTGACAGTCTCCTGTCCTGCTGAGGTCCTGGTGCTTGGGCTGGGGGGGCTCAGAGGAGGCTCCCCATGGCCACCCCTTCCTGCTGCTCAGCCCCACCACTCCCCCTCCCACCCCAGCCCCAAGGACTGGAATCATTGCCTAATTTAGAAAAATGACAGGGAGACGGTTTTCCACTGACACAGTCACTACTGAAAATTTACTTCAAGGTTCATTGTTGGCAATGTCAAAAGTGATGAAAACCAATAAAAAGAACCAGCACAGCATGAATGTCTGGGTGACAGCACGCGGGGGGGGCCCCGCCCCAACCCCCTCGCCGCAGCCTGAGCCTGTACAGATAAAAGGTAATTGAAATGTTAGTTCCATTAATATTTCAGCGTGCCCCATATCTGACAGCCGTGCTCCTCACACGCTCCCAGCCCCGCCTCTTTAGCTGCTGGGGGTGGAGGTTTCCCACAGCCCCAGCCCGGCGTGGGCGTGGGGCAGGGCTGGGTGGCACCCGGGGTGTCCCTGGGCGGCACCTGTGTCCCAGCAGGTGATGCTCACGGTGCAGTCCTGGTCCTGCAGGAGCTTGGAGTCACCCTGGCACGGATGGCAGGGTCGGCTGGGAGGTGGGAGGTGAAGGCTTCTCACAGACCCAGCCTGGTGTGGGCACTGGGCAGCGCTGGGTGACACTGGCTTGTGTCCCCTCAGAGCTGGGGATATTTGGATATTCCAACAGCATATGAGGTCTTTGCACCTGCCCCTACCCTGGCTTCTGTCGCAGACTGGAGTCTCACATCGCTCCGGCCACAGAGAGTGTCCCTGAGTGGCACTGGATGTCCCCGCGTGGCACTGGGGTGGTGTCCCTGCAGGACGTGATGCTCCTGGTGCAGTCCCAGTCCTGTGGGAGCTTGTGGTCACTTCAGCAGGTCAGAGGTGGCAGAGGCACTTTGGGGCCACCACCGGCACCTCTCACACCGTGCAGGGCACATCTCACACTGGCACATCCTTCATGGGCACATCTCACATCTCACACGGGCACAGCTCTCATGGGCACATCTCACATCTCACACGGGCACATCTCACACTGGCACATCCTTCATGGGCACATCTCACATCTCACACGGGCACATCTCACATCTCTCACGGTGCTCGGCACATCTCACACGGCGCAGCCCCCCCCTCCTCCGACAGCGCGTTTCATCTCTCCCCGCGCCCGCCTCGCCGCATCCTCATCTATATCAAAGCATCAGGCAAATTAAATTGTTTGCAAAGCACCGTCTGCGCGTCTGTTTTATTCCTGCTTTGGGAGAACACGACGCCGCCGCCGCGGCTGTGCCATTTTGTTGAGTTTTCCCTGTAATTCCTGTTCAAAGCGGCGCCGCGGCCCCGCGCTCCCGCCGCCGCCGGCATCAAAGCCCCACCGGGAGAAGGGGGGGCTGGATTGGGGAATGGGTGCGGGGTTGTGCGCTTCTCCTTGGGTTTGAAGGCCGGGTGAGGAGGATGGGGAGAATTCCCGAGCGAGGCGTCCCCTCCGGGTGAAGCACCGAGTGTCCCCCGGGTGCCAGGGAGAGGGAGGAGGATGCTCCC
This sequence comes from Chloebia gouldiae, assembly GCA_003676055.1. Taxonomy (NCBI): domain Eukaryota; kingdom Metazoa; phylum Chordata; class Aves; order Passeriformes; family Passeridae; genus Chloebia; species Chloebia gouldiae. The sequence goes on from QUSF01000030.1 coordinate 1,979,912, forward strand.
GGCGATCTTGGCAGTGCCAGCCCAGCCTGGCTTGGGCACGCACTGGCTCCTGTGCCCGCGGAGCCAGAGAAGTTGGGATATCCCAACAGGATCCCTCGGCACCAGCCCCGGCTGCTGTCACAGCCCAGGGTCGCTCTCACGTCGCCCCGGCCGCCAAAGCAAACAAACAAACCCAACTCTCGCCACCAAATTGTTTCCCATAAATCCTCCGCTTCCCGCTGCGCTCCGGAAAAAAGCTCTTTTTCTTCTCCATTGACTGGTGGTGGCTGGAAACCACGCCGTGTCCCAGTGCTCGGGATGTTTGTCCCTGGCTCCACGGGAGCTGCAGCGGCAGGGAGAGGGCAGACACCGAGTCACCTTTTATTGAGGTTGAGCCCTTCCAGGCTGTTCCCTGCTGGGTTTTCACTCTTTTTTTTTCACTTTTATGGCAAAGAATTGAATTTAACTTGACTTTTTTTTAATGGGGTGGCAAATCCAGCGTGCACCCAAGGTGCCCCTAGGGTGATGGGGAATGGCTGGATCCAGGCCTTGCCATGGGCACCTCCCTGCTGGGGGCTGGGGGATTATTTGTGATGGCAAAAAAGGCAGATTAAAAGCCCAGAGAGCAATTCTTTGCCACTGAATTGCAAACGTGCTGTGTGCAGCAGGAGCTGCTGCAGTTGTCTTGGTCCTGAGCCACGGTAATTGTATTCTATGAAATATTTATTCATTTTCATTTCAATTTCATTTCCAACATGTATTTCCTATAAAATGATGTGGGGGGAAAGGGGAAAAAAAAGAGAGAGAAAAAAAAAAAGAGACAAACCCACCCTGGATGCATTTATCATCATCACAGGTTCCTTGCCAGAGCTCCCTGAAGGGGCACCGCCAGGCAGGACCACACAGACTGCCAGGGCTGATTTTTCTAAAAACTTTAAATGCCATTTTTCATTCTGCTGGAAGCCCATGGGAGCTCTGGAGGTGCTGGACATCCCGGAGCCCAGCTCCTGGGAATTGCATGGCATCGAATGGGGCACAGCTGTGCACAGGTACAGGCACCTGTGGGTGATGAAATGCCCCTGTGCAGAGTAAAATACCCCTACACACCCTAAAATGCACCTATAACACACTGAAGTATCCCTGTGCACACTAAAAAGTGTCCTGTGCTCTCTAAAATACCTGTTTGTATCCTAAAATACACCTACACCCACCAAAATACTCCTGTGCAGAGTAAAATACTCCAATACACACTAAAATATTCCTGTGCACCCCAAAAGATCACTATGCACCCTAAAATACACCTATACACCCCAAAATATTTCTGTACACCCTGAAATACTCCCGTGCACCCCAAAATACCCCAATACACATTAAAATATCCCCATGCAGAGTAAAACACTCTTGCACACCCTAAAAATATCCCTTTAGACACCAAAATATTCATGTCCACCCTAAAATCCCTCCCTGCAGACTCATGGCTTGGTGCCGGTTTATACATCCCAAAATACTCCTATACACCTCAAAATACTCCTATACACCCCAAAATATCCCTTTAGACATCAAAATACTCATGTCCACCTGAAAATCCAGCCCCTGGGCTCGGTGCCCGGCAGGTGCCCGCGGGCATTTCGGTCACCTGCCGGTGCCACCCCTGTCCTCCCCCGTCCCACCTCCTCCTCCACCCATTCCCAGCTCTTCCCGGCTGATTATTCCCAAGCTTCTGGCAGTCCCCGCCTGATAAACAGTTGATTACTTCTCCTCCCAGCCCCGTGCCCGATTTGCATACAATAAATATCGCCCTCGGAGAGCCGAGCCCGGCTCATGCCTTATTTATGAGGGATAAACCCGGGATCGAGTTTGCATAATCAACACGTATTTAATTTGCGAGCTCTTCCACGCGGGTTCGGGCTCTAATCAGGCTCCGCGCGCCGCTGACAATCAGGGTGGAAATATCTTCATTAAGGGCTGGCAGGTTCCGGAGCCGAGGAGAAACAGCCAGACCTGGAATGCCACGGCTCACCTTCTCCCCCACTCCCAGGAATTTCCCTTTGCTGCCTCTACACCAGATTTTTTACTCTAATTCGGTGACTCTCCTTCCTCCCGCATGCTAATATATGCAAAAAACCACCGGGGCTCCTATTAAAATGCCATGAAAATCTAATGAAATTAATGTTGGCAACAAATATTACCTAATGGAAGAGCCTCCGGGAAAAAGAGAAAAAAAAAACGACCGAGTCCAAATATATATTTGCACATATTTAAAGGCCTCTGTCAAGTAGTTTAGCTCCACAGTTTGGATGTTATTAAAAAGGAGGGGGAGGCAGCCTGGTGTTTTCCGAGCCCAACACAAGTGGAAGGGCTTCAATGAATTATATTTTTAATTTCAGAGGAAAGCGGAGCTGGCGTGGCTGGGATGATCTGGGGTGCTCAGCCAAGGGCAGGGGTGGAAGGGGAGGTGAGCAGGGCACGCTGCATCCCATCGTGTCCAGGGAGAATCCTGTCCTTCCTTGTGAGCATTCCATGGGAGGAATGGAATGAAGAAGAAGCTCAGAGAAGCTCATCCAGGGGGTATCCCACCCACCAGGTGTCCCATCCTACCTGGTGAGCATCCCATTCAATGAGCATCCCATCCCATGAATATTCCACCTGCTGAGTATCCCACCCACTGAGCATCCTGAGCATCCCATCCCATCCCATGAATATTCCACCTGCTGAGCATCCCATCCCCTGAGCATCCCAAACATCAAGTTTTGCATCTGGGCTGTGTCCCACCCGCCAAGGACCACAGCCAGGCACCATCCCCTCCAGGGAACATCCCACCTGGAGAGCTCCCCATCCATCTGTCCATCCATCCATCCATCCATCCATCCATCCATCCATCCATCCATCC
>QUSF01000030.1:1982790-1995265 GCA_003676055.1 Chloebia gouldiae
TCCATCCATCCATCCATCCATCCATCCATCCATCCATCCATCCATCCAGCCAACCAGCCAGCCAGCCAGCCAGCCAGCATTGCACCCAGTGACCTCCAGCTCCAGCAGGGATTGCAGGGACCAGCAAGGCTTCCTGATTTCTTCCAATTATCCCTGTTTATTAATTTGGGTGTTCCTACTCCAAAGCCACCCAGCAGTGACAGCTCATTATGAGCTTATCTCTCACAGAGGCTACTCCTCGTGGGCAATTACAGCACCTCCAATTAATGCCTCTTTAAAGGAGCCCTGGCAGCTTCTAAATTTAAGATTTGGTGAAAAAAACCGCAAGACCTGAGCGCAAATATTCCCATTAATTATGTTACATTTGGGGCCTTTTTGCCAATTTACAGCAGACATTGTGTATTTTCCCTCCAGGCTCTGCAGAAGTGGTTTGAAAGTCTCTGTAAAGACAGGTCCTGGCCCAAAGTTTGGGGACAAGCTTGGAGCAGCTTGGTCTAGTGTGAGGTGTCCCAGCCCATGGCAGGGGGTGGAACTGGATAAGGTTTAAGGTCCCTTCCCAGCCAAACCAGGATTCCATGGTTCCATCACTGATGGCTGGAAAACACCAGTGTGGCTGATGGATGTGGTGTTGGGAGCTGGAGGATGCCCACTCCTTTTCCCCACCATTTTTGGGACTCAGGACATCACCAATAGGATGAAGGAAATGCCTTGAAATCCTGGGAAACTGAAAATTGGGCAAGCGCACTTGGACCACCCTGTGGAAAAGAAACAACAGAGGTGGCAGCTCCCAAAGGCAAACGCCGTGGGAGGGGATGGTTCCAACCTGGAGCACACGGGTTTTGTGTTGGAAAATAATCCAGGAAAAAAATCTTGAAAGGGCAAACCAACTCAGGGTATTTGCTTGGAAATGTGAATATTTGGGATTTCACTTTTTTTTTTTTTTTTCAAGTTAAGCCTTTGCAAAAGCCTCCCCGTAGTTATAGTCATATATATAAATATGAAGCTCTATTTTTATACTTCTATCAAAATGAAGCTCACTTTCAACCATCAGCACATCCAGGGAAAAAAAAAAAAAACCAGCAGCAGAATTCCACTTGGGAAGCACCTGGATGAAAAGCTTTGAGCCACCTGCCCTTGGAACCCCCAAATCTCCCTGGGGTGAGGGGTTCACTCTTGATTTTAAAGCCCAATCCCCTCTGCTTTGCCCATCTCTCTTCCCAAGTCCAAAATAGCTCTGGTGGTATCCGCTTGGCTCTTCCAGAAAGGATTGTTCAATATTTCTCTGCGAGCTGTGGGATGTCTGCTGCTAGTGAGCACATTAAACAGGGGTATAAATTCATAATGAGAGCCCTGAAATGAATGGCTCTTATCATTTATGGATGGAATAATTAAAGATACTGTACTTGGAGGTTTTACATGGGCCTGTAAATTGTCAGCCGTGAAAGCAAAGGATCGGGAGAGTTGGAACAAGCTCAGGTTGGGCAGTGGAGGTGGCATTTTGGTGCAGAGCTCAGGGACCCTGGAGGATGCCACTGATGCTCTGGGGACATCCCCATCCCTGCTCCTCCCTTCCCAGCTCCCAGAGAGAGCCAGCCCTGGCTGTCAGAATTTGAGGATTTAAGCTTTTTGGGTGACTTTCCTGCCCTTGGAAATCTCCTGCTGGCAGGGCCAGCCGTGGGGCTCCCACCTGCTGCTTCCTGCCGGTGCCCTGGGGGATGCTCTGCTCTGGCATCCCAGGGCTTTGGGATGGGATTCCCTGGCAGCTCCATGCCCAGCCCATGGGGTGGTGGGTGCAGGGGGGCACCAGCCCACCCAAGCCCCCAGGGTGCCCCAAGGGGCAGAACCACTTCTGCCAGCACCTCGTCCTATTTTAACTCCGATCGTCTAAAATACTGTAACTATGGCAACAGCTGCAGGTGAGACTCATTACAGTTAATCCTCTAATTACTAACTACCTCTTCAATCAGTTGTAATTACTTTGGGGACACAGTTAACCTCTCATTAGAAACGCATGGCCACGTTTTACCAAAAGCACAAACAGTGACATGCCTGGTAATTTAGCACCGCGGCACTCAAGGCCACTCTCCGGCTTTTATGCCGGCACAATCTCATCCCTGTCATTAACCAGGAATGGTTGTCATGACAATTAATCATTCAATCCCTCATCAGCAACTTTTGCCAAATGTCACCCTGCTCTTGATCAAATGAGAAGGGAAAATTAAATGAATCAATTCAGCACCTTGGCGTTTGTAACTATTTTTTTTTGGGGGGGTGGGGTGTCAGTTGGTGGTGGCCCAGCAGACACAGTGCCACACTCTGCCCACATGTGGGGGGTCTGGGAGCCTCTCCTGGGGCTGGGGGGCCCCAAAGGAGCAGCTCTAGAGCTGGGGGTCACTCTGCATCCCTTGGGGCTCACTGACCTCATAATCCCACCCTGTGGCCATCGTGGCACTGCCAGCTCCTACCACGGCCACCCAGGTGTGCTGTCCCCAGCAGTGCAGGGGGACAGCTCAGCCAGCCTGGTGACCTCCAGAGCCGAGCAGAGCATCCCTTCCTCCGCCTCCCTTCCTCCGCCGTGCCCCAATTTTGCAAACAATCCTCTCTCCAATCATTTTCCTTTTAAACCTGCAATTAGCTGGAGTCATTTGCTGCATGCAAATCCCAGCCCTTAATTACCAGCACTAACCTTGAGTTCCCAGCAGGCTCAGCCTCATGGTCCTGCCAGACCCCTCCTGCAGCTCCCAGGCTGACTTTGGGGTTTCACGGGGTCAAGGGGCTGCTGTGGCTTTCTTGCCACAAAAAAAGGTGTTGGGATCTCAGCACTGACAGCTCTGCACCTTCCCCTGGGCCCTGGGAGAGGTTGTGGAGCCTGTGGTGGTGTACAAGACTCCCAGATACCCATGGCACTTACTTGGGGCTTCATTTGCAATTCTGGGGGGCTTGGAAGGCAAGGGGTGTTCACCCAGCTGCAGGGACCCCAGGGAGGTGGGTTTGGGATGGCTGTGGATTTGGGATGGCTGTGGATTTGGGATGGCTGTGGATTTGGCATGGCTGTACATCAGCATGGCCATATTTTGGGGCAGAGGTTCATCCGCCCTGGGGGCTGCCAGAAAGTTGCCCCTGGCACCCCAGGGCACCCTGAAGCCACATCTCATCCCAGAGAGGAGTTGATTCCCATGGAGAGCACAGCTATGGGGGGATGCAGCCACAATCCACGTGCCATGTGACAGGAGGGGAGCCTGGGGAAAGGGAAGTTTCACTGCCACTCGATTATAGGAGATTGTAAAATCGCATTAGGGAGGTTGGCATTTCAAGGCTGATGCGTTTGGACAGGGTGTCTCTCCCCAGCTCACAGGGATCGATTATCCATCAGAGGGATGGCGGGCTGGAGCTGGCACTGCACACAACTCCCAGCTCCCAGCTCCCATCAGCATCCTCAGCCAGGCAGCCCAGGGACCCCCAGCTGGGGAGGGCCGGGGGAACCCCCAGGGCACCTGGATCCAGTGTCCCCCTGAGCAGGGCAGGGACAGGGTCCCCGAGAAGGTGGAGATTCCTGTGCTGGAGAGTGGGATCCAGCAGTGAACAGCCCAGCCCACACTGCTTTAGTCAACAGCCTGGGTTGTGAATTCCCATCCTGTTTGCTCACACGTTGTGACTCCATTCCTGCTCACAATCCCACCTGGGTGAGCCATTTGATGCCAAAAACCCCTGGCACTGGCACCTGCTTCCCTCAGTGCCTCCACTGCCATGCCAGGGCCCCGCTTGCTCCCCAAGCCAGGCGAGGATGGGTGACACCGTTCAGTGTCACCTCCCTGGGATGATGTGCAAAGTGTCATTTTACCTTGAGCTCAGTTCTTTCCACTCCATGTCTCACCACAGCCAGGATCTGGTGCTGCCGGGGTGTGGGTGGGGATGTGGGGCTCCAGGGAAGGGGATGGTTGTTATTTTGGGGTGTCCTCCAAGGGCCAAATCCCCCTGGTGCCAAGGAAACACCGGACACCTCCAGCATGGCTCCAGGCACCATAGGCTGTGCTGGGTGCCGGCATCACCCTTCCCTCCCCGGCTGGCCCGACCCGTGAGCCCTTGATTAATTCCCTGAAACCTGCACTGCGCAAATGAGTAATAATCCCAGCAGCGCTAATTGGTGAGCTGTGTCCTGACAAATTGATTTGAGCTGTGTTAACATTGCACGCCCAGCCAGCCCCGCGCCCACCACGCTGGGGTCACGCCGGCCTGCTGGGATCAGATCCCGGAGCCACGGCAAGGATGGCTCCTTCCTCCCCGGCTCCTGCCCGCCCTGGGGTGGGCAAAGACTGGGGTGAAGCTAGAGCAGCTCCCAAAGCCCCCTGACTTTCATCCTGTTTGGTCTCAGGGGGTCTGTCCTCAGGACAGCGGGAGTTTCCAGAAGCTGGGCAGGAACCCGGGACAGGAGCTGGGAAGGAGCCTGGGGCAGGAATGGGGCAGGAGCTGAGCTGGAGCCCAGCAAGAGCCCGGGGCTGCGCCGCTGCCTCTCGCTCTTGTCAATTCTTTATGGCGCTGCATCTTTAATAGCTTTACAGAGCCCATTTAATGTGCTCCCAGACATGAAGTGCTGTCTAATCAGCACATTTAGGAGAATTGCCCACATCCTGGTCTCGCTGCCATAAAACAGTGCCCACAGAAGCATCTGTAATTAATGTTTTTTTTCACTCGCTCTCTCTCTCTCCCACTGAATCAATTTATAAAGCGTGGACTTCCTCTGCGCTGGAGCTTTTAGGCTGTTTTACTCCGGCAGCCGAGGTGACTCGGCAGCGCTCGTCAATTAAGCAGCTGTGTATAATGGATGCTTCAGAGTAAAAAACACAGCCTGATTCCCAGAAATGATCAATGCGCATTTTTCTCACAAAAAAAACCCAGGCTCACACGTCCCCACCGGGCTCCGCTCAACCTCCCGGGGCTCAGCGGAGCCACGGAAAGGGAAAAGGGGGGTTGGGAAAGAGCCGCTTTTTGTGCCTGCTGTTGGAATGGGAAATTAAAAACGGGATGAGAATTAAGGACAGAGATAATTAGTGTCACCCGCTGGGCAGGACCTGCCTGTTGCCACCCAGAGTGGGGAAAGTCACTGTGCTGGAGGAACATGTCAGTTTGGCCACAGAGAGTGGGAGGGAGCATTTTGGGACCCCCAGGGGGTTCTGTGAGGTGTCACAGTCCCCAGCACCAGCCAGGGAAAGTTTACAGGTTTTATTGCCGGAGGTGGCTCCTAATTGGGAAGAAGGAAATAAAACAGGAGTGAAAGTAGGGCTGGGCTGGCAGAGAGGGGCCAGTCACCCCCCTGTGTCCCATTTTGGGAGACTTCAAAGCCTCCCGGCACACAAAGGCGCTGCCTTTGCTCTTTGGCCGTGCGGATCAAAGCCCGCGGCAGGAGGGCACCGGCAGCACACGGAAAGCTCAGCCGTGCGCGGGGCCCCCCGGCCCCAGAGCCCGGAGATGCCCGGCACCATCCAGAGCTGCCACCCCCTCCCTGATCCCATGGGATCCCCACTGCCGTGGGATGCAGCAGGAGCCAAGGCCTCCAGCACCCCGTCTCGGCTGTCAGCCCAATGTGGGCGTCCCCATGTGTTCCCAGGGGTGGCACAGGGACCACCCCAGTGCTCAGCATCATCCATGGGGACTCAGGGCTGGGAAGCCACCCTGGGGTGATGAGGTGAGGTCAGGAGTGTCCCCCCAACACAAGGGCAGCCCCAGGCTTTGGCAGATCTGCTGGCACCCAGCTCTGAGCGGCCCAGCAGGACAGCAGCTGTCCCTGCTCGAAAATGGAAAACTTATCATGGTGGTTAATTGGTTTTAAGCAAAGCCTAATTGGGATTGTACACCTGGGCATCGTGCTAGTTTCTGAGCCATAACTGGCCTCAAAACTGGGAGAGGGGGTGGCGTGACTGGGCTGTGTGAGGAGGGATTTTGGGACTGGGATGTTGGGAGCATATTCCTGGGGACATGGTGCTGCGAGCTGGGTGCTGGGAGCTGACTTCCAGAAGCTGGATATTTGGAGCAGGGCTCTGGGAGTGGGATCTGGGAGCAGGATGCCACAGGAGGTGGGGTGGTCCTGCCAATCCACTGGGTTTGGCAGCTCTCATGTGGGAGCCCTGCCAGGCTCCAGATATCCTGGAACAACAAGGCTCTTGCCCAGGAGTGCTGTGCCTTTTCCAGGAGGGATTTTGGGGCTGGCTCCATGCAGAGCCTGGCTCGGGGGCACACAGAGTCTGATTTGCACGGTCCTGGTGTCACACAAAGGCAGAGCCGTGCTGATGGTGACGGATGTGCTGGCTCGGTCACAGAGACCTGGCTGCCTCATCCCCAGCCCCAAGCTGAGGATGGTGAGGATGGTGAGGATGGTGAAGATGGTGAGGATGGTCCCATGGAACAGTCACAGCCCAAGCAGGGCTGGGGATGCCGAATGATGCCAGCTGGGCTTCCAGGGAAAGCCAGGGTGCTGCAGAGAAAGAACTTTTGGAAAAAACAGGAGAAAATCCTGATATAAATTGCTCATCTGCTGTGGAGGCAATGGGCTTGGGCACACCCTGCTGAGGACATGGGCAGGTCCCAGTGCCAGGTAACAGGGACAGGGATGGCGTGGATGGATGGCACAGCTGCCAAGATGTCCCATTTCTCCTTCTCTGGAATACACCATGTGGGAATGGAGTTCCTTGTGCTCCCTCTGTCTCCATTAACCTTCCCTGGGTGCTATCAGTCATCAGGAAAGGACCGCCAGATCCCGAGGAGCCAAAAGGGGCAGAAGGGGCAGAAGGGGCAGAAGGAGCTGAGCCTGGTGCTGTCCTGGCCACAGTGCCACGGCCAGGCTGGCCAGGGGACAGGCAGAGCTGTGGGACTCAAAGATGCCTTCCCAGAGGTGATGGCTCAGCTGTAGCACCTCATGGAACCTGGATGGGTTTGCCTGCAGCAATGTGCCAAAAATTAATATGCAGGTGGAAGGATCCTTCCCCCTGGAGCAGGCTGAGGGAGAGGAACACAAACCCGGCGGCTGCCATGGGAGATGATGCTCTTATCAGAGCAGCGACACCGACAACCCGGCTCTATACATTTTTAATAAATCATTTGAAATTCCTGACTGTCAGGAGCATTGAATCGGGTGCTTCCCTGGCTGAAAGGCTGAGGAGCTGTGCCAGCCCTCCTGGCAGCCCTGATGGGGGGCACAGGGGTTCTGGTCCCACCATGTGGCATTGCCTGGAGCTGCTGGGTGTTGCGTGGTGCCCTGGGCACTGCTCTGTCCCGGTGTGGAAAGTTCAGGGATCATTCACCTTCCTTCTCCCACCACAGTCGGTGCCTTCACAGTGCTGGGGCTGCTGACAGCCCAGCAGAGCTGGGAGCAGCACAGGGGAGAGGGGGAACCTGCTGAAACAAGCAAATTGCAACGATTCCCCTTTTCTAAATGTCAGCAGATTTGGAGGGGAAAGAAGCAAATAAGTTAAAGGTGAAGATCTCCTGGGAATCTCCAGCTCTCTCTGCTTTCGTTCCTGTGGCTCAGCTTCCTGGGGCTGCACCCCTTGGCAGGGACCACCCTATAATCGAGGCTGGCAGCACATCCCAGCAATGCTCCATAAATGCACTTAAACACCACAATCAAGAATTTTGGGGCAGAAGGAAACTGGTTAGAGAGCAATGGGAGGGAAATTAAATACTGGGGGGAGTGGGGGAGGGAAGGTAACACTATGTGCAAGGAATGGGGCAGGAACAAACCCAGTAGCACCATCAGGCCTGGCCCTGATCGTGTCCTCTGCCAGGAAATGGTCACTCCCAGAGCCAAAAGGCTTTGCCAAGGAGCTGGTGAATTCCCTGTGATGGGCTCTGAGGCCCTGGCACCCTGGGGACCAGCAGGGAGGAGGTGATGGCCACAGGACAACACCCAGCTGTGTCCACTGAGCCCTTCCTGGGAGTGGCACTTTTGCTGTGCTCATAGAGGGTCCCCTCTGCAGCTGGAGCCTGAGGACATCCCTGAAACCTCTTGGCCTTGCCTCCACCCAGGGATGGCTTTGAGCACTCCAGCACAAAGAGGCTGTGGGACGGCCAGTGCCGGATATGAAACATTCCCAGTGAGATAAAACCAAATCACCTGTCAGTCAGCACCTTATCTCAGGTGGCATCCGAGCCTCAGGACTAACAGGCATTGGAAATTCTCCACAGGCTGGAACTGGCTCCTCCTTACTCTCCCGGCCTCCTGCTCACAAGGGTTATCACCCAAGATTTTGGTGAAATAGGTTGCATTTTTCACAAAATACCATCAGGATGGGAGAAAAAGGCACAGGATCTGCTCGGGCAGTGACAGTGGAGAGTGAGGACACAGTGACCTCAGGATGCTCCGGGTCAGTGCCGGGATGCAGAGATGGCACAGGGCCATGCTGGGGCAGGGCTGGGGCTGCTGTTCATCACACTCCAGCCCCAGGAGCACGTGGATATTTCTGTGGTGTCTCTTCCGTGCTTTTACAGGATGGGAAAGGTGATGGGGGGCTCTTGCAGGAAGCTGGACTCTGCTCCTTGTGTTGGAGCTGGGAAGACCCCGAGGGGAGTCACAGGAACAATGATCTATCATATGCCAGTGACCCGGACGGGGATATTTTTAAGCAGGGAATAAAAATAGACTCAGGCTGGCAGTGAGCACTTGCTCCCAGCATCACTGTCAAGGGGGTTGGGGGCTGGGAGGGAGAGTAAGGTAGACCCCAGCCCCTCACCCCACAACTTGATCTCACCCCACCATGGACGGTCCATCCTGGCTTGCTCTCAGGGTGGCTTTTGTGTCACCACCTGCCACCTGGGGACTGTCACCCTGCCCAGGCCACCCCCTGGCCCTGCAGATGCCAGGGTGGTGTTGTGGGGCTGTGAGTGCCTCCAGAAAATGCTGCCTAATGCACTGGGAGAGGACGCAGGCACCGCTGGCCCCGGGACCCTGCTGGAATGGGGATTTGTTTCAGCTGAATAACTTGCTGAATCTATAAATAAACCAGGGGAAAGCAACAGCAGAGAACAGGAGCTTCTGCCTTGCTGACCCTGCAGCACCCCAGGCATCTGCCCCCAAATGCTGCCCAGCTCCTGTGCCCACCCACAGCAGTGGCACCTGGAGGGGACAGCAGGGAGGATGCTCCTGGACATGGCTCCTTGCCTAAACAGGAGCTTTCTGAGCCTGGATCAGCCACCTGCCCTCCGTGACCTCCATGCCCTCTGTGATCCCTGGATCCAGCTCTCCCAGTCCAGCCCCAGTACTCAGGGAGATTCTGGCCCCGAGGATCCCAGCAAGGAACTGTAAGGGACCAGTTTTTCATTGTGGGCAAATTCTGCTCTCACTCTGGTGAGATTTGGGATCCAGGAATGCGCCCATGCACTGGCACAGGGTGAGGGGCAGCAGATCCTCTGTGCCACAGCAGCAGCTTGGAGAGACCCCCTACTCCTGCCTTCCTTCCTCTTCCTCCTCCTCCTCCTCCACTTCACGCCTGGCTGCCCCTGGCTGTCTCACTCCGCTCTCCATTTGCTTTCCCAACAGATGTTGGTGTGTCTCCTCTAACGAGCATTTTAACGCCGGAATCTCTCTCTCCCCTCTGACTGGGAAGCAAAAAGCTTGACATTTCCCATCAGCATCAAAGTCCCTCACCCCAACACCCTGCACCCCACCAGTGGTCCATGTCCTCAGCGTGGTGCTGCCAGGGCAGTGTTTGTGTCCCCCATGTGTGCTGTCCTTGCCTGGAGCCACCTCTTAGACCCCCATCCCCCTGGAGTGCCGCATTTGGAAACAGCTGGGGGAAACCTCCAAGGATTTGATGGGAATGGGAAGTGGGCTTGTGAGCCAAAACCAGTCAAACGACAGCACCACTGGCACTGATAAACCTCAGCAGGGTGGGTGGGCACCCCTGCGTCCCTTGCTGTGCCATGGTGACATTAAATACAGGCAGGGGCTGGCAGGGAGCTGAAGGTGCCATTTCCCCCTCGGTGTCCTTCATCATCCCTTTGTGTCCCTGCTGCCAGCACGGGAGGGCTGCATGCGGGGCAGGAGCCAGCGATCCCAAATATCGACAGCGGCCCGGATCAATGCTATCTCCTCTTTCCATGCCTATGAGCTCATTGATTTTTTTTTTTTTGTTGTTGTTACCTCTGTGTTTATGTAATGTCTGAACTTTGCACAACTGAACCGTTTAATGTGCAGAAAAGAGCCCTGTTGCCATGAAAACGGACCTGCAAATGACAGCACGGATGCGGAGATATCCCTGTTTTATTGGGCCATACGGAATGGATTTTAACCTTGATAAGTCAATAACTTTTCGTACAAAAAGAACGAGAGCAGATACAGCTTTCAGAACCTTGAATGCATTTAAAGCAGAGAGTAATGGCCCGGTTTTAATCCCCAGGAAATCTTTCTCGTTCCGAGGGCCAGGCATTGCCAGGGCAGAGTGACATTTTGGGCAAAGAATTACAGCATGCATTTGTCAGGATGAGAGATGGAGACACTCCGTGCTCCAAATTGCCAGTGCCGGTCAAAAATAATGATATTAAATTAAAGGGATATCGTTATCTGAAAGAGCACAGAATCAGAGAAGAGAATCAATGAATGGTTGGAGTTGGGAGGGACATAAAAGCTTATCCTGTTCCACCCCTGGCCATGGGCAGGGACACCTTCCACTAGCCCAGGTTGCTCCAAGCCCCATCCAGCCTGGCCTTGGACACTTCCAGGGATCCAGGGGTAGCCACAGCTTCTCTGGGCAACATCTTCCAGGGCCTCGCCTCCCTCACAGGGAAGAATTTCTTCCTCACATTTAATCTAAACCAACTCTCTGTCAGTTTGAAGCCATTCCCGTTGTCCTGTCACTACAATCCCATGTTATTCCTGTTTTGGGAGCATGGAAAACTTCGGGTGGGCTCCCCAGTGCCTCAGGGGAGGCACCCACCCACCCCAGACGTGCTGATGCATTATTTATTTGTGCTAAAGCAGAAGGACTTTTAAAAATCTCTCTCCTCCAGCTTCCTCCCTGCAATTCAATCCCTCTGGTAGTGGCAGCGGAGCCGGTCTCACTTTGCAGAGCTCATTCATTAGCAGATTAAGGCTCTCCTTGTGTTCCCAACATCGCTGGGGGAAATTTATGTTCCGGCAAAGTATTCACGGGTTCCCTGAATCACAAAAGTGTTTCTCCTCTGTAAAATCTTCAAAAAAAAAAAAAAAAAAACAAAAAAGAGAAAAAGAGAGAAAAAGGATGGAAATGGGGAGGTCAGAACTGCTTAATAGTGTCTCCTTGAAGGCAGTGCCAAAACACCCACCTTTTGAAGTTTGCTATTCCAGGATGGATCTCTTCCCTGGCAAAGACGCCGTCACCCTTTCAAGTCCTTGTGAGTGACTTCAGGTGGCTAAAACATTTTCTGAGAAGAATGAAGGCTCCTTTTTATATCTCTTATCCCCCCCCCCCAATAAAGAGCAATCTTTTTTCCTGCCTTCCTAATAGCTTTGATTAAATTATCTCTGAAAAATCTAAGTGCTGTTCGCAAATCTGTAATGGTTTTATTCTTATCGCCGGCCTCTATTGCAACACAGGGAAGCAGATAAATAAGCTGCAGAGAAGGTATAAAACTGCACCAGAACCTGCCAGAGAGATGAGCTAAAAATGTTTGAACTGAAACAAATGAGCAGTATGAATAGCCCTGCTCTGAGAGGGAATTTATTCAATATAATGTATTTTCACAGGGAGGATAATACATGTTATAATTGCACAGAGGAGTCGCTCTCCTGAAAGCAGATCTAGCTATTATTTTAATTTCCCAACCTTCAGCATTTGCTGGATCAGGAGTAGTGACTGGAGCAGCTTCATGTTTTTGGAAAATGGGCCCTGGGCATCTGCTCTCCCCTTATCACCATTAGGGATTATAATCCATGATTATGGATGCCTGGAAAGCTGCTGGTGCTTCCCTCGGTGGAGGAGGTGGAGAGGCCCCAAGAATAAGCCAGATCCACTCAAAACTCCTCAAAACTCAGTAAGAAGCCAGATCTCCACAAATGTGGCCAAACCTTAGTGCTGTGAGGAATGAGACAGGGAGAAGGGATGGAGGGAGGTGGATGACCCCGTGCCCATGTGGGACCATTATGGACAAGAGTGAACGGGCTGCCCCCTTCCCGCAGGCCCTCGCACACGTGAAGCGGCACAAAGAACCTGTGGCAAGGATTTTGGGGAAGCAATAATGGATTTGTGCTAACAGGGGCAGCCTCGCTCGGACATCACAGCGCGCAGGGTTCAGGGGTGTCTGTGGGTATAGCCATTGTGGTCCCCATGCGAGCTCCAGCCTGGCTTTCATCCCCCGTGAGCTCCGGACTTGTCACCTCGCCGTCCCCACAGGGGTCCCCGAGATTCCCCTCACGCCAGCAGGACTACAACTCCCATGACGCCTCGCGGCGCGCCTCAGCCCCGCGGCGCGGCGGCGGCGCGCGGGGCACGCCGGGAAGCGTAGTCCC
>QUSF01000030.1:2001593-2029177 GCA_003676055.1 Chloebia gouldiae
GGGATGCTCTGGGTGAGGAGCTTTCATGGAGGGCAGAGTGGCCATGGGGCTCTGCAGGCATGGGGACAGAGCCACGTGGCCCCTCTCTCAACAAGGAGAGTCCAGCGTCGCTCTCGGGATAATTTAGTGGGATTTGGCAGTTTTACCCCTGTGGTGGGGTTTGACTGCCCGGTGTGCCAGTCGCTGGGCAGTGGCCACACACGTGTGACGCTGGCCGGCAAAGCTCTCACAGCCAGGCGGTGGAGAGGTGGAAAATGTCCCTGGCAGAGGGCACCCGGCATTCTGCGGGGGATTTTTCTTATGAAGGATCCATAAAACTTTGAGGAGTGGACGGCGTGAGCCGGGACCGGGTCGGGACCGGCAGCCTCGAAGCTGTGGTGGAAGGAGAAGGAAGCTCTTACCGCGGTGCCTTCTGCTCACCTTGTGTGTAGAGCAGGGGATGGGAAAGCCATTCCCTGGGAGCAGGGCTTGTTTTCCCAGCTTCAGGAACAGCTTTCCTGCTGGTTTGAGGGTCCGTACCAGTAGGGCACGTTCTTGATGCCGGAGCAGCGCCGGCTGTGAGCTGGGCCCTGCTTCAGCCAAGCGTGTTGTTAAAAATTGCAATATCTCGGTGTGAATATTTACCCTCAGGCTGGAGCAGGGAAGCCCATGGAAGGACGACATGAGTGGCTGCTGCCAGGCTGCTGAGACCACGTCACCTTAGTTTTTTAGCCCCTCTGGTTGTTTTGAGCCTGAAATTCGTCCATCCCTGAGCAGGCTGCGGAGGACCCCCTTCCCTCCTGGGGCTGGTTTTTAATTGCATGCTGCTGCCCTGCCCGGGGAAGGGATCTGGCTCTGGGAGCGAGGGTCCCTCGACCCCACGGGGATGGTGTCCCCGAGCCGGGTGCCCCGTGCCCGCCGCCGTCCCGGAGCTGTCCCCGCGCTCCCCGCCGTGCGTGCGGCATTAGTGCCGGGCGTTTGCATCCCTGCCAGGCGGCGGAGTTAATTTTTGCCTGGAGCGGGTTTCCTGCGTGGCCTCAACTTGTGAGGGAAAATCTGCGGTGGAGCCGGGCAGCCCCCCGCTCCCTCCCCGGCGTGATCCTGCGGCACAGGGAGCGGTGGGCTCGGGAATGTGTGCGGGGAGCCAGCCCAGCCCAGCCCCCTCCGGCTGTCGGGGTACCACGGGCAGGGATGCGGGGTCCTGAGCATGGAGGGTGATGGCAGGAACCTCCTGTCCCCCGGGCTCCATGTGGGGACAGCAGGATGTGTGTCCCTGGTAAGGTCCTTTGCTGGTGGTGTCTCATCCTGGGATGGAGGCAGTGTGTGTGTGACCCCCCCCCAAGGCCGGGGATGCTGCAGCTGGCGGGGTGGGCCGGGGGCTGCACCTGCCGGGACCCCTCTCCCGGCCCCCGCCGGCATCTGTGCCGCCGCATGTCCGTCTGCAGCAGGCGCATGCATGCAAAAATAAGACATTTCTTCTTTCTCTTCTGCCTGCGCATTCCTCAAAAAGCTAATATTCATGAAAGGTAATTCAATCAAACCACGATGCCTATCAGCTAATGCAGCAAAGCTGGCGCAGGGGTGAGAATGGGAGCCAGGAACACAAAAGCCCTGTTTTATTACCTCCTGCTTGCCTGAGAATTGCTTTTCTCCCTCGAGTGAGCCGGCTAAAGCTGGCTTTATTATGTTAACCTATTTGCGTGTCAAGAGCTATTGTGCCTCTCTTTATCTGTGTTTGTATTTGCTCGATGCAGGGAATAAAAGGACGAGGCGAAAATGGATGGCTGGTCAGTGCTCCGCACTCTGGGGGCACTGATTGGTTGCTAAGTGATTTGCATCCCCGGTAATCGCTTTTATCTCGGAAGGATGTCGTGTATAATTATAAGCCTACTGACATCTTTTGAAATCTGCCTAATGGGTGTTTTTAATTTACATGGGAAGCAGGGGCTATTTGTGTTGCTCTGATTACAGGTTGGGCGAGTGTATGGGTTAAAATACAGATATTTCCGTAGATGCAGGGCGCCCGGCAGGGATGAGGCTGGGATTTTTGGCAAGTCCCTGCTTGCCGAGGGATGAGTGGAAGAGCCCAAGTTGCAGTGTGTGTGAGTTTGGGGTTTAATCCCTCAGCCCAGTGCACAGACTGTTGTGGTGCTGGTCCATGGGCTGGTCCTGCAGCCATCCCATGAAATACAGCACGAAGTGGGCTCCTGGCTGCTGCCAGAGCCAGCTGGACCCCCAGGACCCCCCTCTGCAGCCTGGGATGAGGCATAGGGGGGGAGTCCCCACTCCTGCCATCTGTGCCAGCGTGGGGCTGATGGTGCTGATGGGGGTGGCACACGGAGCTGGTGAGGGGACAGCCTGAGGTTCTCCCATGCAGGGAGTACCTTTTGAAATGCTTTCTAGGGGTACCTGTGGAACCACCGAAACCCCAGCTGGGTTCACATGGGATGAGTTCACACAGCCACGGCAAATAAAGCTCCTGAGCACTGTGCCAGCCCCGGGCACCTGCATCCAGCAGGATCGCAGCAGGGTGGCTTGCTGGAGCTGCTGAGGCATCAGCAGAGTCCAGGGTGAGCTCTCCCTATTAGGGCCATTGGCAGGGCTGTGGGTGCCTGTCTGTGGGTGCTCTGAGACTGTCTCTGTGTGCTTGGGTGCAGAGGAGCCATGTGTGGGAAACATCCTGGCAGGAGCGCTGTGCTAGCTGTGCCAGTGGTACGTTCGATTTTGTGTTTCTATCTGTGCTATTGGAAAAGCACAGCTCTGAGGTGCAGGCAGTGCTGAGATGTGGGGTCTTGGGGTCCCCCTAGGGCTCTGTGCACCGGGACTGGGTCACCTCAAACATGCAGAGGTCCTGAACTGAGGTTGGTGCTGGTGACAGGCAACCAGGGTTGGGCTGGGTGGGAGTGTGGGGCAGGTCACCCCCAGGGACAGCTCCAGCTAGCTGCCTCCTTCCTCCTCCTCCTCCAGGAAAGGCCAGGAGTGAGCCGCAGGCACGTTGCAGCTCCCTCAGGCCGTGCACAAGGTGACCCCATCAATTTGCAGGGCTGAGGTGGCTCTGTAGCACACGGTGCCGCCGCTCTGAGCAGGGTGGGAAACACGGGGCATGGGAAAAGTTGATAGAGGAGAGCGAGTGCTGGACCCCAGACCTTGGAGCCTGGGGTGCTGGGTCCCCCTGCACAGGCAACCCCATCCCATCCCATCCCATCCCATCTCATCCCAGCCTGTCCCGCTGGAGAGCCAGCGGCGCGGGCGCCGCTATTTATGGCTGGCTGTAAACAAACTCCCAATGAAAGAAAGTTAATGACCTGAGACTGACAGGAGCCTGCTGGGAGTTTTTATAGCCCCTGGGACTCCTTTTGCTAAAGAGAGAATACATCAGCGTTTTAACCCAAAACGGCGAGAGCCGCGCACTGCGGGGGCGAGGGGACGGCCTCAGCCTGGGGAGGTGTTTTGGAGGGGCTGGTGCTGGGTGAGGAGGGGGGCTTTGGTCGGGGGACCTTGACTCTGTCTCCCTGCGTGGGACTGGGATGTGCAGCCCCTTTTGGAGGAGGCACATCCCACCGTCACGGGCTCTCCAAGGCTTTGCCATCTGCCTCTTGTAGGTCATCTCTCTGCGCTCCAGGCAAGAGCGGGGGCTGGCTTAGTGTGGCTGGTAACCACACACTAATAAAGCCTTAATACCCTGCAGCAGGGAGATTTCACTGTCAGAGATAAATATTCATATTGCTTTCCAATTCAGCCTTGGCTGCACGACAAGGGCGCCGTGGGGGGAGAGGGGAAGGCTGCGGTGTGGGGCGCTCCGAGCCCCGCTGGCTGCCCTGCCTGCTCCTGCCCGCCTGGTGTGTTTTATACCGTGCCCTGGCTAATTGTGGGGTGTGAATATCATGCCCAGGGCTCTCAGGGGACAGGATGGTGAGCGTGGCACAGGGTGCCCCTCTCCCCGTGCTCCCCGCCTCCTCCTTCGCCGCCGCCTCGCACACGCAGCCTCCATCTGCACGCGACGCTTGATTTACCGAGAAGAGCTGGCAGTTAAACCTGACAAATTGAAGGCAGTTTTAAGTGGTTCAGGTTAATTAATAGTCAGGGAAGTATCAATTTTTTTAAGGGATGCTCTTGGCTCTCAGGGAGAACTGGAGTTTGACTTTGCCTTTGGAAAGTAACACCATCTGCATGGGTGGTGCCCATGGGCAGGGAGATGGAGTAGGGCAGGGGGATGGAGCCAGGCAGGACGCTGAGCTTGGTGTCACTGCTCCAGTTCCTGTCCCACAGCCTCACATTGCTGCTGGTATTTCTGACCCCAAGTTGCTGGAGCTGAGGGAATCGTTGGGACAGGGAGGAACAGGGCTGTCCTGTGTGGCCCAAGCTCCACTGCTCATCTCAGTGTCCTTTGTGCATCTGGTTGTCCTCTCTCCTGGGGTCTGTGCCATGGCTGCAGTGCCAGAGGGTGCAGCTGTGCCAGTAACCAGAGAGATTCATCCACAAGCATGTGCAGTGGCACAGCTGGGTGGCTGCAGCGTCCCTGCTCCTGTGGGGGACCTGAGGGTGAGCAGCAGCTTTAACAGTTTCATGGGGGTTCATCCTGGGCTGGGACTGGGAGCTGATGGATGAACTGGAGCAGCATCCGTTCTCCTTGGTGTCTTCACATCTGCCCACATCTGCCAAGCCTGGGGATGCTGAGAGTGGGACAGATTTTAGAAACGTCCCACTGAAAGAAGGTTAAGGTCTTGTGTAAGGAGGAGAGATGGCCAGGCTTTGAGTGTTTGCAGCACAGGAGGGCTCCGAGCTGTGTGTGAGAAAGTCTCCATGGCACAGGGACCTGAGCAGTGTCTGTGATTGTCACAGTGCCACGGGATGCCACAGGGGTATGCAGCTCAAGGCTGTGTCCCAGAGCAGCACAAACCCTTCATCAGGCCATGTGCTCTGTCTTTCCCAGCACAGAGCAGGATGCAGGTGGAAGTGGTGCATTTCCAGCAGCCCTAATTCTTGGGAATATGAGAGATTAAGGTTAGTGACCATTTTTTAACTCAATAAAGGGGAAGACAAGCTGGAGTCTGCAGTCCAGAGATATAATTAGTTCGCAGCAGTGGTGCTTTCTTGATTTAGCTTCAGAGAGCAGAACAAGACAAGGATGTTATACCCAATTAGCAATAACATACAGCCCGAGCCTCGCTAGGTGAGATAACAAGCCATTTTTATAGCTCTTCTTTACAGACTTTTTTTTTTTTTGGAAATAGAGGGGGAAAGAAGAAAGGGACCGAGTCCCGATTTCTTTTCATCAGGGAACAATTATTAGTGAGCTCAGAAAGCCCAAAGCTGAGTGATCTGTTGGCCAGGGCAGATGATAAAACAAATCAAACAGCTCGGAGCTGGGCTGAAGCCATCTCTCCATCCAGCTGGGGGAGGCTGAGCAGGTGACAGCCGTGTCCCAGCAAGGACACGGCCAAGGGCCACCCACGCACCGCTGCGAGGCTTTGTGGCACATGGCCTGGCCGTGCTGCCCGCGGGGACCTGCTGCAGGTGGGGTGGCCGTGGTGTTCTGGCTGTGCTCCGGGCGTGTGCCACGCTGGGTGACCAGAGCCGTGTCCCCTGCACAGCCCCGGTCGGATGGCAGCTGCCGTCTGCCAGCGCCGCCGTCCCCTTGTATTGCAGATCGATGGCCATCGATTTTTCCTCCCGTGTAAACCTGGCCGGGTTGGGTTTTTGTGCACGTCTGGCTCTGTCTCTGCCTTGGTCCGAGCAGCCCGTGCTTGTTCCTCATCCCACCCAGCTCCCGCTGGCCTCTGCAGCAGTGAAACTCAAGGACATCCGGAAAAACAGCCTTGTAAAGAGTCGGGAAAACTCGAGTTTCATTAATCAGCTGTTAATGCCAGGCTCTGCTGTTCGGTGGGGTATTTGCAGTCTCTCTCCTCGCTCCCCAGAGCAGCAGCCCCAGCCCCTGCTGTGGAACCTGCTGGGGATGGGGCTGTGGCAGCTGGTTTGGA
The DNA here is from genome assembly GCA_003676055.1 of Chloebia gouldiae. Taxonomy (NCBI): domain Eukaryota; kingdom Metazoa; phylum Chordata; class Aves; order Passeriformes; family Passeridae; genus Chloebia; species Chloebia gouldiae. Next base: position 2,007,554 of record QUSF01000030.1, read on the forward strand.
GCACCTGTAGGAGCAGGGTGACCCAGTGCTTCCCTGAGCCTGGGGACACTCCTGCTGCACAGGGGGCTCAGTGTGGGTGACATTCTCCCTCCTGATATCGCCCCCCCATGCAACCAACCCTCGGATGGGGCAGAGCCTGGGGATGGATGGAGCAGGAGGCTGCTGTCCCCTCCGTGTCCTTCCAGTTTTACAGCCTGACAGGCAGTGGTGTGGACCACTTGAGCTCATCCCACCCACCCCAACCCACCCGTGGGAGCTGTGCCGGGACATCCCCGCTTGTCCCCACAGGGAGCAATCCTGGAGCCGCTCTCCGGGCTATTAACACCCCGCGATGATCATCAGCTCTCGTCGTAATCATTAAGACTATTAGAAAGAAATGTTGGCTCGCAGCTCGTGTCAGACTTTCCGTTCTGCTTTGCAAACGCACACAATTAATGCCAATCAGGCGGGGGAGGCAGCCAGCTCCGATCCCGGCTGCTCCCAATCCCGGCTGTCAGCTCTCCCCATCCCGCCTGGTACATTTTCATACAATTGCTATAAACATCTGAGGGAAACTCCGTGTTCTTCGGCAGCGCTGAGTATTGTTCTCTGTTCCTTTTAATTAGTCGGCATTCAGCGGCTCATCCGGCCTCCCGATCGGTAGGGAAAGTAGGGATTTGTAAAACAAATAGAGAAATCTGGAGAGATGCCTTATTTTCCCATTCAGTGGCTGGGGTAGGCTGTCTATGGCTATATGAGAAAAACCTGTTTAATTTTTCTTGTCTTTTTCTTCTTCCCCCTCCCGAGTTGCTTTCTCCCCACGAGGACACAACCTGGTCCCTCTCCCCAGGGAACCCCAAAAGCAGGGTGAGCTTGGGAGAAGGAGGGGGAAGAGCTGGAATTACTTGGCCGGATGGTGGCATAATCCTTGTTACAAAAGTACACATCAATTATAAGAATTCCTACAGTAATCTTGGAAATCTATCTTTTCTGCTGAACCAGCTCATTAAAGAGCACCATTCATTTCCATCTCTCCGGGTGAGAAGGGTTTAAATCTCCAGAGCTTTGTGTTACCAAATAGACTGAGGGTGATGGACTCGTGTTAAATATTAAAAGGAAGAAGTTGATTTTTATTTATTTTCTCCTTTTTTCCTCCCAGACCAGCAGTGCAGATGAAGTGAAACGTAAGGAGAGGAGGGTGAGGGGTCCCTGCTGTGAGAAGCTTCCCCAGCTGTTGGTGGGCGACACAGGGCTGTGCTCAATGAGTGCCTTTGAGGACCCTCCACTCCTCCCTTGGCCTGGGGACCCCTCCAGCACTGGGGGAGGAGGGAGTGAGCGAGGGAGGTTTCCCCAGGCCACCCTGGCAAGCCCCTGAGCCTGCGCCGGAGCAGGCCGTGGCACAGGCAGGGCTTTTGTGTGCCGGCGGGGCAGTGGGCGGCTGCGGGGTGAGGGACGGGCACAGAGCCCCTTTGTGTGCAGCTGTGAGCGGAGCAGGATGTGGGACAAGGGCCCAGCCCTGGGGATGGGGAGCTGGTAGCCAGGGATGAGGAGAGGGTAGCCATGGATGGGGAGCTGGAGCGGAGATGGAGAGCAGCGGCCGGCCGGGGTCGAGGGCGCCGCGGGGCGATGTGTGCGCTGCGCTGAGGCTCTGTGCAAACATGTTAATTTGTTTTCTTTCTTGCCTCGCCTTTCAGGGTAATTGGTTGCATTTGAAGCCTTTGTGAAAGCCTTTGATTATAGTAATTTCAGCAGCGCGATCTACCCTGGATTCCTTCCTCAGATTCTTTCACAGCTCCGGCACTTGGGGCTGTAATTACGGAGTGGAGCGCACCCGGCTGCCGAGTGTGGGGCAGCTGGACGGGGCACCATGGCCATGGGAGCACAGGGACTGTCACTGCAGGGACAATCAAACCCCTGGCATGAGGCAGGAGCGAGCCAGGATGGGACAGGAGCTGTGATGGGGAGCTTTGCTCTCCACACTGCTGGATTTGTTGGGTCTCAGCTGGAGATGTGGATGCTGCGAGTGCCCGTGGTGTGGTTGCCCGTGCTGGAGTTGGCTCCTGGCTTGTTGGGGTCCAGAGTGCTTTTAGTTGCTGCTGCATGGAGCCACTTGGCTTTTCTGCTGGGTGATCCCAGGTCTATGCTAGAGCTGGGACTAAAGCCTACGAGCATCCCAAGCATCCATCACCCCTGTTCCCAATCCGTGTGCAGGAGGAAGGCATGGCACGACTGTGTCGGCTCAGTGAGGTTTTGCTTTGAGGAGCTGCTGCCACATCCAAGGGGCCACTCTGTACATGTCTGGCAGGACCTGGCAGATCCTGCCCGCCTGCTGTGCGCTGGCCCTGCCGGGACCTCGGTGCACACAGCCAGGGCTGAGCCCTGCCAAAAACACCGACGGCACCCAAGCGGGGCCCTGACCTTTGCTAACAGGGCCACTCCCCCCTTGCTCCTGGCATTTTGTTCCCAGTCCCATGTAATGACCTTCTCGGCAGCGCCGTGCCAGCGTCTGCCACTTCCAATTACCCACGGCTGCTCGGCGCCCGCCGCAGCACGCAGGGTTCCTTCCTCCCCGGCAGGATGGCAGCAGGGCAGGGGGATGCTGCACTGGGATCCCCCACCCTCCTCGCCTGGGGAGCCTCAGGAGCCCCCCCAACAGCACCCAGGGCTCTGGGTCCTGCCCCGGGGTGCTGGAGGCGCTTGGCTTTCCAGAATCATTATTAACCTGTTCGAGAGCTGTTCCCGCTTGCAGCAAAAATAGATCTTTAATCTCTGCCCAAAATAGCTCATTTGATGAGAGGCCTCCTTAAAGCTGACACATAAATTTAACCAGGCCGCCCAAGTCCTGCACAGAGACGTCTGCAAATGCTCAACAGCACTTGAATTGTTGGGTTTTTTTAAATTCCATCATTGCAGACACATCTGATACCCTATTTCTTCCTTAGGGTCTTTGGAAATGCTCAGGAGGTCATTTGCTGTGCCCTGTCCCAGTTCCTTTCACTCTGCTTGTGAGCAAAAGGTTATTTTGGGGTATTTTTTATGGTGACTTTCTTGAACAGTCCAAGGGGCTTCTCCTTGGAGCTGCCATAAGAGCAGAGAGCTCATCTCTGGGTGGGATGGGAGAGACATGAGATGCTGCTGTAGGATGCCAGCAGTGTGGGTCCTGGTCCAGTGCCACTCTGTCTCTGGAACTCTGCCACAGCTGGTGGGCTCTGTGCCATCCTGGTGTCACAGCAGCCCAAAAAAGTGGGAAATGAGGATGCCCAGGGTGTCACAGCTCTGCTCGAGGCTCTGGTCTGGGGTTCACCCCAGCACCTTCCCAGCGTTTCCACAGAGCGTGGGCTGGGAGAAGCCACTTGGCTGCTCGGGGTCTCTCCCCCAGCCCCCCACAGTCCCCATAACCCAGTGAGACCCTGAGCAGCAAAATAATCACTTCCAGCATCATTATCCATCACAAACCCGAGCTTCCAATTTTAATCAGAGGAGCTGGTGTTGCTTTAAGATCTGCGGGTTTTAAAGATCACAAGAGGGGTTAGAGAAAATTACCCTTGACTCTTACATGCTAATGTAATCTCTAACCAGATCTGCAGCACTGCAGCTAAAATTGCTTTTTAGATTAACATTTAATTATTAACAGGGCCCCCTGAAAGGCCTGGGGCTGGAGCACACGGAGGGGAGCGGATTAGCCGGGCGGGATGAGGGAAGGTCGGGCTAGGGAAGGTCATGGGGTGACTGGCGGCACCTTTGGTGACAAACTTTGGGTTTTATTTTACCTGGTGCTCCCCGTGGTTCACAATGGGGTGACCTTTCTATGCTCACCCCTTGTAGGGCTGAGCTGTGGTGTTGCTACATCCCCTCCACCCTAAATCTGGATGGGAGATGGGTACGGCAGTTCCAGGTAGCAGCACCAGCCAAAATCCCACTCGCCCTGCAATGTGTGCAGAGAAAATCCACTTTCCTCCTCTGGCACATCCTCACCCTCGCCATTGGATGGGAAATCAGTGTCCATGGGACCAGTGGTGGTGGCAGTGGCAGGGTGTGGTGACAGGGAGCTCTGATGTCCTCGGGGCTGCGAGGAAGAGTAGCTCCCTGCTGCTGTGGTTGGATTCTCCTCCATCCGTGAAGGGATGAGGGACAGGGGTGTTCCCAGTTGTACTTTGGGTGTTCTCTGCACACCAAGGGCCGGTGAGGGCTTTTGCTTTGTTTCTTTGGTTGCTGCCAGCCTTGGCCTCGCCCCATGCTGTCTGTGTGTCTGTCTGGCACTGTCAGGAGCCTCCCATGCCTCTCCCAGCTGGAGTAACCCCTCACCTCCTGTCCTTGTGCCAAACCCAGTGCTGGCTTTGGATAGCCAGGGGGACATGGCCTTGGTATGACTCTTTGCTGCATCCCTGATCCTGCCCCCCTTTCCTCTCCTAACCCCACAACCTCCCTTTTGATGTGATTGCACCCTGATAACACCAGGGGAAGGATCTGGATGTGTTCCACCACAGCCTGGATGGTGACCAAGACCTTGTCCCTCACTATCCCTGCCCTGCCACACAGACCCACTTCAGGCTGAGACTTTAAAAGTTCCTTTTTTCTTTTCTCCCCCCTCCCGTCACATTTTCTTTTATCTAAATCCTCGCCTGCAAAAGCCTCTATCGACAGCTGCGCTGGCCTTATCTCGCGGGAGGGACCTTCGCAGGGCTCTCGGAGGAGATAAGCCCGACTTATCAGCTGCTGATGTCAGAGGAGGTGCCAAACCCTCCCATCACTGGGGCTTTAGACATAGAGGGTGGTGTTTTTTATTAAAGTCACAAAGACCTTGGGCTTATAAATAGTGTGATGTGGAGATGGATTAGCTGGGTGTGGGGCAGGATGGAGTGGTGCGAGAGGGGAAGGAAGAACTGTGGTTCCCCAATCTCGGGAAGTATTCAAGGCCAGGTTCCACAGGGCTTGGAGCAACCTGGTCTAGTGGAAGATATCCCTGTGCATGGGAGGGAGTGGGACAGAATGGGCTTTAATGTCCCTTCCATTCTGTGATTCTGTGATGCCAGAGTTGTGGGATGTGGGGTTGGGACTCCTGGGGGATCTTGCTCCAGGTGTCCCCAGGGTCCTCGCTGTTGCTGGGACTCGCCCTGTGCCCCAGTGCTGGATGTTGGTGAGTCCACGTGCACAGCCTGGACAGAGGCTGTGCAAACTCGGGGCGTTCCAGCAAAACTGCTGAGTGTTGCCTTCCCTGCCACGAAAGAGCCAGAGCAGCTTGAACTAAATCGGATCCTGCTGATTGGAATTAGTTCAAATGCAGATGGAGCTAACTAAGCCGGCGCTAAGCGTTGGACAGCCCAGCGCCCAATTCCCATCAGCTGATTCAGGGGCTTTTCGGAGCGGCATTAGCGAAATGCCACCGTGGCACAGATGCCCATTGTGCCAGGCGCCCACCCGCTCGCCCACGGGCCTGCTGGGGCTTGGGGCTCGCGGCAGGGTGCCGGGGAGGACAGATGGGCGCTGTTCTGGGGTTGTGGCACCAGAGCCTTCCCGGTTCTGAGCGTGCCTGTGAAGGTGGGGTGAGGTGCAGCGTAGCTGTCAGAAAAATCATCTGGGCTGCGAGACGCCGGGAGATGGGGGCAGCAGCAGGGTCTGAATTAATCGGTGGCTTTATTCGGTTTGGCGTGTGGCTCCCGCGCCTCTCCCGCCTGCTGCCGGTGATGATCCCAGCCCAGGGTCGGGATGGCTCCAGGAGGGAGCTGGGCTGCAGAGAGCAGAGTTGGGGACAACCTGTGACCATATGGGGGTGTCCCCATGGACCTGCTGGACCCTCAGCTCCTGTGACAAGCTGCGTCCACACCCTCCCTGTGCCAGCACGTGGGTTTGGTGACACCCTGGGTGCTTTCTCCTCGCTCTCAGCCTCGTGTGTCCCAGGGACCTGATGGGGATCCAGCAGTGGCACGAGCTGCCCACGCCGCCCGTGTCCGCCAGGGACATGGGTCAGTGTCCCCGCCAGGAGCTGCCGCGGCGCAGGGAGCGGGTGACGTCCGCCGCTAATCGGCCAGATGGTGACACCCGGCGGGACGCCAGCCCCGAGGTCACCGTGGAGCTCAGGCTCAGGTACGGCACGAGCCGGTGCCATCACCCATCTCCTGCACGGCTGTGGCTGCTTTGATCCAGAGCCACCCTTCAGGGACAGGGACAGAAATGGGGATGAGGTCGGTGGCAGCTCCCATCATGGAGAATCCGGGCGCTGGGCACATTCCGGGGGAGCTGAGGCGCCGGGAGCGGGGCTGCGTAATGAACCCCGAGTCCCGGTGGGGAGAGGAGAACTCCTGGCAGTCAAGTGCGTTCAGGTTCTGAATAAGAAGCACTTCATTCTCTTTTCAAATTGTATAATTTCTGCCTGATTGTAATGGCATATTTTAAAATTACCAGAAATCGAAGCCAGAAAATGGATACGGCTGCTTTTTACTGCGAGCTGCGTTAACAAAGGATATGTAATGCATGAAATAAAAACACCTCCCTGCCCCCCTCCTTTTTTTTTTAAGACAGTAATAGGAGAAAATTGGTTTTGAAACTGAATAAAAGTCCCTTTCAGAGGAAATCATTTCTTTCAGGGTACCTTTGCTGAAAGTAAAATAGTGAATAATGAAAGGTGGTTACATGATTGTCTTTCATTTAGAGAGCGCGAGGACAGATGGAATCTGGGAGAAATGCACGATTGGAATAATTGCATGGTAACAAGGCGCTTGTTGTGAAATTAGTATCTTAAGAAAGTAGTGAAAAAGGCTTTTACTCATGAATACTTCATTATTAGGAGAAAACAGCACAATTTGGGTTCTCCAGACACCTGCTCGGTATTAGATGACTTCCTCCTCTCCTCCTCCTCCTCCTCTTCCTCACACCTTTTGCTGACAAATCTCTCCTTGTTGCTGGTTTGCTGGGGGAGTCAGGGTGAGACCCTGAGCCTGATGAACCCAGCTGAGGCATGGACACCCTGCATGGATCCCATCCTGAACTATCCCAGAGCCTGGCACCCCCTGCCTGGTGGAGGGCACAGGGCAGGAGCGAGCAGCACTGGTCCCATGGGGTGCGCCCATGGTGGATACGAAGGTGTTTTAAAAGGTGACATTTAAACCAGCAGAGCTTGGAAAGCCCCAGGCACAGCTCAGGGAGCATCAATCCGTGCTTTGTTTCCTGGTGCTGATGGTCACGGGCTCTGCCTGAGGCCACCACGTGCCTGAGGCCACCACATCACTCCTCTGCACACCGGTGCCAGCGCTGGGACATGAGGGAAACATCCCGGATGGCTGCAGGTGGGCACGATTCCCCCACAACAGAGAAGACGGAGTGATGTGCCCAGCAGTGACACCCATCCATGATGTCCAGCTGTGACCCCCAGCCATCCATAAACCTTCAGCCAGAGAGCAGCAGCGCAGGAGCTGAAATGCTGGCGGATGGGCACCACGCCTGCTTTTCTGCTGCTCCTGCCCACGTCTCCCTGCCCTCTCCGAGTGGGAATATCACTCCCTGCGCCAGCTGGAGCAGTGGGAGGGTGTCAGCAGCAACTGGTTATAACTCAGGGCCCCGGCGGCGGCTGGGGAAGGATGTACAATGAGCAGCACCGTGGTGACAACGGCTTTGGCCTGACCCCTCCAGCTTTTGTCGAGCAGATTTTGATGCCAGCTGGGAGCTGGCGACAGATCCCAGGACCCCAAGTGAGATGTTAACACTGTCATTCCCCAGCCTTGGCCGGGGTCACTCCGTGCCAGGAGGCACCGGCTGGCACGCCAGCGGAGCGGTCTGGCACCGCCGCCACGCCCCGGCTCCGCCACATTCCCGGTGGGAAGGGCGGAAAGCTCTGCAGGAAGCGCAAATCACCTGCTGAGACCTTCATATTTATTTTATATACACCCCTAGTCATTCCAGGCTTTCAGAGTTAGTTGTTTATCTCCGGAGGAGCGAAGGCTCTGAGTGCTGGGGCTCTCCTGCCGGGTGGGCGCAGGGGTGGTGGCAGGGGGGTGGTGGCAGCGGGTGGCAGGTCCCTGGCTCACCGTGTGTCTCCTCTCTCACAGGGCACGGGGCGGCAACGCCCGCAGGGAAGCCCGGACCATGCTGGCCTGCCTGCAGAGGACCCAGAACCCCCCAGCCCAGCACCTCCCCTGCCCCAGCAAGGCGCTGGAGCCACGCAAGTGTAAGTGCCCGGGGGCGGGCGCCCACTTTGATGCTGTTTCCCTTATTGAAAAAGACATTTATTTAACCGATAATTAAAAAGAGCAGGAGAAGCGGGGAGGAGAGGGGGAGGAAGGAGCCAAGATAAGCAAATTAAATTGGGTTCTGTGGTTGATAAGTCCAACTTCAGCAAATGTTGCAGAGCTGCCTGGGAAGCGTGGCGGCAGCAGAGGATGGTGCAGTCGGCCCCCCAAACCTCCCCGGCCCTTCCCCCCCTAATTACTTTCCCCGTTTGTGCTGCAGCTCGCCTTCCCCAGGAGCTGGCCTTTCAGATAAGCTGTAAACTAGTTACATTAAAATGGGATCCAAAAGGTCACTCCAGCAAAGCACCTGTCTCTCCCAGCCTTTGTCTCTCAATCCAAACCGTGATTAAATGTATATTTAATGAGCCTGCTTTAGGCAGGCGTGTTTGACCTCCCCGGCTGGGAAAGACACATTAAGATTCTCAAGTGATGAATGTGTGTTTTAAAGAGGGGAGTGGATATTTTTCTGCTGGTCTCAGTTGGATTTTTAAACATTGCCGGCTGAAGACAAATCAGCTGCTAAAGCTCTGCTTGTTAGGCTGTGACAGCCCCCGGGTGTTTGTTTAATGAGCTGGATTTTCCTTTTTTTTCCCTTCTACCTGGGCACCCTGAGCAGCCAGGTGAGCTGGGCATGGGGTTTGGGCAAGCTGGGCATGGATTTTGGATGATGCTCAGCCTCCCTGGGGACCCCAGCATCACTTCGGCATTGCACTGCCAGCCAGGAGGGTTATTTATCCCTGGAAGTTCTTTTATCCCTGAAACTTATCCCTGGAAGTGTTCATGGCCATGTTGGACAGGGCTTGGAGCAGAAGGTGTGCCTGCCTGCCCATGGCAGGGTGGGGGAAGTGGATGATCTTTATGGTTACTTCCAACACAAACCACTCTGGATTCCATGATTTTTTGTGTGAATCACAGGGAATAGGACACCCAGACCAGAGGTGGGGTTTTGGTCACAGTTGTCACAGCGCAGCTTGCACTGCAGTGGAGCATGCAGTGCCTCCCAGGTCTCCTCCTTAATGGTGTCTGGAAGGAAAAAGGATGCTGCTCTTGTAAAATTATTTGTAATCCATCATGCCTGAGCATCATGGTGGCGCAGGGCTGGCCAGGGTGTCCAGCACCTCGTTGCCGTGGAATAAAGAGCTCAGCCATGCCCACAGGGTCTGAGACCCACAGGCAGGATGAGCCTGACAGGGTTTTCTGGAGACTGGAGGTGTTCAGTCAGCATTGAGAATCTCTGTGTGAGCTCGTTGTGATCCTGAGATCCGGATACACCTGCTGGTCCCCATAGCATTCCCTGGATACAGCTCAGAGCTAAGGACTGTCTCAGCTCATGGAACAAAGCCCAGAGGCACCTTCCTGCTGGGAGGCCGAGTGCTTTCTACCATTTCCACCCTGCCATAGGTGCTGAAATAAGGGAGGTTTGGGAATCAGGAGCGTTTATGTGGTGTCAATGTGGTGCCATGGGTGTGAGAGATGCAGATACAGCTGTATCCTCCTGGATACAGCTGCCTGTGTCCTGGGAGGGTCCCAGCCCCAGGGTCCCGGTGGTCCTGGAGTTGTGCCAGTGGGATGAAGGCAGAGGTTTGACCCCGACCCCAGCCCCTGTCAGTGTGGGGTACCCAGGAGTCAGAGCTTTTGACCGGTCTCAGGCAGGACTGTACTCACCTGAGATCTCCAAGGGACTTGTGTCCCCTGGGATGGGTGGCAGCAGCCAAGCTCCTGCCCAGACCCCCATGCTGTGCTCTCCACTGGCTGCCACCATCCAGGTCACCTTAATCAAAGTTTAGCTGCCCGTATGTTTCCGCTCATTATGGGCAAATCCGGCACGTCTCGCTCCTCTCTGCCTCCTGCCAGCACAAATTAAATTGCAGGTGACATCCAGGGCCACGCATCTGGCTTGGAGTACAATTTTCCCTTCCTTATTTATGGCACCTGTGGGAAGCACGGTGGAGGGGCCAGGAGCTCCTGCCGCCACCGGAGCGCCCGCAAGGGGAATCGGCACGGAGAGCGCGCTCTTCAAACCAGGCGCAATTTAGAAGTGCCTCTGATTACTTAATTTGCTCCTGAGTATCTCAGTAATTATCTTTATGGGTCTTATTTCTGTCCTCTGGCATTGTTTCTGTCGATATTAAATGAGTCTGGCTCTCGGCACGTTGGCCGTCTGGCCCGGCACCACTGTGAAATCCTATTATCCTGCCCGTGCTGCTGATTAATTTTGGTATTAATTTCACGTAAAAGGTGAGCTGACTCATTTTCCTGCCTGTGCAGGGAGCTGCTGGCGCCTTCACCCCCCCAGGTCTGCCCCTGGCCTTTCCTGCTGTTTGTTGTCCCCCCTTCTCTGTGCCCCCCACATCGGTGTGGCTGCATCCCAGCGGGCCCGGAGCATCCAACAAAATCCATCCTGACAGAGCTGGAGGTGACTTTGCTGCTGTTGCCAGCAGTATTCCCAAGGCTGTTCCATAGGCACCAGCCTGGCATGCCTTGAGGAGGATGCAGGAAGGTGCCAGAGCCCTTCCAGCCCTGCCTGTGCCTCCCTCCTCCAGCAGAGGAGCAGGAGCCTGCAGAGCAGCAGCATCCTCAGGAAAATATCACGTCCAATTAACTCCGGCAGCCTGGTCCCTTTTGATTTTATCCGGGGCGCATTACAGGAATCCTGAGCTTTATTTAAATTATAAATCAAATAATGCCCCTCTCAGCTTGGCCAAGCTCTTTGCTGCTCCCACTCTCAGCAGTCACGGACGGAGCAGTGGATGATATTTAATGAAGTATTAACTTTCCACGTTCCCTCTTCCAGCCATCCTGGGGCTGGGAGTGTGGCAGGGATCAGGATGTGTGTCCCCCTAAAGGGGCTGGGAGCCATGGGGAGTTCACAGAGGTGAACCTCGAGAGCATGCAAGAAAGATGGAGAGGGGTTATTTACAAGGCTGTGGAATGGCAGGATGAGTGGGAATGGCCTCACACCGCCAGAGGGAAGGGATACATGGATTTTGGGAAAAAACTCTTCCCTGTGAGGGAGGTGAGGCCCTGGCACAGGCTGCCCAGAGAAGCTGTGGCTGCCCCATTCCTGGAAGTGTCCAAGGCCAGGTTGGATAGGGCTTGGAGCTACCTGGGATAGTGGAAGGTGGGGGTGGGACTGGATGGGCTTTAAGGTCCCTGCAGCCCAAACCAGCCTGGGAATCCTTTCACCATTCACACCCTGGGGGTCCCATGGGAGCTGCCACCTCAGCCCCACGGGGACAGTGTGATAAATGACTCTTTGGGGGTGGCACAAACCCTTCTGGGGCCCATCTGGGTGTTTAAACACCAACGAGGGGATGGCCCTAATGAGAGGTGATGGCCAAGGCTCTCTGCCAAGGACTCAGCTCCAGGGTCACCCACAGCTCTGCCTGCACCTGTGGGGACTCTCATCAGTGATAAACCCCTTAATTGCACACAGGATGAGGCCCCATTTAATGGCCTCTCGTTACCCAATTCCGCTTGTTCCAAGGGCATTTTCATTAGAGTGGCTGCAGCGAGGCTTTGCTTTTGTACACACCCATAAAATATCATTTTAATTTCATGAGGGGTTACACATGAGTGAAGTAAGATTAATTCTTTCATTTTCAGTTTCTGGAAGGGATCGGTTAATGATGGTTCTGTGTATTTATATACGTGCCATAAAAAGGAGTTCAATTAACTGCTGGGCCCAAAATGTGCTGTTGACTTGCACTTTCCTTGCCAGGAATTGCTGCAAAAACACTTTTCCATCGGTCTTGTGTGGGGATGGAGGGTGAGGTGGGGCTGCTCAGTGCCCGTCTCCTGCCAGGTCAGAGCCCTGGGTTTGGGGTGGGCTTGGCTGGTAATGGTGCAGTGCACAAGGAGGTTTGGTTCGTGTCCAAACTTCCCAGGACTGTGATGGTCCATTGGCTACAGAGCAGCTTCCTGGGCACTGGCAGACCCCAGGATGGGGCACCCTGCTTTGGAGGTGCTCACCCTACTCCCTTTGGCAGGTACAGAACCCGTGTCTTAAATTAATTCAAATATTAATTGGCTGTGGATGAGTGAGCAGAGGGGCTGGGGGCATCTGGGATGAGCTGTAGGGCCAGCAGAGGTGGTGGGGTCCCCTTGTGGTCCCGGAGTCTTGGAGGCTTTGTGGTGAAATGGCATCAGAGCTTCTGGAAGGTGGCACTGGGACAGCACTGGGGTGTCAGTTGTGTTGGAGTGGCCTCAGGGCTGTGCTTGGGCACTGTTGGGTGACATATAGGGTGACATTAGGGCAGTGTTGTGGCAGCATCATGGTGGTGCCAAGGTGGCACTTGAGGGTGGCACTGGGGGTGACACCGGGCTGAGAGCGGGACAACATCCGCACGGCTTTGGGGTGGCACCAGGGCATCGTGGCGCGGTGGCTGTGGTGGCACAGAGCACGGTGCCTGTGCCGGGCTAATACCTCGTGGAGGAGACAAATGGGAAGTGACACGTGTGTGTGTAGACGGGTATTTGCGGTGACGCTTTGACTGCAGATAATAAAGTGCTCGCCCCGAGGTGATCCAATTCAGCAGCCGCCTCGGCAGAGCCGCGCGCGCGACGAGGGGGAGAAGAAAGGGGAGGAAGAAAGGCCCGTCTGAAATGACATGTCAGCCTAAAAAGGGAACGCGTTAACGGATGAATATCTGGGGACGGCGAGCCCGGCGCTTCCCTTTGTGCTTTGTCATGAATTTTGTTGTCTTTGCAGATTCCGGCGCTGCCGCGCGGGGTTTGCCACCTACGGTTATTCAGATGGATTTCTCCCGCTATTATTGCTGTAGTTGGTTTAATTTAAGCCCCCCCACCCGAGCCGGGGCGGGTTTGTCTCTGCTCCTGGCACTGGGGATGCTCTGTGGAGGCTGGGGGGTCCCGCAGTGGGGGCTCTGCCGTGGGGACACGGCAGTTTTGGGGACAGCGCAGGGAGCTGGTCACGGGTGGTGCTGGTCAGGGATGGGGGAGGGTGGGCAGGGACCCCCACGGCATCGGCACCACCCATCCTGGGGACACTGTCACCATAGAAACCCCTGCTCATGCCGGGTGGGAGGGCCGGGGGATGTGGCAGCCGCCCAACCCGCCCGGAGTGGGGGGCGCGGTGCTCTCGGTCCCCCTGCCCGGCAGCACCCAAAATCCACGTGGCTGCTCTCCCCATGCCCACCCGTTGGTCACCCTGGTCTGGGCACGGCAGCATCCCCCAGCCACCCCCCAGCTCCATCTGGGACCCCCTGGAATCTGCCCTGCCCTTGGCTGGCTCCCATGTGCCAGGCTCTGCCCTCCAGGGCAGCCAGATCCTGCCAGGCAGCTTTGCTGCTTGGGGCACAGACCCAAAACTTGAAGGACTGTCTTGATTTGTTAAATGTAGCAGCTTTTGTTTGTTTTCTTCGAAGTGTTTTCCAAATATTGAGGTTTCTTCCAAGTGTTTTGCAAATATTTAGGGTTTAGCTTTTAAAAAATCTGTTCCCAGTGTGGCAGGCAGAGAAAAAGGGAATTTTTGTTGCTTTTTGAAGCTTTGAAGGCATTGGGATCGCCTTGCTGCAAGGGGAACAGGGATCCTGGTCCCAAAGCTGGGAACAAGCTCTCTGCTCTCACAGAATTTAATTCATTTGGAGGCTGCAGCACTATTATTTTTTAATAAGAGCCATTGCCACGGCTGCTCAGGTCCCCAGTGTGCTTCTGCCTCTGCCCGGCATCGCTTCCCCTCCCACCCCTCCTGCCCCTGTGCCAATTAAAAATCCTGCCTAATTGCTGCCCTTCTGCCCTGCCAGCTCAGAGAGGCTGGGCAGGAGCAAACCAGGAGCTCAGGGCTGGAAAGGAAGAGGGGCAGGGACGGAGGGTGAGGTTGGGTAGGATGCTCAGGGCTCCAGGAAAATGCCCCTTCCCAGGGGGAATGTGGCAGTGGGACCACGTGAAGACAGAGCTGGGGCAGACGCTTTCCTTGAGCTGCTTTTTTGGGGTTGAGCCCTCCATTGCAGCTTTCTTCCTATCTGAAAAAGGGGTGAAAAGCCTTTTCCTTTGGGACCATGGGAAAGGCGAGGCCCATCCCCTGCTCAGGGAAGCTTCCAGCCACACGTCGCCTTCGGCAGCTTTATAAAGATTTCCTGCCGAGATTACTTCTTTCATTTATTGCAAAATATTGTAGCGCCTTCGATGTGTAAAAATAAGGATTGTCCCATCTTATCTGGGAAGGAATGGGGGGGAGGGAGGGAGGGAGCAGCACGTGTCTCTCCTGCTGCTGTTAACCAGTGAGGTGCCGTGTCCCTGCCACGTTCCTGAGGAGTCCTTGCTCAGGGCTGTGGTGCTGCTGGTGCTGACCCCCAAATTGTTTTTTCTGTGCACCCAAGGGATGCTCCCCATCCTCTTGCAGAGCTGGGCAGGCAGTGCAGCCTCATGGAGTGGAAATTAACAGCACAAATTGCTGGTGCCCGTGCTCATCCTCCTCCAGGGAAGAGGGAACCCAGGCAGGGAGGCTGTTCCAGCATCAGCCTGGGGGTTACACAGGCACCTGGGCTGTGGGAGCAGAGTGGAGCTTCCTTCTGTGTGCTGAGTGTCCATCCTGCTCTTCCTGGAGCATCCTTCCCAGTACTGAGCACCCTTCCTGGCAGTGAGGATCCACTCTGTCCTTCCTGGTTCTAAACATCCCTCCTGATCCTGAACATCCTTCCCAGAACTGAGCATCCTTCCTGGTCCTGAGCATCATTCCTCTCCTTCCTGCTCCTGGGCATCCTTCCTGGTGCCATTTTGATCCCACAACTGCTTTAGCCAAGCAGACCCTGCTTAGCCTTCCTTCCCTCCTTTCTTGCCATCCTCCTTTATTTTCCTAGACCTTGTGGGCTGTGGCTGCAGCTGGGCATGGTGTGGGAGTCCCTGGGGACACCAGGGGTCAGTGGAATGCAGGGGATACAGGGAATGTGGGGGATTTGGGAGATGTAGGGAATGCTGGATGTGTGTGGGATGCTGGGAATGTGGACGATGTGAGTGATGCCAGCAGCAGGTGGGCACATTTGAGGAGGTTTTGGGAGGGGTTTCTCCCATCTCTCCCACCCTTCCTGCAGACATCCCTGGTCCCTGTTGGACATTTTGCTTCATCCTGCTGCTCCAAGCACAGCAGGGCCAGAGCTCCCTGCTCCATAAACCAGAGATTTATCCCGGACCATGGCCCCAGCGGGGTCTGGGATTTACATCTGTGTCTGGGACTGGGTTTGGTGGCCAATTTGCTAAAGTAAAAAGTTGTTTAGCTGGAGGCATAATCTCATAAGCCCGTGCTGCCATTAGCTGGGGTCTCCTCGCTTCCTGGCTTTCCAATAATGCTCCAAGCAGAAGCTCAGAGTAATATAAAAAGCCATCGGATTATTACTGCGGGCGATGCATTTTCCATTTACAGTAATAAAATACTGAAGAAACAAAACAATTTAAAATTCCAATAAAATTCAAACCAAATCTTTGGCTGCTGAGCAGATTCAATTATTTAGCTGTTATTGAGTGCAGGCTGGAAAAATAGAACAGGTCAGGAAGGGAGGGGGAGCTGGGGGGGTGCTGGACGCATCCCATGGGAATGCCAGTGAGGGAGGGAGCTGGGAGGGAGGCAGGGAAACATCTGGGAGGTGGGGCAGTGGCTGGGCTGGGTTTAGGGGTGGCAAGAGGTGGTGCCGGCCCTGCAGGTTGACTGCCATGGCAGGCACATTCTTTTCTCTTTCAGGATTTTTCATAGAGGAGCACAGAGGAAAGAAAGAGAAAACAATTTCTATTTCTGCTCCTTGTTTTTCCTATGTGGAATGCGTTTGGAGAATTGTTTCCCTGGGGTGATTGCTTGGCTGGATTCTGGTGAGGATTGTTTGAGCCTGATGGCCAATCCAACCCACCTGTGTGGGGACGCTCGAGAGAGGGTCACGAGTTGTGAGGGAGTTAGAGAAAGTAGGTTTGTAGTTTTAATATCTCCTTTAAATAGTATATTAATGCATTACAGTACAGTTATACTAAAGAAATCATTCAGCCTTCTGAACTAGAGTCAGACATCAGCATTTTTTCCCACATTTCACCTACATTTACAGCAGGCTGCGACGCTCCCAGTTCGGGAGGGGACGGACACGGAGGACGGACGGCGAGTGGCCGCGTCGGGGCCGGCTGCGCCCGCCGGTGCCGCCGTGGCTCGGGCGAGTTTGCGCCTTGCAGCAATTACAGCCCGCTGGAAAAGCAGTAATTACTGCGGAGAGCGGCAGCGCCGGCGTGCCGGGAGAGCGGCTCTCTGTCATTTTCCCGGCGGCGGTGCGGTGCGTCACCCTGAGATGTGACAACACGCCGAATCGGTGGCTTGTCACAGCCAACGCAGCTGGAGCAGAGGGGTGACAAAGGCTGCTCCGGGGCTGCCGGGTGGCGATGCTCTCGGCCAGGCTCGGATCACCGGGCTTGTCCCGTGGCACAGGGCCAGCCCTAAAGTGTCACCTGTAGCCCCAGTGCTTGGGGACGGGGTTTTGGTTATCTCCGTCAGGGAACCGCGGTGCTCGCAGGTGATACCACCTCCTTCCCTCCCTCCTGCGGCAGCCCCTTGGTTTTTTTAATATTTTTTCCTCGGAAAGGAGCATTTCCACGGAATGGGCTCATTAGGGATTCTGTAAGTGTCACCAGCTAATTAGTGTCATGTTAATCGAGTATTCACGATGCTGCCACCTCCAAGGACAGTGGTGCTGGCATGAAGGGGAATGCAGATGTGCGTGCTGTGCCGTTCTGTTCCGTGCCATGCCATTCCATGCTGTGCCATTCCATGCTGTGTCTCTGGGCAGAGGGGTCCCGTTCTCAGCCCCCCTGCACCCACCATGCCCCCCTCAGTGTGCCCTCACTGCCCTGCTGGCTCTGCAGGAGCTTCCCAGAGGCCAGAGGCTCAGTGCTTGGGATGTCCTGGTGCCACATGTCCTCACGTGTCCTGCTGGAGGGAGCTGCTGGTGCTGTTCCTCCTGTGTTCTGACAGCTCCTCTAAATCCTCCTCAAAGGCGCTGGTTTTAATTGGCTTAATACACTCGTTAATAACAATGTCTATTTAAGACACCTGTAAAAAGCCCATAACATCAGCTTAATGGGAGCAATGGCTGGGCAATTACTGCCCTGATGGAGAACATGGGGAGCAGCCACAACCTCGCTGCTGTGTTCCCCTCTGCTGCTGGGAGCAGGGGTGATGTGGAGAGTCACAGATTCCAGGGCATCCCTCCCGCTGAATCCTGGTTTTAACCAACGCCTGGTTCATCCGGGTGTGTCACAGCCATGGAAAGGTCACTCAGAGCAGGATTGGGATGGGCAATCCCCTCATAGGGAATGTGGAATGTACCCAGAGGTGCAGCTCTTCCGTGGTGACTTTGCCCCCCAGGACGTGGTGGCATCAGGGAGCAGAGAGCTCCAGGTACTACTGGGGGGCTGAACTGCCTGGGAAGGGTGGACCTCCCCAAACCCCCCAGTTTTTCCATCTCTCCCTTGCAAAACCTTCCTCTGGACAGGCACCAGGTCTGGCACTCCCAGTGTGCCATAGACATCCCTTGGCAGAGCTGGGAATTTTGGGAACCAGCTGGGAACCAACCATCATTCCCATGTGCTAACGTGTACGTGCATGTGCCTGTGTGTGTGAGAGAGTGTGTGTGGAGATTTTAAACACCTAATTTATTCCATCTATTAGATAGATTTTGTAGATTTAATCATTTTCACAGTTGGTGGCTCATTGGATACTCAAGATAAACTCCAAATGAAAGTATAATGGGAACGACAAATGAGTTTTCACACCAGAATGGCAGAAACTTGCTCAGGAAAGAGTTTGAAAGGAACAAAACTATATACATATATAATTTTTTTTTCTGCAGTGGCTTTTGCTGACTCCAGTAGGTTACCACAGTTAATTTCACCAGTTTTGTTCATCTGTAAAATTGCATAAAAGTGACATTTTTGTGCTCATTATAGGAACTGCTGATTTATGGCTGGTAAATGCAATGCTTTTCCATTTTTGGTGAGGTTCTCGTAGCAGCGCAAAGCACCCATGAAATTGCTTGTATAATGTAGTTTAAATCCAATCTCAGAGAAAGATTCCCCCGTTGGGTAAAGTGACATTTCCATTCTCCACACCGAGTTTATTTTAGGCCACTTACAAGTGACTCCCGTCAGCGGGAGGGGACGGCTCGGTGCCGTGACCTGGTTTCTGCCGGGAGCGGGTGGGATCCGGCCGGGGGAGGACGGTGCTGGGGTGCTGGGTCCCCTCATCCTGCCGGCACTGGATTCACCCCAAGCTTTGCTCCCGCAGGCGAGACGGCCCCCATGCATTCCCCGCGCTACCCCAGCCCCGCCGAGCTGGACGCCTACGCACAGAAGGTGGCCAACAGCCCGCTGACCATCAAGATCTTCCCCACCAACATCAGGGTCCCCCAGCACAAGCACCTTAACCGGACGGTGAACGGCTACGACACCACGGGGCAGAGGTACAGCCCCTACCCCCTGCACGCCGGTGGCTACCAGGGGCTGCTGGCCATTGTCAAAGCCTCCGGCAAAAGCGTGGTGAAGAACTCGGAGGGGAAGCGGACTAAGCTCTCGCCCGCCCAGGTGGGAGTCGCTCCCTACCCCGCCTCAAGCACTTTAGCTCAAGGTCCCTCCTGCGCCGGGCAGCTGAGCTACCACGGCGGCCAGAAGCAGCTGGAGGGTCCCGTGCCCCCCAACGTGACGGTGGCGGCCTCGGTGCTGCCGCTGGCGGGCAGGAGCCTGGCCCTGCCGCCCTCCAACCTGCCCTCCATCCAGAGCATCATCTACCAGATCAATCAGCAGTGCCAGGCGCAGGGTGCCCAGCCCGGCTGCCCGGCCGTCGTGGCCGCCCACCCCAGCCCGGCCAAGCACGGCGCCTTCGGCCCCGGCTACGGCGGCACCGTCCTGCCCGAGTGCCGCAAGGGCGCCGAGCTGGCGCTGGGCTCCAACCCGGCCGCCGCCCTGGGACCCAAGGCGGGCGTTTACCCCGAGGGCATGGACTACCTGGTGTGGCAGCAGAAGCAGCAGCAGCAGCACCTGCGAATGTACAGCGGGGGCAGCGGCGGCGGCGGGGCTCTCAGCAAGTCCCCCGAGACGTGCGCGGGCGCCTCGCGGCCCTACGGCCTGGGCGGCGCCGCCGACAAGGTGAGCTCGTCCCCCTTGAACTGCATGCACGGCAACTTCGCGGTGGGGCAGTACTTCGCTCCCCCCTGGAACAGCATCCTGGTGACCCCCAACAGCGACTGTTACAACCCGCCGGAGCTGGGGGCCGGGCCCCGCGAGCTGGGGGTGCCCCCGGCCGAGGGGCTGCCCAGCAAGACCCTCTGCAATACCTCCATCCTCAGCAGCAGCCTCCAGTCCCTGGAGTATCTCATCAACGACATCCACCCGCCCTGCATCAAGGAGCAGATGCTGGGCAAGGGCTACGAGACCGTGTCTGTGCCAAGGCTCTTGGACCACCAGCACGCCCACATCCGCCTGCCCGTCTACAGATAAGGGACCGATGCTGCTCTTCCCAAACCCAGGGCGAGGACTTTGGCGCGAGGGCGGGGGGACAGGGAGGGGGACGGGGGGTCGGCTGCCGAAAGGGCTCCGGGGACACCGGGGTCCCCAGACTGGACACACCCGCGACCCGCTGGAAGCCGAGGCCGAAGGACCGCTTGTCTATATAGCTCAGAAATCATTTTATCTCCACGAATGTGAACAGGGAATTGCTACGAGTTGCTGCTATCCAGGGAGGGGAGGCTCTGCCAGAGCCCGGTGTCGTGGCCGGCCGGAAGGCTCCAGGGTGGCCCCGGGAGGCTCCGTGGTGGCCAGTGCTGACCTGGCAGCTGTCCAGGAGGCTCCACTGTGGCCTGTCCTGGCACGGCCGTGGCTGGGAGGCTCCGTGGTGGCCAGTGCCAGCCTAGTGGTGGCCGGTCCCAGCCCGGCGTGTGGCCGCAGGGAGCTGGCGCCTGACCTGTAGCTGAAGTCCGTAACTTGCACTGCTTTGATTAAAGCTAATAACTGGGGACAGTCTGGAGGCTATTTAAGAAAAACACTTGAAAACTTGAACAGATTTTTTTGGTTTTTTTTAATTTTTTTTTTTTTTTAGTTGACTAGGCTGTACATCTACGTGTTGGCTGCTACAGAGTCTCCTCCCACTCCTCTTCTTCCTCATCCTCCTCTCCTCACCCGGCCCCACAGTGGCCACGGCTCCCATAACCAGGAGATTTGGGACCCCTTCAGCCCCTCTCTCCTGGGAATCGCCGGCTCTCACACTTCCAGGCTGTTTTATTTCCCCCCTTACTGTCAGTTCTACCTTGGTTCTGGGTCGCGGTACTGGGGCGCTCACATACCTCCTTTTTTTTTTTCTCTTTTTTTTTTTTTTTTAAAAACCAACAATTCCAAAATTCTCATTATGGTCCATTATTCACTCTGTGTAATTCTGTGTTTAATAGATTTGTTCATTTCCAAAAAGCTCCTCACTACGAAATACAAAGTGTTTTGATGTTTAAAGGTAAAAGAAGAATAATATCCCGATGAAACCCAAGGTGATTGTGCTCGGAAAAGAGGTACTGTATCCCTGAAAGCCTGTTCAAGCACTAAGTGCATTTACAAATCTCTGAGAATGTTTTTTTTTTATACTAAAATTGACCATTATATTCTACTGTGAGAAGTGCTGGCTGCACTATATTGTTTTAAAAATGAGAAAACAAGAAAAAAAAAAAAAAGAAAAAAAAAAAAAGAAAAAAAAAACCAACACAAAACCCGCAAGCCGTGTGTCCGGATGGTGTTTTTCCCAAAGTAAAACCAGGATGTCGCTGGATGTGTGCTCTGGAGTTTCTTTGCTTTGCTGTGGCCTCCCCCAGAGCTGGGACACCCCCCCTGCTCCCAGAGATTTTTAGGGCATGGTGGAGCACCTATAAATAACCTGTTAACGATGCTAAACCATTAATCCTGTGGCACCAGTCTCTGCCTCACACCCAAGGGATGGCACATGGGACAAATCCCTGGGATTAGGGCTGTGGCCTCACATGCACCGGGGGGACACCGTCCCTCGTGGGGCAGTGGGTGCTGGGGTCGGGCACCGCGTCCCCATCCTGTCACCAGCACGGGGTGGCACCTCCACCGCATCCATCACTCCTGTTTCCCACTGGGTTTGCATTGCAGGGCCGTTCCTGGTGCCCAGGTGGGGTGGGGGCTCTCCAGCAGCCCTAAATCTGATCCCACTGCTCTGCCCGGCGGCAGCAGCAGCGAGTCAGTCACAGCAGGATGATGGGACTGAATCCCAAATTGCTCCTGGCTCCATGTCCCACGGTGGGACACACGGCGTGGCCTTTTCCCAGCCACAGAGGGGACTGAGGGTGCCAGAGGCTCAGCTGCCTTCTGTGGATGACCAAGGGGCTACAGGGATGGGATGGGATGGGATGGGATGGGATGGGATGGGATGGGATGG